>VZTJ01000675.1:1352627-1426819 GCA_013397795.1 Orthonyx spaldingii
GGGGGGGGAGGAATTCAATCCACCAGCTAGATGAAGATCTCAGCAATCTCAAGATGTCTCGGAAGATTCCCAGGCCATTAAAAATGTATAATAACTCTCTGATGCCCTTTCTTTCCTTATTGTTTCTTTTTTGTTTTATTTTAAATTTAAGTTTGGTATTTTGTCTGCTATATTTTGGGTATTTCAAAAATCATCAGAGTCAAAACAAATTGTAGATGAAAGATAGCAACGGAAAGGAAAAAGAAAACAGAGCAAGGAAAAGAGTTAAAATAAAAACAGAGAAATATACCCAGCTCACTTGCTTTCCTGCTCCCACATAAATAATGGACAGCCAGTAAATAAGTAAGGGCTCAGACAAGCCCAGGAGACTGGTGGACATGATCCTGCAAGTTTATTAGAACACAGAAACACAGCTGGAAGGTGACCCAGGAGGTCATTGAGTCTAGTCTGCTGCTATCTCTGGCAATGCCTCACCCAAGACCCCCACCGGGACCAATTTTTCTCAGCTAGGAAGATATGGAAATACCCCACCACAATCAGCTCTGTGATTTGGGACTCGCTCTGCTGGGTGTTAGAGCAGATTTTGGTCCCCTTGCTATATTACTGAATTACATTCATTTCAAGGCATTCTCAAGCACGCACTTCACAAAGTCTTTTCTAGTGTTACCATGAATTCCTAGGTTTTCCAGCAGTCACTTTCTCAGAACTGCCTTCAGTGCAACACAAGGGCCTATAGGGCTCCGGCCAGTGTTAATGAAGATCCTACTGATACTCCTAAGAGATAACAGATCCTTGCTGCAACAGTTCCCAGACCTTTGGGTAGTTACTGGGAAGAGAGTCCTGAAAAGATTAACTGTGAATGTTACTTTTCTAGCAAGGTGCTAAATGCTGTGCCCTCAGAAAGTTTCTTACACCTTCCCAGGGTTTGGGTGGGATGTGTTTCACTTAGCTGTAGTTGTCTACCATGCAGACACTGTCATTTGAATCAGTCTCTCCAGGCTTAGTAACAAGAGATGGGTGCTTTACAGTGTAATTTAGGTGCTTTTAGTTTTGTTTCCACTTAAAGATGAAACAAATACTTCTCAGGTGGTTCACTGACTCCTCTTCAGCTTCTCTTTTCCCTCTCTAAAGGGAGACTGGATAAGAAGAAAACATGTTCTTCCGAGCTGTCAACTTAGGTGAGGCAGATCCCAGCTATACTGTTGAGTGTAACTTAGATTTTGCTTGCATGTTTAAACATCCAGCAGTTGCTTTCCTTTATGCCACACACTCCTGGTGAGAATGAAGGAGCTTTCTCTGCCTCACCTGAATCCTTCTTCTCTCTAGCACCACTGCTAACAATTCGTTCCATTCCAGTTTTCATCATTAATATTTCTGCTTTTGGATCCTGTTATTTAAACCTTTAAGCAGGCTTGCTAACGCTATCCAATATTAGATAATATTATCACATAAGGCAATACTATGGTAAAGATACCATAAAAATGGTAGCAAAGTTCCCATACTAAGAATGATGCCAATGTTTTCCACAAAGGATGCAGGATTAACCTGTCTATGCCAGCCCACTGATTTATCACCTCCCTTCACCACATCTCAAAATCAAAGAGAATGTGGATCAGCAGAAGGAGCAGCTCCGACTGACCAAGGAGGGCACAAGTTTGCCTTCTCCTAATCAAACTTTCTCCATTTGTTTGAGCAGGATCAACGTGGGGGACAGACGCTAGTCATAAAACCTGCTGGATTTCATTAGCACAACCCCAGATTTATTTCAGAACACTCACTTGAGGAGCATTTTAATACAGTATATTAATTTTGCACTTCATCACTACAATTTAATTGCAAATGAGCGCCACTGTACATAACTGCAGTAAGCATATGCAAGTTCAGTACCTATTTAGCAATAAAATTTCAAGCTCATTTATGTAATTAGTAACACTCCCTTGTTTTCTTACAGCTTGACTTTCAGGTTTTTCAAAACAATAAAGTACATTGAGTTTTCACTGTTTTGCTGCTGGCATGCTTTCTGTACTTCTCCTTGGACAGGGAAGCCTGATAAATAGAATGGTAAGTTTCAATGTCATTAAGAATCACTTTCTGGGGAATTTCCCTTTCAGATCTTGCAGACTAGCAGACTCCACTACACTGACAACTGTTCACATGCTTTAGCAATGTACTTGATTTTCTAAGTGAAAAAGAATGAAAAAAACACAAACTAAAAAAAGGCTGTGCAATCAAGTTCTTATCTGGTGTAAAAAGAGAACATCAAGCCTGTTCACTACCAGCAAAGGCCAAAACCCAACTGACTGTGTGGTCACTGACAGCAGATTTCCTCAGCCCAAGAGCAGGCACAGTTCTGCCAGTGAACCTGAAGCTTCTCTGGCTTTCCCTGCAAATGCTCACTCAGCCTTCTGGAACATGACTGCCCCAAAAAAACCCCACGAGAACCTACCCCTGTACCCATCCATGTGCTGAGACACAACCACAGCACCGCAACAAAGGCTCTGCAGTGTAATTCGGACTGTAAGAAAAGTAGGGCTTAGTGGTTCTGAGCCTGATGTAGGGTATCTACATAATTTTTCATAAATGAAGTTTTGACTTCTTCACAACTTGAGAAGCCAGGTACTCAGAATCCCCACACAGAGGACTGTTAAGGTGAGTCAAACTTCTGGACAGTTAGCAGATGCCAAAGTTGCAAACCTGACTTGGTGAGTGCCAACACTGCAACAGTTCTTAGCCACATGATGACCATACTGTTTCCCTCACATAAGCCCTGCCACAAAGACCCGTGTAAATCCCATGTATTTTTAGGGAGTTCAGTAGCAATTTACTGCATCTCATCACATCATACAAGTCTGCAAGGCCTTGCATAAGACACCTGACAACAGTGGCTCTGCTAAACACAGTTTCTGAGATTACTTACATAAGGTCTAGTCTGTAGCAGTGCTATGGGACAAATCCTGCCTTTCTCATATTTATTCAAATGAGTGTTTTTAGCAGTTCAGGACACACCAAACATTGAATTTCACCTATGTGAGGGAGTAGGATCGGTCCCATGCATTTAGTCAAGTCAGAAAAGGTTTCACCTGAGGTTTTCTGAGCTGAATTCTGATTCCAGAAAACGAAGGAACTGGTCTCGTCCTACTGGGTCCTTCAGCACCTCATCCATGGAGAAACCCCACCTTTTCACACGCTGCTGACTAGGTTCTTTGCTGTTTGGAGAGAGAAGGGGAAAAACAGATGGAATGTGCATCTCTGCCTGCTGTCCGAGCAGCTGTTGCTGTTTCTGCTAAGCAAAGGGAGGAAGATTATCAGATGAGATGTTGTTTTTTTCTCAAGATTTTGCAGAAATACAAGTTAGCAAATAACATAAAAAAGCTCTAAAGATCAGGGTCATCATGAAAGCAACTGTACTATTTAGGCGTTACATACATGGTGAAATAAGAGAGACTGTGAATTATATGACTTTCAGAGCAATTTCTGGTAGGTTTCATTTGAAGAACAGCATACCATACCTAAATGATTATTCATTATGCACATCTTGCATATCTCCTCAAATGTATCTTAGGATTTCTTATGCATCAAGGCAGAAATTTCCCAGAAATGGTCCCTGTGTCACTGGTGAGCTCCAGAGCATTTCCTTGTATCCCACACAGTGCTGCCTGGTCACTTGGAACTGGCTTCAGATTTTCAGATCCACATTTGCATTAGAAAAGCAGTTCCACTAAAAAGCAGTGCAGACAAAGTATCTAAAATGATTACTGGTTTGTGGTCTTTTATTTTTCAGTGCCTCTGATTTTTGCATGCCTAAGTCTCAGAAGACTAAAAAGCATCTTCCTCCTACTCTCCATGACAATCAGACTTTTATTTTGTGTCTCATCTGGGACACTGAGATGCAGAGGCACCCAAAATCACTAGCAACCTTTCTCCTAAATTATTTCTTAATACAGCCCAACTTACATAAGCTGTTGTTTGAATTGCCAGACATGCTGCAGAGATGCCTATGGGGAGAGGTGGTGCCCGGGAATCACAACGAGGATGCTATGAGACAGTCTGCATCAGAGCGTAATCTGGGCTCACAAAGTGTTTGAAAGCTTCTGGTGTGATGGCGTCATACTATGAGACAACCATTAAAACACAGCTCAGCTGCTCACATTTGTGACAGCAGAGCCATTGTTAACAGTACATATCTATTAAACTATGTGTCTCGTCATGTCCACAGCGATTCCTAACCACAGAGCCTTAGGGGACAGTGGCGATCTGTGCTGAAGACAAATAAGCCAAAGGGGTAAATAAAATGCCTGCTTTGATTTTCTCTTGGTGTAAAGGCTAAGCAAAAGTGATAGGCATGTCCTCACTCGAGGAGCAGCACACTCGGGGTGGCTCCTCCTGTGCTCCCTCAGGAGCCAGTGGTGCTGCAGACAAGGGCACAGATCCAGCCTACCTGTTACATGAGCCAGCCTGGACATCAGGACACGCAAGCCATGCTTGTGCAGAGCCACGCACAACCTAAGCTCAGGGAATTTCCTGCTGAATCCAGAGATCTGTACCTGCTCTTCTTGCAGCTACACAATGTTCTAGCACCAAAAAATAGGCCAAAGTGCTGTCTAAAACGGAATGCTTTCCATGGCATTTCCTGAGTCCTGGCTGCTATGAAGGACGAACTGTAGTGGCACGGGGCTGCCCTTACTCAGCAGCCAGCCTTGCCACTAGAAGTGAGAGGCTCTTTGTTTTCCTGTGCAAGGGCTCTGCACTCTTAACGGAGGAAACAGCTTTGCAGGCAACACAAGGGGATCTCGGGGATCATTTAATTATTCATGCAAGTTGCAACTAGATGCAGATGCAGTGAGTTTTTTTACAGTAGAGAATAAAATGGAAATACAGAGCTGTTTGTTCTTCCATCTGCCCACACTACAGCTTTCTCTTTTTCATCAGCAGGAGAATCACCTTCCTTAACTCTGAAATCATAGCAGAAGCCAAGCATTTATTTCAAATTCCTATAAGGCTGTGACATCAGGTTAATTGTATTCTTCAGGGACACAAACATCTTTTCTGGGATTTGCAGCTACCTCAAGAGATGCAGAAATAATGGACGCCTGGATTACCTTGTGGGTGAGGGTTTCTACAGAGGGTTTCTGTATTTTGCAAGGGCTGTATCTGGTACTAGCCCTGCTAGGGAGGATGGAGAAAATGAAACTAGCTAAAAAAGAAATCCCAAATATTAAAATCACGTGAAGAGGGGCAGAGGTTATGAAAATAATGGATTTCTGTGACTACCACAGAAGCAGGTGAAAACAACTTTCATGTCCCAAACTACTTGGTTTTTAAACAGGGAAAAATCTTATCCTTTTCCTGGAACACTGATTCCCTATGAATCAGTTTTCTTAGGCCAATAGCATCTCTGAATTATTATTCAAGAACACACAGGATTAGACTTGACATTCTCTTACCAAAGATTTGCTAAACTGAACTCCAAGTTCAGATTTGGTGGCAAATGGCAGCAGCTAAACAGTGGAGAACCTGCTGAGCCCTTGCAGCTGTTGGCCACAGGATGTGGTTGAGTAGTGAAGGTGATATAGGGCATGATAATTCTATTCAAATTTGCTGTGGGAGCTGTTAAGCATAGTGGCAGGCAGGACAATTCTAGCTCCTTCACAAGGATTGTGGATAGTCTGTGAAGGCAAGACACACAGACACAGGCCAGACTTCCCTTGCACCAGCGTTACGCGGGCAAAACATGATCTCTGTTGCAGTTTTCTGCTTGGATTTTTTTTTGGAGAAACTCTCTGAGGTCCAAGGTATTGAATATCCTACAGTCATTCCTCCCTCTTTTCATCTATTAGATACAATAACAGAGACAAGCCAACTTGTTCACCAACAGGTGAGGCTTAAACTCACTCTACCAACCTATTATAATTCTGACCTGCCAAGTCTCACACATTACACGTGAGCTACATTCTTGTGGCTCCTATGCCAAGCTCACTTCTGCACAGCAGGAATGGCCACTACTCTATAACTGATCCCATTTTGCCAGCAGCATCTTTCATGGGATTCCAGGGCAGGAGCAAAGCTGGAGCATTGCAGCTGGGGAGGAGCAGGCTCTCAAGAGTCAAATGAGATGCGCTGGAACAAGTTTGTCTTAGCAGTATCCTACAGCTGTGGGCTCCTAGACCTGAGTCTGTGCATGTGCTCAACAGGTATGAGAACACACATTACCTGACTTACAGAGTACCATACATCAAGCCATATGGAAGTGGAAGGATTGAATGGTTCACAGACACCAGCGATAAACTTTAGCTATGTTCTTAAATCTTGTAGTTACAGACATACAACTTTCCAAACAGGGCAGTGTGAAGAGCATACAAACAAAATGGCAAGACAACTCTCACATTAATTAAAACTACCAATTATTTTTTACCTCATTTCAATGTCCCACAATGCTGCATCATCACTTATCCAGGGATTGGAAGGCTCAGCAGGAGTTATAAAGGGGTCATATTCCACATACTGCTCTGTGTAGGCTATTAAACTGACATAAAAAAAAAGGAAAAATAAAAAAAAAGAAAGAAAGGGTGTGAATGCTCAGCCACATGTCAGAGGGGTACAGCTTTTCTTTTTATCTATTTTTTTCTTTTTTTGTGTGTGTGTGTGTGCTTTTTATTTATAGGGATTAGTCATTTTCTCAGCAACCACAGGAGACCCTTTTCCCAGGGATGATGTGTGCAAGGATTTCTCTGCAAACACCCACCAGCTCACTGCAGTATTTTCCTCAACAGCAGCATTTTCTTCAAGCTTGTCTCTGTTGAGATGCCCCCAAAAAGCCTGATGAGGCAACAACTGGATTGCTGTGGTAGGGCTTCCCTCAGAGAGCCATGGGAAGACTATGAAGTGTGTGTCATCCTGTTCATTTGCTGCATGTTACTATTGCCTCTCATCATTTTCATTTTTGCAAACTTTTGCACCCACATAAATTTATGCACTATGAGAAACTCACCTAAATAGGGTCATGGGCTGTAGCTAAGAATATGCTTAAACCTTTGGAGGATCTCCTGTGCATCAAAGCTTTGCCTATAGATCCTTTTTTAGTTATGTTGGTATAGTATTTAGACTAATGGCACTATTGTAAAATACTTCAACAGTAATAATTAACTTAGACTATAGTAAATTATATGCATGTTGGAAAAACACCTGGCCATTATACTGGCTTGCTTCATGGTGAGTCAGTTGAGGCGTATAACCTCTAATCCTCACTAGGATGAGATTCAAAGAGCTTTCTGGGAAAAGGACTGTGTCTGCTTGCATAAATGATTCAGGAATTTCACTGGGGTTGAGGCTAGGGGCGCATTTTTACAAAAGAAAGACAGCATATATGAAATAAATCAAAAGAAATTTCTCCTAGTCTATATTGGAAATACTCTAAGGCACTTTATTTTTTTGCCTATGTCTGCCAAGTAATTAACTAAGTTAATTATGTCTCATCATACTAAACAACTAATGTGCTTGCACTGTGATTGTCCATGCTAAACTTTACCTCTGGTCCTCCACATCTCAAAAAGGCAGGCGAATGAAAAGACGCTGTGAAACAAAGGGTCATAAAAGGCAGAAAGTTTCCCTGACCTGCTCTACATTAATTATTTCTTTTTGTTTGTCCTAGCTCTTATCATGAGGCATTAAAATCATACACTTTTGTAACCACAGCAGGTTCCCACTGCCCCTTAGGGCACTCAGGGCTGTCTCATCTCATTTCATTAATTACATTTCATGACTGCTGTGGGTCAAGGGTTGGAGGAGGGAGCAGCGTCCAATTTCACAGAGCAGCACCAGACTCTTAGACATCAATGAAAAGAGGGTTGGTTAAAAAAGAAAAGAAAGCCAAAAAGGATCAATACGGAGATATCTGCTGTGAAACCTGAATTGCTCCTAATAAAATAATAAGAAGGCATCAGAAGTGCTAGTACAAGTACTAGCAAAAAGAAAAAGGGGAAAAGACTAAAATGAAAGAAGGGGGAATTTCTAAGCACATTTTGCTGATTCAGTATAATGGCAGCAGCAGAATCATTGCCTCATTGTCTAAAGGAGGCTACAAGCAGGGGACTCCTAACGGAAAGCATTTTTGTCAAAATGCAAACCTGGCCTTTTGGGTGATAAACTGTACATCCAGTAGAAGAGGTGATGGGAAGAGTTGACTGAAGGGTGCAGAGCTTGCCTTGAAAACCCAACTGTCTCTCAGTCAAGGAGGCCTGCTGAGCCTTCACAGGAACTTTGAGAAGTTGAAAGGATAGCACAGATTTTCATCTAGGGAGCTGAGATTGCTTCTGGTAGCAAGATGCTCATTTTTCCCCAGCCATTTCTGTGATGCTGCGTCTAATGAAATTGTACTAACACTGCACAATGCAGTCAGGGAAAACAATAGGTAAAATATATTGATAGTTTTGCTCAACAGTTCTCAAATCTCAGTGGCTAAAACTGACAGTGTGGAGGTCCCAAATGGGGAGAAAGGATGTGGAAGAAAGACTGTTTCCAAGGTGTGTGGAGCAGCTGAGGGATGCCTATTCCCACAGCTGGTACAGATCTACTCCTGGAAGTGGAATAGAGAGGAAGGAGAAGAAAATCTTCAGCAGTGAGCACTTATCTCACAGAAGCTGGAGATATCCTTTGGAGAGCCTTTCTCTTCTGACAGACGAGGGCTATTCCAAGAATAGTGTGAATTAATGAAAAATAAATGCAATTGATCTATTACCATTGAAACAGCTTATATCTTATTTCTATAACTTGTTTCCCCTAGTGTTTCCTGACTTATTTGCTCCTTGTTACTTCCCTCACCCTCTCTGAAAGTGACTTTGTGCTATACTGAAAAATTGGCAGGTGGTACCACTGTCAGGCTTGACTGTTGAAGGGAGCATGCCAAGAAGTCATCTCCTGCACCCTGATCTGCCACAATGTCACTTAAACTGTCCTGAGAGCAAGGGCCAGCCTGAAAATTGACTTGATAATAACAGCATCTCCTTATACAGCAGATTGGTTCCTAGTGCTTGTATCCAGTGTTTTAATGGGGCTTTCAAGGCTGCACAGGGTTTTTTTCAGGCAATTGTTCAAGTCAGGTCATCCATGTTCATTCCTCTGCACCAGTTCCCACCCCTGCAAAGCCACGGAATCCATCAGCCCCTCTACTTCCCTCCTACCTGCTCTGCAATGCTCCACATCCAGTCTGCACTTGCCACCACTCTTCATACCAAGTCCTGGGACCCTCAATGAATTTTACCAATATTCAAATCAATATTTGAAGTTATCACATGATTAAACACCTCCTCACAAGATATAAAGATCACACGATTTTCGTTCTTTATAATTGTTAATAATTATTTAGAAATACAAAGTTCTTCACCCAGAGGGTGTCTGGGCACTGGAATGGGCTCTCCAGGGAAGTGGTCATGGCACTAATCCTGCCAGGGTTCAAGAAGTGTTTGATCAAAGCTCTGGGGCACATGGTGTGATTCTTGGGGTCCTCCTGTGCAGGGCCAGGAGTTGGACTTGATGATCCTGGTGGGTCCCTCCCAATTCAGCTTATTCTATGATTCTGTAATTTGATTGCATGTTATTTGCTTTTCTCCTGGTTATTATTTTGCGCAGGTTTTGATAGCAACATTTTATTCTCCAACTTGGGAGCATTTAAAAAAAGAAAAAAAAGAAAACCCTTTCAAACCAGGAAAATTATTACTGTCTCAGTATATTAAGGTCATTGTAAGTAAATTCAGTACAATGACTTTTTTTGTTAAAGTACATGTTCTTAATTAAAAAGAACCAGAAGCCCAAAACATAAATATAAATGTGCTCATTTCAATCATACACTGTATTGCATGCAGAATTTCAGGGAGCCTCTGAATATTTTCTATTTAATTGGATACATTTTCATTTTAATTGCTAAACTTCATGAGCCAATAGGAACTTACATTGGGCCTCTCACCATTTAATTTATCTAGTTTAGTACACACATACTAACTACAGGTGCAGGCACTGCAAAGTACATTTCATGGGGTAATCCCATTTTACTTTGCTTAAATAAAAATCCCTCTAATATTTCTCTAGAAGGAACCAGCCCTTATCATGTCCTTCAACACAGTTCTGCTTTAAAAGTGATGTCACTGAAGAGCATGCCTATCCCTACCTTCATCTCAGTGACTACCCTGCAAAAGTGCATAACTTACAAGTACCTAAGTAAAGGAGCTGTCATACTCAAGTAAATTTGAGCTCGTTCTTCACCTATTCATATTTTTCTACCAAAACTAAATATTCTGCAAGTCAAATTGTGCCTTGATTTGCTTCTTAGAAATCCACTCCTTAAAACACTGCCTTGAGCAGTCCAGGTACAACCCCAGTACTTCTCTACGGGTTTCATATACACGTAAGTGGGAGCAGGAACTGGCCCTACAACCCCAGTATGAACACCACGTGCAACAAATGCAAACACAGCTCCTTCCCCAGAGCTGTGCCAGATTAACGAGAGATGAGCACTGAGAGTTTAGCCACAAAGGAAAAAAAAAGGTATTTTCAAATTGAGACAGGAATGACTTTTCTAAAAATAAACCCTAGGGTAGTGAAGGAGTGGGAAACAAGTCCTGCAAGAGTTCGTTCTTTTGTGAATGCTTCTTTTCTTTTGCAGTATTACAGGTCCTCATTTTCCACCTATTTTTGCTCAGTGGCAGAAGAGCAAGTACAGAAGAGTCAGCAGCCAGCAGACAGGCAGCACAGCTGGTCAAGGAGGGGAAAGGATTGATGCACAGAAAGGGGGTCAAGCCTTTGCACTTTGCTGCCTGCTTTGTTTCCGGAAATGCCAAACTGAAGATGAGGAAAGAATGGGAAATTATGAGAATGGGGACACTCACCTTTCTGCTACTTTGGACATCTTTAAACAATGTCTCTCTATCTGCATGTTCAGAAAAGTTATCTGAGGAGAGAGATGACAAGGACATTAACAATCCATGAGTTCTACAGCATGCATTGACAATATCCCTACATGCTATTGATTTCTCTTTCCAAACAGCTTGAAAGTAACTCAGAAGGAAATGGGACCCTTCCCTAGGTATCAGAAGAAGCTTATTAACTGCTTCCAATAGGAGTCTCCATTTTCAAAGGCAAAGCCCTAGGGAAAGTTTCAGAAGACATAATTAAAAGTAGAAAAGACACATATTTGGGGCCAAGGTTCCTAGACTACTCAGGGTGCAATATGATCTCCTTTTTACAAACACACTCTGCTCTTCCATTTCTCTCACTGACCAGCATCACAAGACCCATAACTGTTTTACAGCACACTTTCATTGTGCTATGAACCAGTTCTTCAGCCTATGATAAAAAAGCTCAAGAAATGTAGCATGCAGGTTCAGTTCAGAAGACCACCCAAAAACTAGTTGACTAAGAAACATGTTTAAAGCTGTCTTGAGTAAAATGCTGATCTAGTGACTCCTGTTTGTATTTCAGTGACAGCTGCTTGTTGCAGCAAAGTAATTTAGAGGGAGAGCTCTTCATGCCAGGGCAAGGATGTGTGAGTTGGCTGGTCATTCCTTGGTGTGGTTGTGCAAATAACTTTTTCCTAGTTTCCTAGAAGCTCTGACTGTGCAGTCTAAGAGTCATGCACTGAACGATGCCTTTCCTTACCACCTATCCCCAGCCTGTGCCCAGCTACGCTGGCCTTTGTCACTGCCCACTTTTCAGACATCCTCAGTGAACCAGAAATTAACCTGTCCACTGGTCCACAGACACCGTAACAGTAGATTCAAAGGTCAGTGTTACTCATAATACGTATCACCATACAATTGCACTGCTCAATGAATAATTACTGATACTTTACATAAGTGAGCATCAAGGAAAGTATGTGAGGATCAAGGACAGGTAAAACATATAATTGGCTTTGCTGATATCTCAATAACTTTACATGCTTTTGTTCTGGTAGCAGTTCTCAGAAGACTTGCCATACAGCCACCTACTTACTTGCTTCCGGACATCCTCTTTTGTCGTTTTGCGCACCGGTTGGGAGGACACGTGTACAGGGCTTTGGGGCTGGGACTCCTCTGTAACCCCATATACTGACTGTGAGGAACCAAGGAACAAACGGAAGGGGTTACAGCATTTTTCTGTTACGCAATGAGGAACAGTGCGGTATGCAAAGCAGTAAGGTAACAAGCCAGCAGTTTCCTACTGTTTATACCCACACAGGTCAATAATCATTCAGCCTGGAGCAAAATTTACAGATCAGACCATGCTTGCTGATGTCTGCACTTGGAAGGCCTGTAGGCATGTTAAGAGAAGCGTTTGTTTTAAATGTTAAGATGCAGCTGATAATTTTTAGGAGCTGTTGGGGTTTGGAATCCTTCTTTTTGTTTCTCTTATCTTAGGGAATTTTTTGCCCATACGTTGCTAAGACACCATAACGACTGGGTGCTTAGGAAAAACAGTAGAAAGACCAGCCGAGTAAAAAAAACTTGTAAGTAGCTATTCCCTTATTTGGACATTCCCTCTTGAAGGAGGCAGAGATCTCGGGACAGCTGGGCTGGGAAAAGGGAAGGGGAGCAGTAGCTCGCTCTTTTTGCCTCTCTGCATTCAGAAGAGAGGGAAGCTGCTGTTGCTTGTCACCACTGTGGAGTTTTCCTGGCTCCTGCTGCCTGCTTGCCTCTCCCGGAGCCAGCCCCTGCCAGCCGTGGCTTGGGAGTCGGGCTGCTCTGCCAGACCCCTGCTGCAGCTTCGGGGTTTTTGCCTACAAGAAGTCCAGGCTCCATCCCTGCTGGGGCCGCGCCTGCCATCACTGCCAGGGAGAGACAGCCGAGACCTGCGCTACAGCGCCCCCTGCAGCCGAGGAGGAGCCATCGCACCCGTCCTGCCCAACTGCTAACAGGGAGCAAGAAGAGACTGGACTGGGGGTTTGCTCTGTTCTTGTTTGTTGTGGTTGCCATTGTTGTTGTTTGTCTGTCTTGATAGATATATATATATATACATATTAGTAAAGAACTGTTATTCCTTTTCCCACAACATGGCCTGAAAGCCCCTTTAATTTCAAAATTATACTAATTCAGAGGGAAGGGGATTACATTTCCTATTCCAAGGGAGGCTCCTGCCTTCCTTAGCAGACACCTGTCTTCAAACTAGGACAGGAGCTCTGATGGCTGTGTGCATTAACACTTGCAGGATGAACACTGGGAGCTGTCACTGGGGTGAACCAAGTGGCAAAAGAAAATACTAGAACCTAATTCTATGCTGCTGTCTTTCACTTGGTTTAATTTCTTGATGTAAAACTACATATTGAAGAAAGTGCTTAACCAGGTCAAGTCAATGCATCAAGTTCATGTCAACTTCTCTAAACAAAAACCTGCAGATTGACAGATTCATTTTCAGGACAGACACCTGTACTGGAAGTAATATCATTTTCCCTTTCTTTTAGTGCTTTTTCTTTTCAGTAAAATTTCTAATAGACACATGAATAGCTCTGCTGCAATTTAACCACCTATGGAAGTTCAGGAGTCTTCAAATGTCCAAAACGTTCTACGTCCAAAAAGGTAACAAGTGATGAGACAAGAAGAAACTGCCTGAAGCTGTGCCAAGAGTGGTTTACACTGCATCTTAGGAGAAATTTCCTCTCTGAAATGGTTATCAAGCACTGGAACAAGGCTGCCCAGGGAAGTTATTGAGTCACCATCCTTGAAGGTATTATTTAAAAGACAGGAACATGGTTTAGTGGAGGACTTGGTTAGGTTAAGGTTTTGAGTCACTGATGTTAAGAGTTTCCTTCAATCTAATTGATTCTATGACTTCTTATACACAAAAGAGCTCAAACTTGCTGGAAGTCAAAGATACCCAAGTTGCTAATGATCCAGACTTTGAAATTATTAAGGTAGGTAAACATCTTATTATCTGTGCCCAGATAATTTCTTAAAAGGGGACCTAGATATTTTTGCCAATTCCTTTTAATTTTATGGGAGTGCAGAGCTATCAGACATTTGGGACACAGAGCTCCTTAACGCCCTTCTCAGCTCTACCCATCACCCAGTCAGTACCACTTTGTTAGTAACATGGAAATAATAAATTAACCAAGGAGAACAAAACAGAACTTATACTATCAAAACACCTATTTTTTGTTCCTATTGGATAAGTTTCATGTACTGTAGGTATCAAGTACAATTTACATTAAAAGAAAATAAAAACAGTGAACCATATCAACCCCAAAGAAGCAAAAACCAAAACCAGAAACTCAAACTGACCTTTTTCACTTTTTGTGGGTTTTTCATACGGCGACACTTTCGAATGTCCATTTCTGTGGTGTTCACACAGCCTGGCTGAAAAGAGATGGTAATTGTGTTACTCCTCTGTTTAGAATCTTCTTCCTACCTTACCTTTATAAAATATTAGATCTTGTCCAAAACTTTCTTGAGATTTGTGTCCCATAAATTACTCTTCCTAAACAAGAGACTGCACATACCCAAGGATGCCATGTCAGCATTCAATCCACTTACTCCTAACTTTGGCACCAAAAGGAAATAGGTAACGGGGGGAGCTTTTTCTAGGAAGTCTGAGCCAAACTGAGTAAGCTGCTTTTCCTTCATAAGCCCAGTAATAATTTTCCAGAGTTCATATTTGTCACATATTTCCAAATCAATAGTTCCATAGGTGCATAAGCCCAGAATGTCTGAAATAATCATGCAGACACTTGGTGCATTTTGAACTGTGAGGAAAATCCATGTGGTGACTGTAAAGGCAATGCCTTTGTGCATAAAACATTTACTAGTAATAAAACCTTTCTTCTCAAAACCTTGAAAATCATTCAAAAATAATTTTACCACAGGCCTGTGCACATCCCAGAATGCTCTTTCCTGGCTGTCCAAAATCTTTCTTTCTGTTTTATCCTTTTTCCTGTCGATTCTGAAAACAAAAGCATAAGTGAGTATGAGTCAATGTACAAGTCATGCTTTTTTCTTTGATATAGTTCCTAGATGTGGTTTTTAACCCCAAGACAAAAAATTTCAGAGGTCAACTTTTTTTGTACAGCAATATGACGCTCACACTTGCAAGGGCACATGCCATGAACAAAATATCACTGATGTTTACTCCAACATGGGTCAAAAGAGGTTTTCCTATTAACATGGAAAATTTAACAGCTCTTTTTCATTTGGTCAGGAAAACTTTTCCTGGTACCCTGTTCCCATACTCTGATTTGACAGGCTGGGAAAGTTTGTAGTATTGTCTATGTCAGGAGACCCACCAGGACCTGTTTGCTCCTGATGAGGCTCCTGGCTGGTGCTGGACTGAGATCTCCATCAGGAGACCCCACTGCACCCCATTGCCCCAGTAGCACCACTGTCATGAATACAGATTGCAAAGGAGCATCTATCCCAGAAATTCCCAGCAGCAACAGCATGAACAGCACTTGTGGCCACTCATCCTCAGAGCTTTCAACCCAAAGACTGTCTCTGCCTGTGCGCCCCTGTGCCGGCAGAGCAAGGGGTGACAGCATAGGTGACCAGAACTGAGCTTGCTGCATGGTCCCTACAAACCAGCACCCAACAAAGAGAGACATGACTGGGCTGGCACAACAAGAACTGAGTAATTCCAGCCCTGATGCAGCCAGTGAACCAACTCACTCAAAGCACACAGCCCTAAGGCCACCGAAGGTTGTTCAAAGCAACTCTTGGCAGCAGCGAGCAAGTGACACTGGCACCTCACCCAGCTTTACACAAGAGCACAAAGTGAGCACCAGCTTGCAAGATCTACCTGTGCAGGGACTGGAGGAGGCACACGGAAGGAGGAACGGCCTCCACACTTCCACTTCCAGAGCAAAATTGAATAAAGCTGTGTCCCTGGGCTGGGTTCCCACATTGCTGCCACCAGGAAAATCAAAGCAGTGAGAAAAAAACCCATGCCACCTGTGATTTCTGACCACCAGGTTCTCTCCCACTTCTTTTTGTTTTGAAGGGACAGTGACCCTTAGCTGAGTCTGTACTAGAAATGTACCAAGAAAATAGGAAGCAGGGGACCGAAACTGAGGTTTCTGAACACCCCTCCCCAGAAAAAGACCAAATTCTCCACAGTTTGGCATCACTCGCTGAATCTCCCCCTTGCAAGGCTGAGATGAGAAACAAGCTCTGGCACAAGCTCTGTTCCCACACAAAGACAGAGCAGCTGCTGTACTATGCTGAGGACACCCAGCCCAAAACTACTTTTCTGAGTGAGTCCTTCACACCTGGCCAAAGGGGAAGGTGAAGTCTACTTCCAATCTTACACCACACAGTGCACACAAATTGGAGGGACTCTTTGGAGGCTTCATGAATTCTCTTCACTGATACTTTGTGCTCAACCCAGATTGTCAGCTCCTGTCTCCAAATGTACTGATAACTCAGTATTTCACATTTTAAACTATGAAGACCCAAAGCAGCTAGATGCTCTATGGCTGCAGTTTTTGAGCAATGTGGGTATAGCAATAGGAATCCTGTGTGCAAACAAAAATGTGGAAAGCAAAGCAAAACTTGGTAAGCAGAAAGAATGTTTTCAGGTATTTTTTGTTCCCCTCCCCCCCCATCCCCTTCTAGTTTTTTTAGTTAACTTAAAACTTTTAGTTAACTGTGAATTACAACGTGAATTCTGTCCCTCCCTTTCTGAAATCCTGGAGACTGAACCATCACGTGAACTGTGAAAACCAAGAAGCTGAAGCTAGCCAGCAAAAAGTTGATAGTGGGAAGTTCATGCTTATGCTTCAAAGAAAACATAATGGAGAAATGATGAATAATCAACAGTGATCACGAGTCTGATATTTACATTTCTTTCTTAGGTAATAATTACATGTTTTAGACAGAATATAGACTTTTGTTTTGACTTACACCTTTTTTTTCATCTTGGCAATAGCCTTTAAGTAACAGAAAGTACAATTGCTATCCTAAGTTCTAATTTTCTCTTCCAAATGGAACACTGCTATTCTGGTTGGAAAAAATCCCTTAATTACCTTGCAATTTAAAAGATAATTACCATATATTTAAATGGTACATAATTGCAATGTTATTAAGCAAAGAATTCATCAAAATTCCAAAGGGTTAATCAAAGATAGAGACATATACCTCAAGCCACACCTTCAAGAAATGATACTCCTTAACTTTTTAGCATCTAATGCTGAATGTGCAAATTCTTTCCAGTGGAACAGTTTCAGTATTGGTGTTCTCATGTGTCATCTTCACCAACCCTTCCATTTTATAGGTGACAACTACATGCACAAAATGGACACTCAGAGTTTTAGGTATTATTTTGTAGACAATAGTACACAAACCCTGGACCATAGCCATTTACCAGCAGTGATAAAAACATGCTTAAGACATTAAAAGGCTTCATACTGCTTTCTAAGGGAAGATGAGAAAAAATACCTGTTGTAAATATCACCCGTATAAACACACTGACGTGACAATATTTTTAGACTCAGAAATACTCTGCAAGCATACAGTAACACAGACAGATGACAAAATTCTGTTCTTTTCATTCACACGAAACAAAATTACTACACAAATGTAAAAGCACAATGGGCTTGCGAATTACCCGAGGTCCCATGGTGAATACAGGCTTAGGAGCTTCTGACCAACATTTCCATGTACAGATAATTAAACCCATATTTCAGTTTCTGGCACAGATCTTCAGAATTGGCTCTCTACTGTTTCTAGTCTGCCAGTGATTAAAATTCACCAACACCTTCTGAGCTTAGTCACAGTAAAGATTTTGACAAAGAAGTTTTATCTGTACAGAATTCCCTTCCCTTCACAGCTCTAAATACTGGTGCAATTCAGTGCTCCAGGATTACTCACTTCACTTGGGCCTCTGCTTGCATGAAGATGAATTCCCACTTTCTTGCAAATGCTCTCTGAAGTCTTGCTAAGTTTTCCTGTCAAAAGATGAAAATAGTAAGAACAACTAATTTCTGTAATTACAACAATTGCTTGAGAGCACAGTTAGCATGGTGGGTATTTATTTTATTCCTTTTTTTTCAGCTGAGAAACTAAAGACATGGAAACCAGTGGTGGTTTCAGGTGAACTATACTGCAGGCAAAGCAAGGCTGTAACACATCTTTTTGGGCTGCAACCCAAAGGGCCCTGTCAGGGATAAGTAATGGAGTGTGATGAAGACAGCTTGAGCTCTACTATGAAAAAAATTATGGACTTGTTCCCAAAAGATAACACTGAGAAGCTTTGTAAAGCTGATGACTTTCATTTCTGATAGCAGATGGCTGCCAGCTGCACGTTTCCCTCTCATCCTCACTTTCCCTTCCTCTCTGCACTGTTCTCTTCTCTTCAGGCTTTTGTGAAGGTGCAAAGCCTGAGCGTCCCCTGCTTTGCTCAGTCCTGGTCACTGCTGAGAGCATTATGCAGCTGCACAGTACTGAGGGCTGGGGATTGCCAGGATGATTCACAAAAGGAAATAGCTTGTTTGTCTGAACAATGAACACAGTTACTGCAAAGAATGGCTCCAGATGCAGTTTTGCTCTACATCTGAAGTAAGAGCTCTGGTCCAGACCCATTAGAGAGAGTGTGGTGATCTGAACATTTTGATGTGGATGTGGCCTCATCACAGCTCAAGGTTAAACTCAGAACATGGCCAGAAATTCAGGCTTAAATGGCACCCGAAGTTACATATCCACACCTCCCCCCCAAGAAAGGAGGTCTGTGAGACAATTAACAGGATGCTCTTCTCCATGGCAGTTGGTTTAACTCTTTCAAATTTGCACTGAAAACAAACACTTGTAGTTCTACTGTTGTTCGTTTTATACTTATCACCTTTATTTTAACAAACCTATTTCAGGCATATGCATTTCAATGCAAGAAGAAATCTTCCTGTTATTTACTTTAAACTCTTGTATAACACAAGGCATAAAGCTTGGCCCTGTTACCACCAAGTCCATGTAACACTTTCAGTCTGCACACATGGGGGAAAACAGTTATAAAATGATTTACAGCTGTACTGAACTGTGATGATTTCCTTAACTGTGGCTACAAGGAAGAACAACTTGTAATTATCTGTAACACAAAATTTTTGTGGGGTTTTTTTCATTATTTTTATTTTGTTTTAAATTATGTTCACATGTGCCCTCTGGAGTAAATACGCTGAAGCCAATGAAACGTCACCAACTGAAACTATACTTGAATTGTGCTTATGTTTGACCAATTATAAAAAAACATGAATACAACTACACAAGCTTAATTATATCATCAAGACCCCTGCACTACTCAGTATAAATGGGGGCTGAGGGGTTGTCTGTGAATGCTGCAACCAGAATCTAGAAATGAGATGTCCCCTGTGATGCTTTGTACACAGTCCCTCTAGAAACTCCGAGTCACTGCTGATACCTATGGAGAAGCATTCTCATGCTGCATCTCCAAAAATGTCAGAAGGGCTCCTTCTCACTCCTGCAAGTCTGTTTTTCTCATTTGTGCTGAGCTTACATCCCTTGCTGGATCTGCTTCAGCTCCCATAATGCTTAGGAAGAGTTGGTGCCATTCTTATCTGAATGTCTCTAATTAAGAGAACAAAGTTTGAATGCAGAAGTAACCTCTAATTGTGCAATGCAATATTCACAAGAAAAATGAGAGACTGCCAAGATCTAATTATTTACCATCACTGGAGCATTGCTACTCTCAGTAGGCAACAATGTGCAAAAGTACTTAGCCATAGCCTCACTGCATGTGTGTGGGAGTATGTGCACCGCTGAACAGCCTTTTGTTGCTTTATGATAGATCTTTGGAGTACTTACAGTTAATTGGTTGGATGTGAGCAATTTTAATGGTTTTAATAATGAAATCAACAATATGCAGAAGAGAAAACTCAGCAAAAGGACATGTAAGTGCACGCAGATTGTTATATTCCTTCCTTTGTGCTTGTTTGAGATTAGAACTCTTAGGAAGTCTTAATGCATTTCCAGAGTGGATTAGATAAGACGCAATTTTTGCATGCTCTGCACTGAAAGGACCAAATGGCATGAACATATCTCTCCACGTGCACAAATGTTGCAAAATGTAGAAGGTAAGGAAGAAGGAAAAACTCCAATCTTGGGACGGAAAAAAAACCCAACCAACCTCTAAAATATATGCAGATATATGCAATATAAATGTTTTCATTGTAATAAACATGACCACAGAAGTCCACTAGAACCAACTTTGTAAACAAACTCTCCAAAGAAAAACTCCACATATAAAATTCTGCTATTACACTGTTCAGCTAGTAAACAGAAGAAAGTCAATATGACAGAAAGAAAAGTTTAGCTGCTCAGAGTGCTACACTGCTGGTATTCACAGCCCTGCCCCTCCTGCCTCCATTTTCCCACTCCTCTCCACCCTGCAGTCTGACACAAGGTTGGGGTATTTTTATTGATAGTAATTCCATATCAGAAAACACACTCTGAATAAAGTTCAGTGATATTTTTCATGTGGCCGACTGAAAACATTGCAAGTCTAATATCTGAGAACTTCTGTAACTAGATGTCTCATCAACAATTTAATTGCCATCTGGGGCACCTGAAAATTCATCACTTCCCTGTGCTGAAATCTGCTATATAAACCAGGATTTCTTAACTGGAAACCGGACACCAAGCTAGACTTTTGTGTAATTTGCCCCAGTCTTGAAGGGCTCATTATACAGCAGATGCTTTAACGTGGGACACTGCAAAGCCAGAGACATTCATCAGTCATGTTCCTGATGGTGTCTTCATATCAACCTTCACACGCTTCTGACAACTAAGAAGATACAGTAAAGGCTGACCCCAAAGCACAAAATGGCAGCATTCAGTTGGCAAGCAAAGCTATCCCTGCACCCCCCAACTTTAAACTTTAGCAGCAGTGTACCTACGGCTTCATAATCCGCCAGCTCCAGCCTAGCTTTGTTCTGCATGGTCCGTTTGCAAAGATAGATTGCTAAAGGGAGAAACAGAATGGAAAACAATTACAGACAGATTATTAGTACTAAATCTTAAAAAAAAAAAAAAAGAAAAAGAAAAAGAAAAAAAGTGCTCCATAGTTTGTTTTCAACAGAAAGCAACATGAGTCAAGGAATGAGAGAGGCTGAACACCCAGCTGATATTGCTTATGACTAATCTCAGAGGCCCTAAACATCTAGAACATCTCATTTAAAAGTGCTGAGAGCAGATGCCAGGACCTAACAAGATGTCCAAGAAAGGCTCAATTGCTTCTGGGTCTGGTAAAAGATACAGCATTAGCAACCTGTTCCCCTAAGCAGTTTGGGAATATGCATGCCAAAGTGACCATCCCTGCATTTCTTTTCTGCTAAGAAAAAGTAAAAATAAATCAGGATATTGAAGTGAAAACAGAAATATGGGCCAGATCTTAAAGGTATTATCTGAGCATTTTTTAATATGCCCCATCCACTTATTCTTACATATTTCAAATGGTTAAGAAAAGCGTTGTCACATTTCGCTATAGGCACAGGCTGCTGAAACTGATGTGGTTTGGGATTCTGAGGGTCAAGATGAGCCCAGTGCACATCACCAAACCAGTCCCAGGCAGGCTGCTTTCTGGGAAAGCCCCACCTGGATCTGCTAAGCTCACCCCATTTCCATTACAGGCTGAAACACAAAAGTCCACAGCACACTCTGGGCATACGACCAGGTCTAAATATCATAGAGGCCCAGTGCTACTGATGTAATTCTATTCTATGCTGTTTCTGTAATTTTAACATTCATATAATGGGCCAGTATTATGCATTGTAACCAGAGCTGACCAGTTCATTTATATTTACACATCTCAAGGGAAGTTTCCTCTGCAAGGCACTTACGACACCAAATAAAGTGAGTCAGTTGTCTCACAGTGTTTTCTCATGTAAGGCAGCGACCTGCCATTATCAAGTTAGTTCCTCTCCTATAAGTGGACACATGCAAATAAAAAAAAGTATGAAGTGCTGCTGGGATTTCAGTTTTATTTGGGTCTACTGCTAGTTTGGGATTAATTCCTGGGAAGACTCCATCTGTACAGGCCTGTGCTATGCAAAGTCTGATTATAAGCATATGTTAGAGGTTTCTGAAAATCTGTCACTACAGGGCTCGGAGCTAATGCAGTTGAAGCTTGTCCAGCTGTGGGTCAGCTCATAGAGGGCTTTATTTTGGGGTGTACTGCTCCACTCAATGCCATTGCAGCACAATAATCTGACTGCAAAAAACAATTATTTATCTGATACTGCAAGAAAAAAACAGAACCTCCCTCTTCACATTGTTTTTCTCGTATTTACAGAATACATATTAGGCACAGTTCACACAGTGATAAGGGGTTACTGTAAAATCTGGAAATTTTTTTGCTTATACAAAACAGCATTGTGTTTTCTCCTAAACCATTCCCTCACTGGGGTAAACATGTAAGTTTCTGCTAGCTCCTCTGCATATGAGGACTACAATGAACTATCACATGACACACACCAATGCAGGCTACTTCTTCACCCCAGCAAATGATTTCCAGAGTCCATAATGATGAGCAATTATTGCACGAGAAAGAAAAAACCCCAAACTGATTATTCAGGGAGGAGTTCTAAACCAATCTTAGGTTATGAGATAAAAGGACTTCCAGAAGCTCCTGTTTTATGACTGCACACATGGATACACTTTCTCTTCCAAAGCCACACCAGGATGCAGCAATTAATTTTATCATTTAACTGTGAAAGAAGTGCAGTTCTGGAAGAGACAGCAATATTGCATGCAGACAGCTAAAGATAACAACACTGACATATTTTCTTTATGTATTATCCCTGTCTGCAGGCACTCACATGTTTAAAACACCATGTTGCACTTTATTAGCTCATAAACCATGCTCAGTCTTCTCTTTTACCCTATCATCTGGTAATCTTAAAAAATGGGAAAATAAGTCTGATGTCATGTATCAGAGAACTTTTAACTATGGGTTGCTGTTAGTTATGTACTGGTCAATTAATGAGTCAGATAAGTGCCCAGATGAAGCAAATTTTATTGAACAACATAACAGATTCAGCAACAGATCAGAGAATGTTCTCCCACACAAGCAATATAGATATTGTTTAAGATTCCCAAGAACTAGTATTCTGCTTGCCACAAATCCTGCTGAAATGAACAGGGCTATAGGAGAATGAAGGGAAGGCATAACCCTGGCCCCACTGAGCTCAGTGGCTACAGCTCCATGGGCTTGAGACGCCCCTGGATTTCAGTTCATACGTTTGAGATGGACACATATCTGCCTCTGATGCCACCATCTGACAAGAAACTCTGCACATGAAGGCTGTAGATGGCCAACAGTAATTATGTTAAAGACAATTTTTTGCATCACAAACTAACTTTCTATAATGAAATAAATATACTCTCACCATAATCTGTGTTTTCTGGTTCCCAGCAGTTTGAAGGCCAAAAGTATGGTGCCTAAGAAAAAAAAATACACATTTTTGTAATCTAAGAGATGAAAAACAATTCAGATGCAGAAAAACATTACAAGTACAAAAAGAAGAATCACAAAATCTACTACCCAGTCTCTGCCCTCAGGGGAAACACTGCTACAGATCTCAGTAAAAGTGAGGATGCTTCTCCAGAAAGGTATGACCTTTAATACTCCTCAGTGCAGGTAAACAGAGATGCTGTAATGCAAGTGTCTCTTAAGGAGGATGTCCAGTGTCCTGATGACGTTTTAGACATTGTTGCCAGCTCATCTGGACCTCTTATCCACTATCCTCAGAACCTCCTCTTTCCCCAGGAATTCACAGGCAAACTGAATATTTTTATTTTTTTTAAGAGCATGAGAAACCTTGTGGTCTTATCTATCTGCTACATACCCCTTACTTTTCTGGAGCAGCTACTAGTGTGGTTGGCAGACTACAAAATTATTTCCTTTTTAATTGTAACAGATGGCAGAGGTCAAAACTCAGCTGTTTAAAGTCATTCCGAAAGCAGAAGTCCTGCTAAACTTGGTGCTTTTGTTCTCTATCCAGGTCTGCATATTGCAGTTGCTACAATTAATTAGAAGCTATTACTATATGTGACTGTATTTCAGTTTTAACATGAATGAAAAATAACGTGCCAGTGACCACACAAATTACAGAACATTGATGCTTTACTGATATCACATTGATTTACAATGCTGCAGATGGGAATAGGACATGAACACACAGACTATTCCTTGCACCAAAGTACAGCGACAAAACGTGGGGGATTCAAACAATACAGGGTTCAATGCTCCTCACTGATACATATCTTATGAATTTCAGAAGATGAAGAGCTACTGTTAAAGGAGGGACTGATGTTGAGGTAAAAAGTAGCAAGAAGACAGTAATGGAAAGGAAGCATGATTCTACCAGGTTATTGTTGTAGAAAACAGCTAAGGAGGCATGTTGCAGGAAATTACAACAGACAAAGAATATGCAAAAATTGTAAGAAAAGACAAGGGAAAGAAAAGTTATTAAGCAGTCAGTTTGATTTTGGTTTACACAGGCTGAAAACAAGAAAAAGAAATTAAGTTATATTGAAATGTAGCTCCTGAAAACCCCACAGGACAAGTTCTTAGAGTGCCATTCTTTTAAAACAGAGAAAAATACAACCAGAATTGCCCCTGCTTCTGTCGCGTCTTACACGACAGGAGGATCAGGACTTTCAGAAAAGAAAAGGAATTTTAATGAAAAATCTGAGTCTGACTGATGCCTTGCAACCAGAAGGTGGGGTGAGATAAGAGGAAGTCTGTGATCTCCTGGGCCTCTTTTTTCACCATGACATTGGTCACATATGATAACACAATACCACATTAGCAGTGAGCATGAGTAGCTGCAACATCAGGTGCAAAGAGCAGAACTGGCTTTTCAAATAAAAGCTAAAAAAGGGGAAAAAATTTTAAAGGAGGAACAGGAGAGTGAACACAAGAGAGGTGACAGGAAAGATAACGGAGCTGGCTGGGATCATGTAACAGAAAAACACAAACTCAGCCAGCAGGATTAAGCAGTAGGACTCCAAGTTTGGACTTACAGCTTCTTCTAAAGTTACACAATCAGTTCAGAAGGAGTTGTTGCAGCACAAGCACTCAGTTATCTAGCAAGTTGACAGTGGCAGATTTTGGACAGGGCATGGAACTCAAGCACAGGGTGCTTTAAAAATTCAGCACATCTGGAGGCACAGGAACACTGACACATAGAGATGTCCCAGTTTAGGTGACTGCCAAGGTTACACATCCTTTGTAGAAGAGCCAAAGCCTTAAGCTTGCCCTCTCCCACACCAATCTGTAAGCAAGAGATGATAAAAATTTGAATTTTCTGCTGTGCCAAAGCTTGAATGTCCAGCTCCTAAGTTTGCCCTGGTCTATTTAGCACAGGAGAATGGCTACTTAATTCTGCATCAGATTTAGGACCTGAAAGTCCTTTTCTTTCTCCTGGTTTAGTTCAAATCTGAGTAAAACAGCCTTGAATTCAGATATCAAAAACAGTCACAAGACATACCCATTCATTTATGTAAAAAACTATAAGTCAGAAGGTAGATGACAGTACTTTGGGATTCTAAAGCAAACCTTTTTGTAGGGACTTCATAATATCCTAGGGCTTCTACAAAGACAGCCTCAATCCCTGGCTGCATAAACCTAATGGCTACTTAGGTATAAAGAGTGGGTGATTTCAGCAGTATTACTGCAGGGGTAGAAGGGGCCACAAGGGAGTCCAATGCTCACCAACCTGAAATCGATAGAACGTCCCGTCATCTTTCAGGGTAAGGACATGGTCTGAGATGGGAAAGACATAGCCCTGTGCAGCGATAAGACTTCCCAAGTGTATTGCCTCCCCTGCGAAAAAGAAAAAACAGCAGGGATGTGTCAACAAGACATGCACTGCACATTTCTCTGCTTTCAATAGCAGCTCCGGTGATGATTCATGTGAAATCTGGTGCCCACATGCCTCTCTGTACCCACACCACATCCCTACTACTTCCAACCAAACCACGCAAAGCAGGAGTGCAGAAATCAGCCTTACAATACAGATGAAGCACTGCTCAAATGTTTAACCCATTAGTTTTTTGTTTACGAAACATCACACACCAGTTCGGCTCTAGAGTATGAAATTCATTTCAAAGCACATTATCCACCACAGGTGACAGCCAGACAAGAAGCCTGTTCCATCTGCGAACCTCACTTGCCTCTACCAAATCCAACAAGCACCTGCAACACCAGTTCATTAGCAGGATATTTACTCACAAAGAAACATCCTCACACTGTAGCATTGCCATTTGTTAGAGAAAATGTTGCAAAGGGGACTTACACATCCTAGCGCTGCCCAGGCAACCTTCCCCCGTGCAGAGGCACATCTGTGCAGTTTTTCAAGCAATGCCAGCTGTCAAAAGCTGCATCAGCTTTCTCAGAGTTGAAAAATCATCTGCTCATGCATGTCCAGATAGATAATAAAGCTGTTGTCTGCAGCTGAAATTCAGATTTGGGATCTGACAGGACTCATGAGAAGGGATGTGTGTATAGGGATGCCCTGATGGGTAATTCAACACTGCCTCTATCTCTGCTTTTACATGCTTAAATGCAGCTTAAAAAGTGGTAGGTTTTGGATTTTTTCCCTTTCCTGAAAAGGAAAAGAAACTTCTGGAACTTCAGATCTTTTCTTCCCCTTTTCTCAGTAGGTCTTCACTTGCCTGAATGATTTTGGTTTCTCTGAAGAGTGAACTATTTGGACTGTGCCCATGTACTGATCCCTGTTTATGGCCGATTATCCATTTATCTATCTGCTGATTTATCTATCTGTTCTTTTTGATAAATTAAAAGCCATCATCAGATTCTATGACCGTGGCCAAGATGACATAGACACTATGTCCTGTCAGTTGTGGTTACCTTTCTTCACACCATGAGAACCTGACGCTGCAGTTGCCTGTTTAACCATACACATCCACCAACTTCTTTTTAAAGTCTAGGAACAAACCTAAAATCAATCAGTGTTCTGTAGGTAGGAACAGTTTCACAGACAGACTAAAATTCCTGCAATGGTATTTCTGTGTGTTGCTGTATATGGCATTAGACTTAATTTAAGATGTTGACTCTTAACCCTTTTCCACCTCCTCCTTCCCTCCAATGTTTAAATCGACCATGTTCTTCCACTGGCATTTTAGACTGCAGTAGCATAGTATTTGCTGTCCAATGGCACACACAACACAGATGGAGCACCTGTTTCTCCCCAGCTGTGGTCACCTCACCTGCATCCTCAATGCCGAGGTTCTTCATAAGCCACTGCACAATATCAGAACCTTAACAAAGAAACAAAAAAAATTTAAGAAAGCATTAGGCACTGAGTCCACAGGGTTTAAGAGCCCTAGAGAAAGATAACATTGAGATAGATACAATAGAACTGACATGAATGTTATTCCATTTTCCTTTTTACTTCCACTGAGATTTCAGAATGTTTTTTCTTTTTGTGTCACACTGCAATTACATGGTTACTGACAGGTACTAAGTCCCATGGAGCTTTCTGTGCAATAGGAGACTTGATATACTTTAAGTCATATTACTCTAATTGTTCCATGTAACTGCTCTCTCCCATTTTCTTCTCTCACACCTCAGCAGACAGAGTTCCGTTTCTGCATGCACTAGTTAGCAAGGAGATGAAGGAGCATTTACTGGCACCTCACACCTGCAATGTATAGATGTATAGAACTGAAACATCAGTCAAAAACAGACAGAGGAAGGCCTTGCTCATGTCAAAGACAAGCAATGTCTTAGAGAGGGAAGTGGTATTCAACGTGCCTGTAACCACAGCCCATTTGAGCAGCCTGGTGGTGATCACACAAACTGAACGGTGGCCGAGAGCAGTGAGCCTTTAAGGTCCATCAGGAAGTTCATTAGGTTTTCAGGGCCCATCAAGTATAATGAAAGTTGTTGCTATCTTATAAAGAACATAAAATTCTCTAGGATTGATCCTCTGTATGTATACAACCTCTGTTGCTTGCGTGGAGATCACGGAAGTGGAAAATTTGCCACTGTTCAGTAGAAATTAAGACCTGTTACCAAAATACATCATGACAGGGCAGCAAAATTTAGTTAAATCACATGCTCAGAAAGTTAAGCTTAAAATGAAACATAACGGTGTGTACAAGTCAGCTAACTGGAGTTGTCCAAAGTCAAAGGCAATCAGCAAAGATACTTGGAGGCAATTTAGCAAGTCCGTACTAAGTTACAACAGCATTCAGCACAACCTAACAATGCCATGTCTGGATGCAGACAAACCACCAAGCCCTTCTCAGCATACAGTCAATATCCTGAGAAATATTTGCATTCACATACAGTAGGCTGATAGCCCCAGTAACACTTCATAGAATCATTGACTGGCTTGGGCTGGAAGGCGCCCTAAATATATCCAGTTCCAACTCCCCTGCCATGGGCAGGGATGTCACCCACTACACCAGGCTACTCAAAGCCCTATCCAACCTGGTTCAGGCTTACTAAACAAATCCCAGAGGATCTTATTTGTGTGGAACACTTCTGAGCTCAGGCATGGATGGGACTTGAAGGAGCAGCATAACCATGATGGTTGTTCCAGAAGAACATTTTGCTTTCCACAGGCCCAGAGCATCCCCGTGCCCTCAGCAAACCTTAAATACAATAAAGGCCAGGAGTCAGAACATGCCACAGAGAGAGACAACAGGCACTGCTAGTGTGCCACATTCCTGAAATTATCTGCAGGTCTGACTCTCTCATAGAGGTGACATTCCCAATAGAAACGTGAGCTCTACCCCATACAGAAGGGGACAGCAGCTCCCACTCCCCTGACAAAGGAGCACCAGTAAACCCTCTTCAGTCAGGCTTCAGCAGCAGGCAGCAATATGGACCTGACCTCCCTCATGCCCCACCCAAGGCAGGTGAAACAACCTACCTGTCCCCTGCAGGCAACCAGCAGAGCTCCTGAAGATCAGGAAAGCATCTGATTTCACTTAAATACTGGGCAAACAGATGTGCCCAAAAAGCAGCAGCTGGACATTGTCTCAATCTGCCCTAAAGGCATCAGTGAACCAGATACTAGGAGACCAATCTCAGGATCTTGTATTCTCAGCAGTATGGTCATTCTCCACACCTCCCAACTTCACCTAGGAGCAATTTCAGTTGCCACTATCCTATTTGAAAAGTTATTCCAGAAGTTGTTTGGTTTTTTTTATTAATTGAACTCTTCTTGTAACTTCACAACCTAAGTTTGTTAATGTGCAATTTATATGCATTTTATAACTGTATCATCATTGAAGGAAAATAATGATTCTTCCTCCTTGACAGTTTTTCCTGAGTATTTCTGTAGAGGGCTGACACTTTGTCTCCCCGCCTCCATCTCATTAAACCAACCCAACTCTTCCTATGTCCTCTTAAGGTGGTCTCTCCCTATACTTTACCGTTCAGCAACTTTTCAAATTTAAATCAACTTCTTTGCACTGAGCTCACCAAAACTGCAGGCAGTACCTTGCAGAACAGCAAACCAATGCCTCTGGCAATGGTGCCAGCACTTTCTTTTCTCTACTGAAACCACCTTGCCAGATGCATCCTGAGGTCATGTCATTTTTTTGTGAACAATAAATTTATTCAGAAAAATATGTACGAGGGGTCCAAAACTATCTGCTAAATGAGAAGGCATCTAGTGAACGCTGCTAGCTGAATAACATATGGGGAATATGTTCAGAGCCATGTTGTTTTGACAAGTTTGTTAATAAAATATTCTATTTTATAAACATGAATGTTCCCTTTTACCTTTTATAAAAGAAAAATATTTTTAAGAAAGAGCACAACATTTATGGTTAGAAAGCTAATTCAAGAAGATTCAAACTGATGTACCTCTGTATTGTTAGAGACAAAACCTCACAAAATGCTGTCTTGGTTCAAGTGAAACCAGAATCTTTCCTGGTTTTTCAGTTCATGCCCCAAATGAAAAAATCCAACATTTCTCCTGATTTTGGTCTCTGATTACAGGCTTGCAGTGATCTCTTAGGCACTGTATTGCCAAGTGACATGAGAGCTGATACCTGACTATCATCTACAGCATCGCATCGCTTTGCTCACAGGAGGTGAAGTGCTTTCTGCACGACCCCTTTCCAGATGTGCAGGAACACTTAGTGCAGGATTAAGCCCCACTCCATTTTTACATAGAATGATCATGTCCCCAGCTCTAGGACACTTTTGAGGAACCTATTCAATTTCCATCAAACTATAATATAAAATCCAAGTAATGCTGAAAGCTGTTTCCCCAGTCTTTCTCACCCCTCATAAGAAAGGCTTAAATGGGCAGGAAAGGTTTAAAGGGGTAAGTAAACTGAAGGCACTGACTCAACCAGAACTCCTGTGATCAGCCACTCCAGAACATAAGCAGCACTTGAGATCAGAAATTTTAATTTGTCTCTGTTAAAAACATGAAGTCATTCCTGAATGTTGCCAAGAGCCTGGAAGATGTTATAGCTGTTCTCCAGTTGTCCTGAGGCAGACAGATTATCTTTCTGCTGAGTTTGCTGAACCATTATTTATCACCTGCCAAGACTGATTACTCACCCTTGGGACAATGACAAGTCTTTCCTTCCTCTGTTAATTACTGTCATCGTTAATAGCCATGTCACTAATTAATATTCAATCATAGTGAAAACTCTTTACTGTCATCTCCCATAACACCTTCAATTTTTAGGGTTACCCTTACACATTGGCTTTGCCTTTGCTTGTGGCTGTTTCTATCACTGCAACTTGCTTTTGCCCACCTAGGAATACTACTTATGCCCTTCTTCAAATGAGAAAAATTTAGATTTATCCTTCTAAAACATAGTAAAGATTTGAGTGATTGATTTACAACACCGTCCTCTGCCAGACCAAGACACAGATATCTCTATCAGTAAGTTTTCCAGAAAACATCATCTTCACCTTTCCTTTAGATTAAGCCTGGTGGATGGTCCTCACATAACTCACCTTCCCAAAAAGGTATTTTCTGACTGTTTCTCACATTTCACAAGTTCTTTCAGAGGACACCCAAGGAAAACCCTTGACTCTGACATGTTTCCACTATACACTAACAGGGCATTTAAAATATTCTGAAAACAAATAGTTGGGGATGTTTTCATAATAGGAAGTGTTACTGAATCCAGGTAGAGGAATAGCTTCCATCTTATCTGTGCTCCTCTCTATACATCTACATTTCCTCTGAGTCAGAATGCTCAGTTCAAGGATAGCCAACATCCTTTGAACACCTATTTCCTCCTCATCTAAAATGAAACATATCTTTTTGCCTTTGGCTCTTCTTTGAAGCTGAAGTTACTCAACACCAACAGCATAGCTGTATTTTTATGTGCAAACACATTCACAATGACCATTTATCCACCTACGTGTTTAGACACAGACCAGCAGTTTTATATTTATTGCTATTTTCTACATTTTCTCTTCAGCCTCTGTGACCCTATAATAGTAGCTAGTGTTCTCTGCTGGCCATTGCCTGTCAACATGACAAATGAGTGGTCAGACATTGAAAGATAAATTTAAAAAAATCAGAAGGTGTGAGGCCATCAGCAAGTTGCAGTTTGTGAGGTGAGTCACCATCCCTGTATTTGATACCTTATCTACACATCTTATGTTATTCTACCTCTTCCAGAAAATGTAGAGCCATCTATAATCAGATTTGCCAGTCTTTCACATGCTGAAATGACAAAGGCAGACAGGACAACACACCCTTCTCCAGCTATTTCTAAAGATTTGCTGCCTGGAGTGGAGTCTGTACTTCTGGTTCTGAGCAAAGGAGCCAGGACCACTGGGGTCTGCTTGTCATCCAAAGGACTAAACATGTCCCTGACAAGGCCTACACCTGTACACACACATGTATATGTATACAAATAAAAAATACAAGAGTATTTCTGAAACCTCAGCACATATGTGCACCTTTATTTTTCTTTTTAGGCCTGATAAGACAAATGCTTTTTTTTGCTGTGTCCCGAGATTGCTGAGCTGACAAGCACTGACAAGTGGAGCTCTACAGGGATTTGACGGGCCAGGTTGACACCAGTGACCAAGGACTAAAGTTTGTCCTGTCTCATGGGACTTGTTAAGCTAAGCCCTGATCAGCTGATGAGGTGGGATACTTTGGATCTCAGATCATTCACAGCCTCAAACTGCACTGACAGATAGCATCACTGCAGCAAGTGAGGTCTTAAAAACATTTAAAAATACCACCTGATCATAACATGAAAGAACGTGTTACACATACCTGTCTACAGAAGGATACAGAAGATTGCTTGGTTATTTCATGTCTTTTTTTTCAGTGTTATTGTAACTGTAATATTCTCTGAATGTATTTTGATGGTTTAAAAAAAATATTAAGCACTTTTGCATGGCAGGGAGAGTTTTTTTGGTGTGGTTGGGGTAGGGTTTTTTTGTTTTGCTGTGTTTTTTCCATGAAAAATGTGAACTGTTTAGCTCCTTCCTAGACCTTATCTACACATTCCATGGGCAAACAAGCCACGTGCCTGGCCTCTGTTGTCAATCACCTCCAAACTCATGGTCTAGACATCCTTTAGATGAAAGGGTATAAATATGTCCCCGTTTCTGCCACTTAATTCTTGAAAATAGATGAACCCATTTTAGCACCAAATTTTCCAAACAATTTGCTCCTGAACTCAGAGCAATCTTTAAACATTTCTGTCAGAAAAGCAAGAATAAAAAAAAAAAATCACAAGCAGTTGAAGTGACATAAGAATACATGCACAGGTGTACGAGCAGACACTCAAGTTGCTTTTTACACCGCCAATCAAGACAATCACACTATTAAGTGAAAATACTGTCTTGGGTCCTTCACCAAACAGTTCTGAGTCCTTGGCAAATCTAGGACAAAAAGGTTAATTATCCCCACTTTTACCACTGGGCTTGCAAAAATAAACAAATTAACATCCCCCATGATAAAGAACAAAACGATTTCATACAAAATTTCTCAAAGCCTCTAGCACTCTGTGCTACAATTTTTCTTACACAGAGCCCCCCACTGACTCCCACAGTGATTTCAGCTAAGTTGGAAGTACAGACTACTGTTCACAGTAGGGATTTAACACAAAGCAACAATTTTTATGATAGGGGAAAAAAAGAGGAATATCTATGTCTCTCTGTAGTATTCTGTTACAAATATTGGGGAAGCACTTTATAAAATTTACCTACAATGAGCACATAAATAAATACCAATGCCAACTGAAAAAAAAATCTCAGCAGTTGACTCAAAAAATGTGGTAATTGCAGCTCTCCTTCATCAGCATGTGGTAATTGCACCACTCAGTGTCAGCAAGGAGCATCATCAAAGCTACAACAGCTTAAGGAGCATCATCAAAGCTACAACAGCTCAGAGCTTCTAGCAATAGCAGTTTTCCTTTGTTATACTCACTTTAAATCTTGTTTGTGAATTATTAACAACCATTAGCAGCAGGAGTGTTACCCCTTTTTGATCAAAGCAGCCAAAGTTTCTAAGGAGTCTTTTTGTTCATTGTAAACTTGAGAGCTTGAATTTACAGTTTACTTTTCTTGTAATAAAAAAATTGAAAACAGTACTTTTGTGAAGTAAGAATGAAGCTTGGTGGGAAGGTGGAATACAGAATTTGAAAGATGGAGATTTACAATTGCAAAATCCAAATTCCTGTGTACTTTCAGTGCTGTTAAAACCTCCTCTTCTTCTGACCTGCTATGCAGAGGGACTTTTGCCTTCTCATCATATTGGTCAGGCTACCAGTGTACACGTACCCTCCACAATGCAGACCTGCAGAGGGAGATTTTCACTAGGCAGGAATCAATAAATGACACCATGGTGCAGAGCTCTGTGTGGTCTAATTTACCCAGGTAACAAAGATAAATTAGTTCTTAAGATCTCAAAGATACCACAGCCAGACTTCTTTCCTAATAAGGCTGCCCATCTAAAAATAGCTCAGGTAGCTTTACAAGGCATGAAAGAAAGTAGCAGCAGACATGCCTGAAGACATCTTCTGTCTTGCAAGACCCTCCCATCACCAACACCTAGAAGCGGGCAGCCATGCTGAGGAGCAGAAGGACGCCTCTAAGCAAGAGCCCTGGATTTAAAATGATTGCTCTACAGTGGTGTTAGTAAGGCTGAGTTAGCAAACCTCTTAATGGATGCACAGTTAATCCCAGTGAAAGAGGTCTGCCAGAACAGCTTAAACCAGGTCCTCAACTGGAAAAAAAGCGATACCAGCAAAGGTCTTTTTCCAGTTGACCTGCCCAGCTCATAAAGGGTTTGGTGTTATGCCAGCCTCAGTGTTGTTCTCACTGCACTTCGACAGAGCTGTGTCACATCAGCCCAGCCCTCACACGTGACACTCAGTGCCTTTGACCCACACTGGCCTTCACTTACACTGTGAGATGCCAAGCTGTGGCCTTACCACAGGGGCAGCCACACTAATTTACTTGTGCTAAACATCCCTCACCTGGCTTGGAAAACCTGAGCTACCATCGTGTCTGTGCTACCTAAAGACAGGCCTGGCATCAAAAAACATGCTGGTAACCTAGACACACACACCCTCCAGAATCCAGAACATACCATAACCCCACTGCAATCTCCACTGCTGTTGCTTCACTTGGCTAGAATTTGGCCTGAATTAGAGACATACTGTGTGACCTGTGCCCAAATCTTATTCTCTCCTCAAATACAACTCAGATCAAACTGCTGTTACTACAAGTATGGGAGGAATTGCAAAACAAAAGGAATTAGCAGTTCTGCACTTTGTGTCATTCAAACCCATACTTCCTATAACACCCACAGAAGAAGAGTGCACTGCCTCGAGAGCCCTTATAGAGGTGTACAAGAGGCAGGAAAGAGGCACCTTGCACTCCCAGTCTCCCAGCAGCACTAGTAACAGCATTTTGTAGTAGCACCTGAAATTACTACCTTTTACAAATCACTAAAAACTGATGATATGTTGAGATGCACCTTTACACCTACAGCTGATCATAAATTTCCAGCTGCTTTTCAGGGTGCTCTGCCTTTGCATTACTCAGACTACTGAAGTGGCTCATATAGCTTTGCAATTTGGCTCTCTGCCATACAGTGCTGTTTAGGCACTGTTCCTCATGTTGTCAAAATGATTTGGCAACAAAACAGCAAAGGAACCTACTCTGAGCACTGCTGGAATAGAGGCTTTTGAAGATTCCTGTGTCAGATCTTGTTAGGGATGAAACATTTTTACTTCTATTCAATTCATGCGCATAGCCCTGAAATCAAAGGCAATGTTTCTGTCATTTCAATCATATATTAATACTTTTAATAGCTAATTTTCTTCTTCAGGAAACAAGAAAAACAATAAAATGTAGAAGGCGACTGGTGTATTTCAGCATGCGACTATCAGGTCACTTCATACCACATCCTCATTCACAAACATTCACAAACTGAGTTTCAAAGGCTGTCACATCAAGGTTCTCCTTTCCCTCACCAGTGTTATAACAGTTTCCCTGCAAAGGTGTAAATGTCACAGAGTGGTGAAAGACAGTAAAATGCTCTGAAAGCTGCAGCATTTTAATGATTTTGGCACAGAATTTCTTACTAAGAAATCTGGCATTGTAGTACTCACCTATGCCAGATTCCTATGAATTTCTGCAGTAATCCTGTTTGCAAAAGTCAATTTTTAAACCTTCTACAGAACCCTGGCCGCAACAGATCTCTCCCAGGATCACACACTTAGGTGTTAACTGCAGCAACATGATCATCTGTGATCTCTATTACAGAGAAGGGTAGTTCCCTTCATCAAATTCTCTAAGAAAGAAACTTCCTCCTCACACATTGCTACTTTTTTTCCCCCTCATGTTCTTCAGGAAAGGTTGAGAACCACAGGCAGTGTTTGCAGTGATACAGTAACAGTCACATTACCTGGAAAATTAAATGACCCAATGTCTGTAACTCTCTTCCCTCCAGGAGTTCATTGTTCTTAAAATAAAATAATCAATACTGTACAGGTTTCCCACTCCTTTTCCTGCTAGGTCTTTCAATCACATATAATGCTGGCTGCCCTGGAGTGCAGTTGGCCTCACTGGGGCTCTGTACTGGTGCAGCAGTCAGGGACAATTCTCCAGCAGGATTAAGGTTACACAAATAATTTCTTTTAGTCAAGGGTAATGCCAAATGAGTTACAACTCTGTAGCAATTGCTGACAATTTACTTAGTACCATGCAAAACAAAGAGACAGTATTGGCACCAACGCTAGAGGTCGTATTTTAAACAGGGCTCCATGTGTTAAAGGGACTTATACCGGCAAAGAGCAGTTGATTTTGCTGGCATCAGCCTGTTCCTGCATTTCAAATTTGGGCAGAGATATGTAACTGGGAATTTTAAATGTGCAGACGAGTTTAATGATGACACAAACAACCAACAAGCAAAAACCTGTTAGTCATAATTAACAAGTTCAAAATAGGTAAATTATTTGTTCTTTCTTATATTTGATTGATTTCACAAGGTTGTGCATAATACAAGCAGTAAAAACAAAAATCATCATCCCTTAAATACCTATAATTTAAAATTAGAGTTTCTGCCTGGTAAATCCTTCAACTCTATTTTACCAAATAACCTCTGAAAGTAAGAAGCATTTAGAAAAGCTGAAAGCTGCACTGAACTACTACCATTCAGTTTAAATAATTGAATCTAATGTCAAAACACCATGTATCTTAGAACTGCAAAATATCTGTCTATGAATTTTAGAAAGTATTTTTGTTTTCTTTCTAAGATACAGGGAATGTAGCAAAATATTTTCCTTCTTTTTTTTTTTTCCCCGCCAAGAATTTGAAGATCAACATTTTATTTAACTCCTTTTGATGTAAGTACAGGTTTGGACTTGGAAAAGTTGATGGCCTGCTCTAAAGCAGCAATGATTTCTGATATCAACAGGTTCTGAAAGTGGGATGGGCACAGCTGGGTATTTGGTTGCTACCCAAGCACAAAGCACAGCCTTCATAAAGCCATTCACTGTGCAGTGAGGATCAGCCGTGATCAGAGCAGCTCTTTTGTTTTAGGGAGCTTCGTGGTGCAGCACCTGACAGCAGTGGGGCAAACCTGTCAGTGCTGCTCTTTCCTACTTCCATCCAATAGTAAAGCTCAAAATCCTTTCTGTGTAAAGCAAAAGCTTTTTCTTAGGCCAGCAACAGTGTGTTCTGTAAGGTCTTAGTAAGTATTTTCATTCCCAGAAGTTCTGGGAGAGAACGCTTAAAATACTTTCAGAGACCAGTTTCACGAGTGACTGTAGAAACTAGAACAATGTAAATACTCCAGCAAGAAAACCCAACAAGCTTCCTGTAAATATTAAAATGAAAAATAAAGTAAAAGCAAATACATCTCCCTGGTGCTCACAAGGCTGGTGTGTTTGCCCTGCAGACGCTACGGCCGCTGAGGGTTACGCTGCAATGACGCGGGACCGCGACAGCGGGCGCTGCGCGAGCACAGACGGCGCCGGTCGCGCTTCCTGTTCCTATCACGACAGCGGCGCGCATGAGACAGCGACGGACGGCCAAAGCTGGCGTACAGGTGTGAGCACGTCTGCTGGAAACCTGCTTTAGAAACTTTCAGGCACCGACCACAGAGCCCCGACCGCACCACCTGGATTTTATGGCAATCAACGCTTATCGCAAGGAAAGCAAACCTTTCCTGGTATTACAAACATTCTTCCCGTGCTTTCAGATCATTCTCATTTCAGATCACCTTCTCATTTAAAATGCATACCGCTCCTTCCCTCGTTTCACCTTTTGTCCATCCTCCCCCCTGCTTGCCCCAAGCCCCCGGTGGCAGGCGGGAGGCTGAGCTCACCCCGCACCGCTCTCGGGTGGCAGCCGCGGGGCCGGGCGGGCAGGCGGCCGGGAGGTGGTGGTGTTGCCCGCGGAATGGGAGGCGACGGTGATGCCACAGGAATGGGAGACAGCCCCGGGCTCAGGTATCTGCCCCCAAACCCGCCCGCTGCCGGCTCCCCGGGAACTGCAGTGGGAGGCGAGGCCGCTGGAAAACCAGATGGAGCGCGCACTCCTCCTCTAAGCGCCGCTCATCATGTTCAGATGTAAGTGACAGGTAAGGACAGCAAACACAGACTCCAGGCGGGAAGGAGCGGGGACTGTCCTGTCCTCTCCGCGCCCCGGGAGACACATGGGAGAGAGAGAGGGACGCTGTGTCCACTGAAGTCACTCACAGGGAGGAGAAGTGAGAGGAAAAGGTTCCAGGCAATCAAGACACAGAATTATAATAAAGCGGTAAAACACAACAGGTCGCGCCATCAGGTTGTATCTGAGAACAGGCATGCAAAGGCAGAGCAGGGGAATGCCTGTTTGTCTTCTGCTGATTTTTCACTTTCACCAGAGCACCACGTGACCAGGAGGGTGTAACACCTTCAGATATGCGAGGTCCTCTTTTTCCTCAACAAGTCATCAGCATCTTGCATCAACAGTCCCCGGGAAAGATGAAAGCAAAGCAGACACAGCACTCAGATCACCGTACCATCGGCCTGGGAGAGCTGCCAAGCAGTCGCCTGTCCCCGCACAGCCAGCTCACTGACCTGCTCCCAGAACAAAGTCAGGTACACATGGAAATATTTGCAAGATACAGCAGGAATGCTGAGCATTTTACTATGCTATAGACTTTGTCTTTTATAAACAATTCACTTATGTTGCACTGGGGAGGCAAAGCCAAAACCCGGACACAAAAATACCCCTCACATGGCTGAACACCTGTAACCTGAACTTCTTTTGTTCTCACAGAGGAAAATAAACCATCTAAAACAGGTTAACCACCCAAAAGGGCTACAGCTATGACCTTATGAATTAAACTGAATCAAGAGAAGGGAAATGTAAGTAGCGAAAGATACAGAATATACTAAGGAATGAAAGTTTTGAAGAAAAATAAATTTTAATGTATTACACCAAATTCATCTACAAAGCAATGCAATAGAAACAAGAAAGTCAGATCCAAAAGAGATCATGTTAAATTGAGGGGAAAAAAATTATAAAGAAGTCACTTCTGTCTAGCAAAATGTTTTGTCGCATAGAAGCAGGCACTAAAATGATATAAAAATACAGGAATCCACGGCTTTGTCTCTGTATACTCATACAGTCCCTCCTCAGGAGTACAGCTTAGATATTAATTGCTGAATTGTTCATTGTATGGACCTCTGTGCAAGAACAAGCATGAAAATTATGTTTGGAGGATGTGGGACCAGAAATCCCATTGTACAAAAACCAAAGTGGCACAGTATAAAACTCAGTGACACCAGATTAAGTGGAAAAATAGTAAATACATACATAATGTTGCAAATACTACATCAATCTCAATACAAGATACTCTTCCAAAGGCCATATAAATAATTATAGATCAAATGAACCCTTACATAGCAAAGGCATCCCAAGTGGCATTATATTTTTCTATGGAAACATAAAACTACCAAATCTGAAACCCAGAGTTATACTGGAAAAGAACTGTCTTTCCTCCTCTTCCTCCACACAGTAATGTTTGTAGAATAAGTCTGGCCACACCTTATATTCCTTGGTTAAAAATTGCCAAGTTTCTTCAGACAATTACAATCACACCGCCCCACCAGGGCTGGCTGTGCCTCCTCCTCCCCTTGCTGTCTCCAGCATTTTGGATATTATACCAACTCCACTGCTAACGGCGCTGTCACAGCTCTGATGAAGCCAGCTGAAAGCATGTCAGGTCACTTTTTACAACCATGGTATCTCACAAGCGCAGCAGGTTCTGTCCAACATAGTGATTTATTCTGAAATAAACTCAGCCTATTCACACTCCATTAGCTTATGCTGCATGTACAGAGGCATGTTAGAAGGGAGAAAGAGTAGTAGAAGTCTATGGAGAAAATATACAAGAAGCAAGAGGATAAGCCCGTAAAAAGCAGGCCCAAGGAATAAGAACATAGATGTTGAAAACAATTACAGGTATGCTAAAATAAATTGCACTTACAAAACCTAAATGGTCAAATGCTAATCTAAGACATGTGAACATGCTTTCCACTGAATTCTGTAACAGTCCTACATATAGCTGCATATGAGTCAGAAACATAAAAAGATGGCAAAGTTCTTTTCCGCTACTGAATGTACCTGGACTTCATCAGGGATATCCAAACTTCCATTCTGGTACATTTCTGTATGGCTTGGGAAAGACCACGTATAATGTTCCTGAAGGACAAATGTATGGCTGAAGAAAGTGTAATAATGTCTTTCAGGGGAGCTGTAAAGATTAATGAATTGATGTTTACTTAACACTGTGAAAACATAAAATGCATTTCAACTTCATAGTGTTTAACATTAATACAAATCCCTGCCAATAAAGTCCCCCCAGTCCTACTCTCCTGTGCAGAATCCCTGCTCTGTAAAGGCTCATTTCTGGTTTTACTTTCACAGACTGAAACCTGTCAGTGCTGTGCAAATTTTGCTAACACTATTCTCAGAGCAAACTACAGTAGGTCCCAAGGCAGGTAACTCAGAATATTGTTTCCAACTTGAGAGAACAAATTGAAAAAGCAGTATTTACATTCTGTTGCCAGCTTACTCGCAGACTGTCTTGTGCAAACACGATCAGACTACAACAAGGTCATGCAAATTTGAAACCAAGGACCCAATCAAATAACAGCTTCCCTTCATGGCTCTGACCACCCTTGCTGCAAAATCCAAGCAAAGGCTGTCAAACCATGTCTAAACCAGCAATTTGCTGCCAGGAGCTGGTCTGGTGAGAGACGAGGTTAAAACAAGAGATGATATTTGCTTCCTAAAGTCATGAGGGGGTCTTTTATGCATTTGAATTTTACAACACATAGTCATGACACAGATGTGGAGATGACAGCCTTACGATAAAGTGCATCACAGCATGACAAATTATTGATCTACTTTTTAAAGAAATATCTCTCATATCAATGACTTATCCTCATCCTTCAACACACTCCCCCAGTATCCAACATTATAAGACACAATGAACATCTCCAACTTTCCCTCAATGTTCCACTAAAAATAAAAAAACTTTCTTCGAATTACACTTACAAAAGCCCAGAATGCTGGTCTGGCAAGCTGACTATGTTTCTGCCAGAGATGTTTTTGGTTTTGTGACTTTAACTGTCCTTAGATTTAGACCTGAATCTTAAAAATACTTGTCTTAGCAGGTCTTGTAAGTCCAAGTCTGGAGTCTGTTCTTGTGAAGCTTCACCAAGGCTATCAGTTCCCAGTAAAAAACAAGCACTTCATGCACACATGGCATGGCGAGGTTTTGGCAGGGGGAGGGCTACACACCTGGCTTCTGTGAGAAGCTGCTCAGGGAAGTTTCCCCGCTGCCTGACACAGCCAGTGCCTGCTGGCTCCAAGATGGGCCTGCAACTGGCCAAGGCTGAGCCAATCAGTGGAGGTGGTAGTGTCTCTGGGATAAGGTTTTTAAGAGATTTGGGGTTATTTCTCATTATCCTACTCTGATTTGATTGGTAATAAATTCAATTAATTTCCCCAAGTCAAGTCTGTTTTGCCCGTGACAGTAACCAGTGAGTGATCTCTCCCTGTCCTGATCTTGACCTGTGAGACTTTTGTTGTATTTTCTCTCTCCTGTCCAGCTAAGGAGGAGGAATGATGGTGCATTGGTGGACACCTGACATCAAGCCAGGGTCAGCCTGCTACAATACATCAGTCCAAATAGACATCACAGAAACCTCCAGAAAAATACAAAAAAGGCCAACAAACTTCTAGCCTGTCCCTGGCAACTGTGCATTTTATGAGTAGACCATAAACAGATCAAAAGAGCACAATTTAAGATAGTTCAAGATGGTTAAACTGTTTTCCTGCTCTTCCTACAGCCCATGGCAAACAGAATTCTGGCCTCCAATCAAGACAAGAAGCCGATGGGTTATTTAACCTGGAGAAAAGGAGGCCCAGGGGTGACCTTATTGCTCTCTACAATTATCTGAAAGCAGGTTGTAGCAAGGTGTGGATTAGCCTCTTCTCTCATGTAAAAAGTCATAAGGCTAGAATATTAGATGTTAGGAAAAATTTCTTCACTGACAAGGTTATCAAGCATTGGAACAGGCAGCCCAGGTAAGTGGCTGAGTTACCGTCTCTGGAGGTATTTAAAAGACGTGGATGGGACACTCAGGGACGTGGTTTAAGAGTGGACTTGGCAGTGTTAGGTTAATGACTGAACTCAATAGTCTTAAAGGTCTTTTACAACCTAAAAAATTCTATGATTCTATAAGGGAGAACAGATTTTTCCATTATTTGAAATGAAAACACAAAATGGAAAGGATATGTTTATTTCACTACCACTTCAGATTAAGTGTGTAAAGAAACTGATTCAGGATATGCAATCAAGTCCTGGAAGCAGAGCAGCAGAGTGTACAGCAAGCTTGCCATGGGCAACAAGAAAAATTTTCAAGTATTTGCAGATGGTCAAGAACTAGACAGTTGTTGGCAACACCCATCTGAAGCACTATGGGTGGGGATGGCCAGTTAGCACCTTTTGGGCCGTGGGCACACAAGTGATTCAACTGGGCTTCCCACCCTGGAGGAGTCCTCTGCACAGAAGCTTCTAGATAACCTGAATCCCTGTCTGCAGGAGAAAAATGCCTGCATTGCCAGACTGCCATAAGGGCCAGCAATCCAGCATGGGGGAGTGGGTACCACGGGAGGCACCTCTAGCTGCTAATCACTTTTTCAACTCTTTCACTTCTGAGGCTTTTAATATGGGGTCAGGAAGTTGGTGCCTTTGGCATGACCCTGTCTACCCTCTTCGCAGCACCAGAGCTGCCTCGCTAGCCCAGCAAATGCTTTGACCTGTCACCACACCAAGCTGTCATGGCTGGGCAACAGCATCCTGGTTAAGTTCTGGTATCTGGGAAAAATATGAGTTCTGGTATCAGGGAAGAATGTAACTACTTCTAAATACAGACCAGTTTGACCACTAGCGAGTCCCTGCCTGTGCAGATGGAGAGCTCCATACAAACCCACAACAGTCCCTGCCAAAGCGCATGCCAATGAAAACAGACACATGTTGATGGGGCTTAATTGCTTCCTTGGTATTAAAATAACGCAAGAAAAGTTGATCAGTAGCAAAAAAATAATAGGGGCTTTTATCCTTTTAGCAGGATGGATAATCAGTGTCTATCAGGATATCAGGAATGCAGATAAGTAGGTCCCCAGCTGGCTTAGATTCAACGGATTTTTTTTTTTCCATTAAGATCTCTTCAGTTTTATCATCTGGTTATTAAATGCACATTTTTGTCTTAAACCTATTTTGAAGCAATTATATGTTTATGCTGGTTTAGAATGCTCCCTTTAATGAAACCAAATTGTTGGGTATTTTTATGCTGTCTGTAATTTGGCATTCTAAAGTAGTAATTCTGAAAGCAAAACAAATGCACCTCCTTGCCTGTTTTTCCTTTTCTTCTCTCTAGTTGTTTGCATCCCTTTGCCTCCCTGAATACACAAAGATGTGGTCATTTCTCTCAGATTAAAAGTGGGCCATGGCAGGCTAATAACCATTTGTACTTTTGAGAACTACCCCTGGACAGATTTGTTACATCTCTTGACTACAAAGGACATCAACCCCAGATAAACAACCAACACAACAAAAAGCTGTCCTACAGACAACCTTTCTGCAGATTTAAAAAATATACTGGGCACAAGTTTCAGAAATTACTTTAGAGCCTTTTGTTCCATTTTCAAAACTGAAAAGCCCTCAGGAGCCTACATCTAACCAGCTTTTGACAAGATGTATTGGCATAATGGTTAGAGCCATTTTTTAATGCCAGGCTTATTTCAAGGGCACTTCAAGTGTTTCACCTAGCCACACCAATATTGGAGGAGCCTGCACTTGGTTTCAAGCATTCATCTCTTTCTTGAGCTGGCATATAGGCCCAGAATAAATTCTATAATTCATCAGATTGTTTCTTTTTGCCTTACATTTCAGCAAAGTTTTGTAAAACAGATTAAGATCTATAGGAAAACCTGGACACGTTTTTTCCTTTAGTTATGCTTTCACATGTAAAATTATACATTTTTAAAAAAAACCCCATCAACAATGTGGGAACATTTTAGTTCATAAACAGTAAAATAAAGAGCTATGTAATTCACATCGGTCTTCCAGTACTGCAGAGACTTCTTTTAAAATGACCAATGATACATATCAAAACTGTCCCTTAAGGGTAAGTGGGTAATTTCTTTCATAAAAGTACTTAGTAATGCAACATTAAAGACACAAAACATTCTTCAAGGCACATATTTGATTAACTGTAAACCACACACTTGGTGGATTTTTTATTTTTTGTACATTTCAGATACATCTATAAATCCAAAATCTAAAAAAAACCCCCCAAAAGTCAAACAAACAAGTTTTGTATCAAACTGCCACCATTCATCATGGTCCTAAACAAGTATAAATGGCTCAAGCCACCCATGTGACTTAAGCACAGCTCAGAGATAAGACAACAGGAATGATGCCAAGTGGCAAACAAGGGTAGTAACAGGTAAGAACATATTCAGGTGGGATGTGATGGGATAAGGAAGGTTGACTAATTTCCTTGAACTGCAGAGAAAGATGAAACCTTCAAGCAATCCAAGACAGTAAGGGTGAGATATGCAGGATCTTTCTGCACGGAGCAGTTGGTTCTCCATGGCACTAGCTGTACAAAAGCATATTCTCAGCCAGTCTCTTCAGCTAACTAAGTGGGATGGTTACCTGACTAGTATACAACAGAACATTTCAAAGGGACTTTTGGACCTTGACCTAGATTAACAGTGTTAATCTAGTCCAACTATTACTCTATATTAGTAAGGAAAGGAGCGAAGGACTGCTTTACACATCTACATGTTAACCTGAAAATTCTTCCAGTCAAACACCAAAATCCATGTCTATGACAGTACACCTTTGTGTCTGTCACACACAAGCTAAAAAGTACATTATGTGTACATTTGCAGGATTTTATGTATGTAAATGTGAAATGCTGAAAATATTTAATCGTATTCCAAACTACTTCCTATAAGGATTTTTTTTTCTTTACTGTGAGGTAAAACCATTTTTTCCATATATCTGAAAAATGTAAATGCAGTAAATCAATGCAGAATGGCAAAACACCTGACTATGACCCTCACCATGTCCCTCTCAGCAGACAGTTGGAGACTGAGGAATGTACCTCCACAGTATTGCTAAACATTTCTTTTTTTCTAATATACTACTCTAGATATCTACTACAGGATCCATGGCCAGAGGGTTGCTGGTGGCCATTGGTTTGACATAAAGTGGGTGTTCTAACCATTCCCTTAGAATCTGTCTTTTGCAGTTGACATCTGCCAACTTGCTCCTTGCTAGCCAAGAGTATCACTTTAGATAAATCTTCTGTATGCTCACATCTGAGTAGGTGAGATGGGTCCCCTCAGCAGCTGCACGGTATGAGGAAAAAAGGCAAAAGCAGGAGAAAAAGGACACACCTGAAAAGGACATGCCCTATCTTCTGTCCCTCCTGGCACCTACAGAGAGTTTGCAAACATAGGATCTTTGGTTCCAAGTGCACTGTGTGCATGGGTACCCATTGTAGCCTGGCTTTGCTGGAAGCTACCCTTTCAGAAAACTTGTATTCCAACACCAGTAGGGATCCTGCAGTCTCACTCACAGCTGTTCTGTAGAAACACACCTCAGAATAGAGCACTTGCTGCAGATTCCCTAAACAGATGTAGTGCGGCCCCTCTGGACACCAAAGGCCCTTCAGCAAGTTCTCACTCAAACTATGGTATTACACATTACCATCACTACTATAGCCCTACCTGGCACCTCTGATAATTCACAGAGAGTAGGTTGTATATCATCCTGTGCCCCAAAACATACCATGAAATAACAATTTCCATCACCAAAAGCTTAACTTGCAAAGTTCAAGAATAAAAAAAAGGGATAAGTTTATGTAACAAAACAGAATGCAGCTGCCATTCACGTTAAAGTGCGAGTCTGTATAGGCTTTCATTAGGACAGTGGATTTCCACAATATCTCTCCAGAAATAAAGTTTGCTATGCAACAGGACAAGATAGGATGAACTGGGAGTGACACAGGCAGGAACAGGCTCAGAGACTCAGTCAAGCTGATCAGGTACTGTCAAGTGACACAGCTGCAGAGCAGATGCTACCTTCCTTTAATTTAACAAAGCCAGCAAGGTGGCTCCATGGACCCATGCAGACACAACACAAAGCATCTGCGGGTTTTACCTCTCACTGTGGCAGCATATTAATCCACCTCTCTCAGTAGCACCTGCAAAGGACACCCTCCTGTTCTACAGGGCAAACCTACAGGTCCCTAATAACAATCACTGCTACCCAAAAGTGAAAATATGTAATTGCAGATGACCATCACAAACAAGGTGTGATGGCTTTTCAACCTCTCCTCACATTCTCCCCAAGCTCCCATTTCTGTGTACTGTCTTGCCACACGTTAGAGCATGTTTGCTTTAATCCCTGAGAAATGTGGACTATTTTCACAGAATGACTTGGGTTGGAAAGGACCTTAAAGATCATCTAGTTCCAATCCCCCCACCACAGGCAGGGATACCCTTCACCAGACCAGGTTGCTCAGAGCCCCATCCAACCTGGCCTTGAACACCTCCAGGGATGGGGAATCCACAGTTTCTCTAGGCAACCTGTTCCAGCGCCTCACCACGCTCACAGTAAAGGATTTTTTTCCTAATATCTAATCTAAACATACTCTGTTTTAGCTTGAGCCATTCCCTCTTGTCCTATCACAACATGCTCTTGTAAAAAGTCCTTCTCCATCCTTCTTGCAGACTCCCTTCAAAGGTGAGCTTGAAGCAACCACAGTGAGTGAGGCCTCACAGAATCTTCTAATGGTGGGAGGCACCACACACATGCAAATAGAACAGACAGGAACTAAAGGGTGAACTAGGTGGAGGAACATCAGGATTTCTTAATTTTAAAAGAGAAGCATTTTTAAAAATGGGATAGTAAATCAACTACTGCAATATGCAGATACAATTCCCAAATAAACTGTCCCTAAAATGGGCATTGCCTTTTCTATGAACAGAATAGCCCAGGAATCCCAGGAAAGAGGAGTGAGCGTTGACAAAATCAGACATCTTTTTTTAAAACTCTCTTTCAACAGCATGGGCCCTAATGGAATGAGCCCTGCTTTAACAACAGTAGTCTCAGAATGACAAATCTCTAGCCTGACACTGCACATGCTAAGATTTTTCCTAGTCTGGAACTCTACACCCCAGCATGACTTTTCCAGTGCTCTCACAATCTGCTCCTAAAGTGCTGTGACTATTTTAGCTCACATAATGAGAATCCCTGTTTCAGAAAATGCTTCATGGTCTGAGACTATCTGAAGAAAACTCATGCAACTCATCCCTGAATCTATCCAAATTGCTAACAAATCCTTTGACCACTGAAGAGGAGTAATGAAAGGGAATTTAATCTTGACATTTTTGGATTAAACAGTTGACAGGCAAGGCCTAGAGGACTCAGTGGAACAGAGGACAGCTGTTTCCAGGGCAGCACCTAAATTGACAAAGTCTAGATGTTATGAATGAGAGCTCAGCAGAGCTAAAGAAGCTTGTCACAGCAGAGGTGGGAATCCAGATTTTAATGATTCAATTAAGGAATGCCAAGGCTGGTGTAAAACGCTGAGCTGTTTCTACCTCTGTGTCCCTGTGACTGGCCTCACGCTACCGTGGGTGTAATTACATAAGATACACAATCCTTTAGTGGAAAGTGGAATTATTTAAGGAAAACAGCTGGCAAATTTAGAGCTAAGTAGGAGCACAGAAACGTCAATACCGAACCAAGAGCATGTCAAACATGACCCAGATACCTAATTAGAAGTTTTGCTCAAATCTAACTTGCACAGGGCTCCAGAAGCAGGCTGTCTGACTACAATAGAGAGGCTGCAAGGGGTACTCTTTTGAGCTTTATTCCCCTGATTGCATTAGATACTGCTCTCTCCCCCCTCTTCCCCAACTTTAATGTCACAACCCTTACGAGTTTGCCAGGAATGGGAAGGGTAGAGCAACATTACAGACTAACAATGCAAAGAGCCTCAGGAAGGCATCAAGGCTGCCAGAGGGCTTCCCCCAGCACAGAGAGGTGGGAGTTCAAGGCTTCATGTCTATTCTCAGCCAACCTGCTTTGAGTCAGCACCCAGCCGTGGGGATTGCTGAACTGTGAGGGGGATGCTCTCCCTCTATGATGCTGTCTACAGTAACACTTCTGCCTCAAGCACCTCAGCCTAATGGGCTGAGCAGGGAGCAAACGAGCAGGAAGTCATTGACAGAGATGGTGCTGAGATATGCTAACCTACTAGGGGAATACCCCACAGCCAGCACAAACACATCCAAAAGATTCCTAAAACACCTGGATGATAACTTCATGATGCAGGTACTAAGGTTGATGACTAGGAAAGATGCCTTCATTTATTTGTTTCTTGTCAACAACAGTACTTTCCTTTTATAGCAAGGTAACCCACCTAGTTGATCAAGGGAAGCCAGTTGATGTAATCTTTATGGATTTCAGTAAAGCTTTGGACATTGTCTCTCACAGGATCCTTCTGGACAAAAAGTTGAGCACACAACTGCATAAACACATCATGTGATGGGTGAGCAACTCAGTCAATGGGCTGGGCGCAAAGGGTTGTAGTGAATGGGGTGACTGGGGACTGGTCACTAGTAGAGTTCCCCAGGGCTCCATTTTAGGTCCAATTCTTGTCAACATCTTCAAAAATGACTTGGATGCAGGACTTGAAGGCATACTGAGTAAGTTTGCTGATGATACTAAAGTCAAATAATATCAATTGCTTGATAAGCATCTTCCTGTAGCAAATTTGCCCCACTACGCAAATGGGTACCAGGAGTGGTCAGTGTGGCGCTCCACCTCAGAGGGTGCTTGTGGAGCAGGATTAGAGAGGTTGCATAACCCCCGCATGTAGCACTAGCGCAGTTGTTAATGAAAATTTCAGACAATTCCGGTTTTCATTGTTCAAAAACATTGTTAAAAACTTGGGTAAGGGTCCAGGGGAGAAGCACAAGAAGAATTAAAGCTGTGGGAAAAGTGCTTTGAAGTCAGACATGCATTCAGGGACACAATTAATTAAAAACTTCACAAACAGAAAGGGAAGTGGCTATTTCACTGCAGTGACTAAGTATTTTTGTGGAGAAAAAGTATCTTCATTGTCAACCATAATACCAGGTTCAATATGAGAACATTCTCTGGATGAAGTCAGACCAGAAACAAAGAATAGCTTTAGAGTATGTTACTACTTTTTGAAGGGTAACAGTAACTTTTCTAAGGTGATAGCAACATTGTTTTATGCCAGGCATTTTTAAAATTGGATATTTTCCCATAAGATATACAAACATAAAGAGGATTTGAGCCAGGGAAGCTGTATGTAAGCAGATCTAATGAAAGGACCACCACAGCCTCTTGCTGCATAGGTCAGCACAATGAGCAAAGGTCTCCATCCCTCCTCTGACCCAGGGTCAGCTCTCTCCTCCCAAGAACGTGCACTGCACTCACAGCAGTTCAAGGACACAAAATAAGACTAAGCCTTTACATTCATATTATTTATTCCTGGGCACATCATGGTGCCCAGACACACCAAACTTGTGTCAAAGCAAAATTCTGAAATCACTAAACAAATGTATACCAACAGATCATTATGAGAGGGTTTTTTTGTTGTTGTTGAGTTTGGGTTTTTCTCATTGTTTATGGGGGTTGCCTTCTTCCTCCTGCCCCCCCTTTTTTTCCCTTTTAAAGTTGTGTGTTTTCAATTTCTTGGCACATATCACCTCCAAGTATCGCTTACAGGTGTTCAAGAAAGCAAGCTGCTGTGTCAAAGACCTAATGCTCTTCGGAGCTCTAAAACCAACTCTTCCTACTTAAAAAACCAAACAAACACAAAACCAAATTATAAAGCACTACCCATGTAGCAATGACGTAAATGATGAACATGAGACGCTACAGTGCAAAATTATAAATCATATTTTAAAAGATTTAGTATTCAGACTCCTGTTTTTTTCTGCTTGACAAAAAAAAATAAGCCTTGATGAATATGCTACTGTCCAATTAATTCGCTTCAGTAATGATAGCCTTGTGATCAAAATCTTATCAGAATACAGTAACTTTTATTTTCTATGGCTACTACTGCTTCCTTAGAAAGCTCACCTGTCACTGTCTCTCTGGCAGGAGAAAAACAGACAGCATTCAACAAAACACTGGGCATTTGGCAGATCTCATCTGTTAAAAAGTGTGGTTTCCCATCAGTCTAACCTATTCAGGAAATAGGAATGAAATGTACTGAATAGTTAGGGCAAAAGTAAAATATCATGCAAGAAAAGCCCCATCAGAAATAATTCAGTCAGTGAATTTGACAATAATTTTGGCATCAAGCAGCAAACAGTTGAGAGTTTCAAAAAAAAAACCAAAAAAGACCAAGAGAGACAATCCTATCCACAATAAGACAGGTTCAAAAATAACAGAATTTCTATGCAATACCACACAACACCCTACAATAATTGAATGCAAAACCTACCATTGCTAGAAACATGCATTACTTTTCTCATCAGTCTATGCCATTTTTTCGCCTGTGAGTACAGTTTGCATATTAGATTAACCAACTTCTCAAAGTTTCCTGTCAGTTTTATTACTCATTCCTAGGTAAGAAGTAGACTGCAATCCTGGCCATATTGTGGTGGTATCTACATGGAGAAAATTCTTACAGTGCAAGTGACTGTGCAATGGAGCTCAATCCTGAGACTCTCTTCTAGCAAAGCACCCAGCCATCAAACAGGAATTGACTGAACAAAGACCTAATTGCTTAGTTTTATTGCTCTGCAGGACCAAAATATAATTTTCTTCTCTGCATGTGGTAGTGAATCATACATCAAAAATATCCAAGCTCATCAGTTCACACCACACTCAAAACAAATCCATGGGAAGCCAGCATGCATTTTTGAGAGATTTATCCACGCAGGAAAAAAAAAAAGCCAAAGAAAACATGCAAATGTATATATTTATAGCAATGGATATGCATGGAACGCCTGAAAGCTTTTTGTTGTCCTCTCTGCCTTTTCTTATAGAAGGTTCTAGAGCCAAATCTATGGCGCTTTCAGGTGCAAATATGTAACAGACCAAAGAGCTGTGTATTTCTACTGGGACAGGCAGAATAAAACAAGCTATTCATTGACCAGTCAGGGTATCCACACGAACCAGTCCATACAGTTCATCCAATCTAGAACTATGCCAATCCCCTTCACCTATAGCCTCTTATGGAGATGTATTCTCACTGCCCAGTGCAGCTTTCAGGAACAGCGATTTCTGGATATTTATGCCTTGTAGAAATAAACTGGTGGTCTATGTAACTCCTTGTAGTATTTAAAGCAAAAAAGCAAACCCAGCCCTTCCTTTTCACCTCACCCCCAAGAGTTACATTAATAGTAACTTCAGTGTTGTAACTGAGATACATCAAACATACAATGCTCACTCACCCATCAAACTTAACATGTAAAAATTATTTATGAGACTGGATTTACAGTCATTGAAGCTAATTTCTGCATTTCTTTATAACAACATGCTGATTAAAGTCAGGAAATTTAAATTCTAGAAGAAACTCTTGGTTTTCTTTGCAAAATAAACTCTTTAATTAAAATGCAAGTTAGAATCTGCTCAATAAACATACCATGAAAATTACTTTGACTTTAAAAAGCCGAAGAATACTAGATAACAATGAACAGCATCTATGCATGGAACAAAGAGGCAGATGTATTCACCCAATAATATAAGTGGGTTATTTTTCCAGTGGTTGGAATGGCATTGAATTAAAGCAACAGATTCAAAGTAATGGCTGTCAATCTACACTCAGAGATTTGTGCCTTCACATTGCTGTTGATTATCCTTGTGCTTTTACATATTGTTGCTTTTGCACCACCTCAAAGTAAAACTGGTTTGTCTAAGGGCAGATCCCCACATGCTCCTCAGTGGGGATGTGGCTTCTCGGGCACAGCGGGAGGAAAGCTGCTCTGCTGTGAATCTGTTGCTTTGCAGCCCACAGGAATGCTGGAGGCAGGGCAGAAACAAAGCAAGAGGTGTGAAAAAAACAAAACGGTGTTGGTAGATCCTTCACCACACAACTCCCAGGTTGCTATGAAGTGAAGACAGGAGAGGTGAAGTATTGCAGCTTGAGTGCAGTCTGCTCAACACTCACATCCGCGAAACAAAGCCGCACCGTTCTTATAATTAATCTCTGCTCTTTTGCTGTGTCATTCAGATCTGGAAACAACCTTCTGTAATAAAGCTGTGCTTTTGAAGATGAGATGAATGCAGAAAAGCATTAATCATTCATCCCTATGTATTTCTACAGGCATTGAAATATTGTTGACTTTTCTTTTTAATGCTTTATTCATTAGGCACAATATTCCATCAGCTAAATGCTGTGTTTCAGAATAAAACTGCAGTCAGCAACAAGACCCTTCTTAATATCTAATATTTCTTGTTATTGTGGCTGAATTACCAATTCATCTAAATCCTGGAATTCAACAGGTAATTTGTCATGAAATCTGTCTCTATTCCAGCATTTAGTCTCAACCGAAAGACTGAAAAGGCCTAAAAACAAATTTTGGTAGGGGAAAAAAAATTAAGTAATTTTTAATAGATCGCCTTTGTTCCAGGCTCACAGCTTTCATTTCTTGCTTTCCAGTCCAGCAATTTTTATGATCATGTTCGTCAATATGAAAAATTATAACTTTGTGTTCTAATTTCTGCCCACATGGCTGGAACGTTGTCTTGGGTTTACTTTGCCTTTTGACATCATCTCTGATGTCCAGAAAAAACAGACAAGTCACTGCAGAAAGATAAAGTTGGACCGTTTGGTGATTTGGGTGATTTTTCACTGTAGTTTTATTTGCCACAGGAATATCCACGCAGCATAATTATTTAAGTTTCTGATTGATCATAGCTTCACTGGACACATGCAGAGGTTCAAATACAGCAAGGACAAGCAGGACCAGGAAGGACCTTCACAATTCTAATGTAAGGAAGTTAAACTTCTCATAATGTTCTGGGCTTTAGCACTTAAGAAACCTTTTTATTGAGTGAAATAATGCTAAAGCCTCAGGATGTGTTTTGTAAGTGTTTCAGCAGCCTAAGCCAAATTTTAATGCACCCCCTGCTGTGGTGTGCACTTCCTCCAGTATTTTTTATCTCAGGTGTGACTACTTTCAAGTGCTATCATATGAAAGAAGATAGTTATGAAGAGCGTCCAATTTTGGTAATTTTAAGTGATGGTTAATTTTATCTAATCATTCAGGACTTATCCTGTAGTGCATGCACACATTTTTATGGGATATGTGAGCTTCATGTGATGTACAAGCATGCTTTTTTGGAGATGAGCAGTCCTGAAGAGGATGGAGAATTACGAATGACTGTAACATACCCCAAGCAGCATGGACCCTGACAAATGACACACATGGAAGTAGCATCGACAGCCAGCTATGAAAACCATCCTTCCTCTCCAAGCTCAGAGCAGCTGTCAAGTCACACATACCCCAATATTTGGGCTGGTTTTATGTCACACAGCAAGGAAGGACCACTGCTATGGAATGAGCAGGACACAAAACGCACCATATGAACTCCCCCTGAGCTGGGAAAGCACAATACAGACACAGCACTTGTGAGGAAGGTGAGCAGCTGCACGATGTGAACTGTAGCTTGGCTGCGGCAGAGGGCAGTGATACACAAACTCTAGCACTCCTCGCTCTGCACAGCGCCTACAAATGCAGAAACCTGTCCTTGGTTATTCCTAGCATGCAACACTTACCACTCCTAGGCTTATTCTTAACAAAAATTGCACACTATTTACATGTATTTAGGGGTACACATGTGCAGATACACAGAGAGATAAATTAAATAGCCACTGTTTTAAATCCACTGTTAATGCTGATTGCTTTCTCTTATTTCTTTGATGACCATGTGCTATTCGATTAATCTGCTATCCCCCTTGTCCTCTGAAATCAAATCCTTTAAGCTTTTGCTTCACAAGGTGTTGATTTGCATCTTTACAACAGGAATAAAATTGCTACAGTTCAGGGAGCTGATTTTCATCTTTTCCTCCCTCATCCTTCTCACCATTTAAAAGGTAGGAAGCTGGATGCAGTTCAGGAGAAAAAAGGGAGGGAGGAGGGAGCTGTGGTTGAAGACAGCATAAGTCTTTGACTCCTTAACTGGGTTAATTAGTCTCTTGGCATGCAAGTAGAGAGCTTAAGAGAAAACTACAGGAAAAAAAATTATTGCAAGACATGCGCTACTCATGTAATCACTGACATATCTAATGCTGCGTGATTCATGGCAGCTTTGAAATACTAGACTTCTTATTGAGGGATGGAGGGATTACATTTCCACTGGGTGCAATTTGAAGAGATGCATAAAAGAAGGAAACGTAAGTTGTTATGAAGAAGTCCACTCTTGACTTGAATTAGTTTAAATGCAACTTGCTCAGAACAATTGATTTTTCATGAGAAATAAACGGATTTGTATGCCCAACCAGCATTTGGCAAGCTAGTTTCCACCAAGCAATTGCTAAACTGTTGAATTTACTGTGCAGCATCTGCTTCATAGAAATGTGGAAAACCATAAAAAATTATATGGTATGTACATATAAACATGTCAATTTTAACCCATGAGCATATGCTTCGCATCCTTCACAAATCTGTAAACACCCAGTATTAGTGTGGATATTGATTTAAATTTTGGAAAATTTTTTTGTTTGCTTGTTTTAACTAAATAGGCTCATTCAAGCTTAGCAAAAGACTGAACTTGGTTTAGATTTGGGACTATCTACATCTACTAACTTTGCCTGAAACAGAGTCAGTACCACATTTCAAGAGTCCTATTTTTCAAAGCAAAACTACAGAGGAAAGACAAAATATCTAGGACAAAACTACCCAAATGCTGAGGGAAATCTGTATCAGACTCAGTCCTCAGTGAAAGCCCTGTTTTAAGGTGATGCAAGCAGCTGGACAGACAGCCTGGGGAAGTCAAATGTGTTGTTAGTCAGGTCCTGGAGGCTTTGGTCCCAACGACAGTAGTTTCTGTAAGTCACCAAGGCAAGTTCTACCCCTGAAAAGAAGTATTAGAAAAGCAAACATTCTGGCCAGGCACTCAGCCTTGCAGTCTGCTCTCCGGGCCCTGCTAGGTGATGGGTGCTGGCTCTTGCCACCATGGCCAGCCCTGGGCCTGCTGCCTATGTCACAACAACCTTATTTTGTACAGTTCACCTGAACAGGGGCCTTTCAAACTCTGGACATGAGGAACTTATTTCTCCCTTGGGCCTCTGGCTGCTCTATCTGGGTGAGAGATGTGCTTGAGATCCTTTGAAGGGAAAAGGTAACTAACACCCTCAGACTGGCCCCAAGGGAGCTCATTTCACGTGTGTGTATAAAGTTCTCCAGCAGACCTTATCTGTCCTGAACTACATCATCAGGGAACATTATCAATAATAAAGTCTCTGTTTCATGACACCATGGGATTTCCATACTCCAACCGAATGCATTCTCTTTGAGTAAGTGACACTCTGATGTGTTCTGGGACAACTCCATAGGCACTTGCCAAGACACATGCTGGCTTCTTCAGACAGAGACACACAGCAGTTTAAACTTGGTTTTGCTCATGAGTCTCAAGTAGCGACAGGCCATCTGGCACATTTCAGTAAAACTGGCACTTTCTGCTGAGAGGGGTCCAGGGGTTATGTAAGACAGACATGGCAGGACAGGAGTGAAATTGGCATGACAGGGCTGTGTGCACAAAGCTTGCATGGCAGCACTTAATCCAAGCCAGTACAGCCGGGACGTAACCCATCAATCCACCCACAGCCACAGAGGCAGCGCTGGGAGCAGAGCAAGGACACAAGTGAGTGCTGGGGTGAGAGTCAGGAGCAGTGCACAAGCAAGGGATCGGCCATGGGACCACTGCTGGGAGGAGCAGGTATCATTCAAAATGGAGCTGTGGAGACAGCCATGTTTGAAGTCAGGGGATATGGATCAGAATGAAGTTGTATCAAAACCTCTTGGGAGGAGGGCAGAATAGTGCAAAGGTTTTAGACTGCATGTCTCCCTTGGATTATGGTAGTAAAGATGCTGGTACACAGGATCAGACAGTACACAAAAACAGGAGAATCTGCAATGAGGTTGGGAATGTGGGGCAAATTGGGAAGCACGAAGGAGGCTTTTTGTCCTGGAAAGCTCAGCTGTTGCAGCACTAACTTCTTTCTGACTTGTTTTGGCAATGTTGTATAAGACCAAGTCTGAACCAGTGGGAGAAAAAAGTACATGTGTTTGGTCCTCCTACCAAAAACAAGGTGAGTTTTAAGTTTTATATGAAAATCAAAAATAAGATGAGAAAGCCAGTTGTGTTGCTGGTTAGTATAATGAGATGTTCCTACAAGAGTCTGATGACTGTGAAAATAGAATTAACAATTCATTTACATAAACAAAATCTTTACTGAGAAAATTTTTTCTCACTAGAAGAGAAATGTGCAACTTCATTTATTGCAGCAACTGCCACCATGTGCATTGGCTGACGACCCATTCTGGGCACAGATCACAGCACTACTCAAAACATGCCCTCAGGCATTTTTTCATTCCATACTCTAAACTGAACATTAGACAATGTCTGACACATGCACACAGGTGCCACACAGACTGGTCCCATCCTGCTTTCATTCTCCATGCCTTACCTCTAAAAGTGAAGACTTAACCAAGAAGATAATCCTGTGATGTGTCCTTCTTTGACTGACCTACTTTGAGTCAAAAGACTGGGAAGGGGATATGCAAGTCTACTTTCAATGCAGATTGAAATGTGTCTTTTGGCACAGCATCCCCACACAGACCATCATACATTCAAAAAAAGTCTTTTCATCCTTTCTTCTAGATTTCCGTTGTCAAGAGAGGACCATTATTGATAACTCCCTGAGACTCCTTCTCCTTGTGTTATCCAATACCTCATTCACACCTAAGGCATCAGGACAGATGAAAGCAAAACAGAAATGAGCAGTTTTTCCCTAGTATTCAAACTTTAAATCAAACACCCACTTCACTGTACTATAAACAGAGCTGCCTGTTTGGAGCACCAAGGCACTCCTGTAATATTTCTTTTCCTTTAAGATTTTATATTTCTCCTGTGAGAAGCAATTACAATAGAAGTGTCAAGCAAAAATAAATCCCTGTTAATCACAGCCACTGTGAGCCTGCCAAGTAAATCACATCTCAGCATTGCTGTTCCATTTTTCAGGTAGAAATAAAAAGTGTGTGAGAATGCCATGGTCTAGAATTGAGCTGTTCCCAAGAGGAGGCACAAAGTTTTTGAAAATACAAGTTCTCCTGTGTTCATGATGTTGTATGGAATCAGACAAGCACTAAAACTGAGTATCCAATGACCGTAAGAGTCATTCAGGTTGCAAGGATTCTCTGAAGGTTGTCTAGTCCAGCCTTCATGCAAAGCAAGGCCAAATGCACAGTTAGGTCAGACTGCTCCGTTCAGCTGGGCCCAGGGGTTTCTCAACAGCTGCAAACCACTGGTTTCACAGCTTCTCCAGGACACTGGGCCCATGCTCAGCTGCTCTGACCATAAACAATTTTCTTTCTAAACCTAGCTAGGATGTGTTCCCCTGCAACTCGTGTACATTGTCTTTGGTACTTTCATCATGCACTCCTGAGAAAGGATCTAACCCTGCCTCCTCCGTAGCCTCTCATTCCCTTCAGCTTTTCCTTCCCCAGACTGAACAAACCCAGTGTCTTCAGCTTCCATTCAAATGTAGGTGCTCCTGGCCTCTTCACCTATCTATCACAATCACTGATAACATAGATATTTCTTTTGGTTTTGGTCTACAAATAGGCAGGTCTATGCATCTGAAAGGAGAAATGACAAATGGAAAAAACTTCAGGCTCTCCACTGGGCTGTTATTTTCCCATATTTTTCAAACTCGGAGGCTTCATGAACTGTCCATGCCTCACAAGGGAGCTGCCTTCAAATCACCTGAAGGGAATGGTACTGAGCTTGTTCCCCTCCAAATCTGAGAATTTCTGTGGGCTTTGGAGAGAGGTTTTTTTCTTAGTTTATCTTCCTCTTTTCACAATTCCCTGTGTTGTGAAAACCAGCCATTTCAAGACAATGCAATTGCAGCTGCTGTTCCAGAACTAAGTGCAAGGGAGCAGTTTCCATCGTGCCACAGAGCTGCTAAGCATGGTTTAAAAATGCTGTGAGTTTCCTGTTGAGTAACACATGGTGGCTTGGTGACTAGATCAATTACCTTTTACATGCTATGAATTTTAACCGGAATATCAGAAACCTCTTTTAGCTGAATTGATCTAAAGACATCCAGTCTGTGTATTGCAGACTTGAGTTTATGGAATGAGTTTTCCAATCAGATAAATGGTTCTTTTCCCCAGGAACCTTCAGGAACACTTAAGCTCATACTTGATCCAGTCATAACCTGGAATTTAGTAATGCAATTTTCACATCTAATTTTGGAATCATGTTTCTTTTCCACTGTAAAACCCTAACCCTGCAACTGCCAGTTACAGAGTCAACACCCTGAAATCAATTTCAAACAGAAGAGCCTGTTGCTCAATAAAAAGAAATTAACACTGAGATGCATTTAAGTATAAACTTCATTCTAATTTCCATATTCCCTGATAATCCCAAAGAACCATGTAGATTTGTATTCCATTCCCGTAGCTTAAATTGGACACTTTTTCTGACACAAGAAAATCAAAACACACCTGAATTAATCAAAACTTCAAACTCTTCACAATCCAACCTTTTTTACAGCAAAAACATTTTTTAAGTGCTTCAGCTCACATACACTCCTCTGCAATGGCTTGGCAGCAGCTGCACTGCCACCATCCATGTTGACAAGAGGTATTTCCCCAATACTTTACAAAAGGATAAAAATCCCAAGAGCAAGAAAGATCCCTTTGAATTGCCCATCTTCTCTCAATTTTTGGTGCTGAATGTATGCAACAATGCAACTTTTGCATTTTTAGTGACCATTTGAATTTTACTGCAGCAAAGTCACAGTCACAGAGAATGATGACCTTAATTTTTCAGAACAGGAGGGGAAGCTTCTCTAAACAGACTCAGTGTATGTATCTGGTCTGATTTGGAAAGAGACTCCACAAGACAGAGAAAACTATATTTGCTTTACAAAGATAGACAACATTATAAATTTTAAGTCTCAGGAGTAGTTGGATATCTCACATTGGACAACACTCTACTGTGTAGTCAGTACTACTGAGTCAGCCAAAACAGGTACCAGAAACGCAAGTACAAATCCTATATACAATTTACGTCACCCTGAATAAACTCATCATCTATCAATGGCACAGGTCTTCATTGCACTGGAAGATGTTCTGTCTGGAAACCCATGAAGGAACAGTTTTGTACTCTGACTCCCTGTTTCTGCACCACCCACGCTTTTGTCCATAGAGCTTTAACAAAGCAGCACACATGCATAAAAGGTATTTCACATTCCTCTAACTGCGATCAAAGTCCAATAAGAGTATCTGGGTATGAGTGAGGAGACAATTTCAACTTTCTTTCCTGACCTCTTACCTAAGATTGTCCTACCCCTGTCACAGGGAATGACTCTGACAGGTGATACTCTGATAGCCACAAAAACTACGTAACATTTTTTAATAACTCACCCCAAAGAAGTACAAATGCTTATTTACTACAACAGAATTAAGGAATCTTTGTTCAATACGTAAGCCTGTAACAGAACAATATACAGAAAAACTGAGCAGAGGGGAGCATTTTTTTCTCACATTCCTTCTTTTTTGTGGCTTTAATATGTTTGTTTAGAGCCAGCAAGTACCAGCTCACATTCTCTTCTCTGCCAGCTGGGGTTCTTACCGGTGACGACGCTGGGGATTTTGGACAGAAAGCTCTTGACGGTGCGGATGGGAACTCCACCTGTTTTGTCATCCTGCATTCTCGTAACAATGTCTTCAATCTGTCAAAAGAAAGGAAAGACTTTGTGGTTTATGCAAAATGGTAACTACAACATTTATACCCCTTGAGTGCTTCGGAGCCCTGCCGGTAGAATGGGCTTCAGATATACCATGTGTATTACCTCACAAACAGAGGCAGAAACACAGCTACCTGCCCAAATTTAAACCCTGACATTAGAAATCACGAGACAACACAGACTAGCTTTGTAAACAGTGGTTGGTTACTGACAATCCAACTGCAACTGTGCTTTTTTTGCTGACCAGAGTGATAGAAAGGTGTTGTTTGCTCCACAGATCAACTGGCTTGCAGTTTAACCGGTTTAAGGAGGTTCACATCCAGTCCACTCTCCCCTCTGCTCCCACATTCATTTGAAGCCTCAACTGTAACCTTGGGAGAGTTTTCATTTTCCAAAGGGTCCCAGTCACCGACTGCCTATGGCTTGAGAAAAGTGTAAGACCCAACAGCTGCAGGAGGACTTCCACTGCCTCATTTAGTTGGCTATGATGATACATGTCCCATGGTCAGCACACAGAGTAAATAACCAAAAGTAAAATGATTGCAGAAGAAAACTCATTGGATTTTCACAGCCAAGCTACCTTTTAGTTCACAGGTACACACATAACTCATCACATATAGAAAAATACATGATCATCTTCAAAAGCCATGGCAATCAGAGGATCCAATTACTGGGGGAAGGAGCTTAATCCTCCTTCTGCATACTCTAAAATGAGAAGTGATTTTTGTTCCTTTTAAGGCTACTCCCCATGCATTTACTTGAAGGCAACACCAGGGAGAACAAAAAGCTGAACATAAGCACAGTGCAGAAATTCAGTATCTCCAAAAACTCTCTTCAAGTTAATAAGGTCTCAGAAGCCCAACAAAAATAAACCCAAAGCTGTTGTCTCTGTTAGCTCAAGCAGTCAACAGCACAGCCACAGCCGCTGTTGTTGACAGGTGGCCAAGGGCAGCCAGACAGGGAGCACAGCTCTTATTTTACCTAAAGATTTCCTCCTCACAGATGCTACAAAGCAGAGCCACAGCAGAGAGGTTACATGATGGGAGCACAGCCCCTCTCTCCCCTAAAGGCAGCCTAAGAGCTCAACATACTCTCTTCATCTCTGGGAAGCCACTTCATTTACATACACAAGTGAGGTTTTTTTCACAGATATAACACCTACATTTCAAAACAAGTTTAATTTCAAGTCTTCCCGAGGTGGCAAGACAATCTCCCTGCCAACTTCAGGCACTGAATTTGACTGCTGTGTTCTTAACCTCAGGTTACCACTTCACTGAACTGTTCACACCTTGCTTATATATTACTTTTAATTTAACACATCCTGAACAAATTCTCAGTGGGAATGAAGTCACAAAGATGAAAATATCCTGACATATTCAATATATTACATGAGCTTTGGGTACTTACACAGTTAATTTGTGACAGAATAATGATACTTTCCCCACAACCGAATCACTATGAAAATTAATACCACTTTCCCCCTTTGCCAAAGCCTTAAACAAAGTTGTTTGCTGATCAAAGCACTGGGCTTTTTTCCAGTCTGAGGATATCTGGAGAAGTAATTGCTCATCTCTCATACCTGAAGGGGTAACTGCTCTGCTAAACAGTGGACAAAAAGCATTTCATTTTGTTGAGAGGAGGCTGATAGCATCACTTGTTATCAACCCAGACCTACAAGTCTACAGTGCTCCAACATCAGACCTATCAGGCGACAGTGCAGCTGAGTCACCTGCAAAGGGTGGACCAAGAGCCACAAAATCTCAGAATGTGTCAGGCTGAAAGCAACCACAGTAGGTGATCTGGTCCAACCTCCCTGCTCAAGCAGGGTCATCCTAGAGCACATGGAACAGGATTGCATTTAGACTGAATGATTATCTCTCGAACATCTCCAGTGAGGGAGACTCCACAACCTCTCTGGACAACCTGTTCCAGTGCGTGGTCACCCACAGAGTAAAAAAGCTTTTCCTCATGTTCAGGTGGAACTTCCTGTGCTTCAGTTTCTGCCTATTGCCTCTTATCCTATTGCTTGGCACCACTGAAAAGAGCCTGACTCCATTCTGAGTCTTAGACTTCATCCAAGAAGGTCAGTCAGACTAAGAACTGCTTCCGCAAGGCAGTGAAAAACCCTCTGTGTTACCCACTACTTATGTGTCTTCACCTGTACGTACTTGTAGCTGACATCAGAGAAAGATTTTTCCATGCATATTAGGAGGAAACTACTCTGAAATGTGTTACGAGTGTTACGAGTACCCCATGTCTTCAGGAACACTTAAGGGCTTCAAGAATCACAAGAATAATGTTTGGTAAGACTGTCATTTTCTTTTTTTCTATTTGAATGAAAGGTTCAGAATGAAAAATACGCTAAAATAATTACTTCAGTGCAGGAAAATAAACTTTTTACTCTTTTGCTCACTATAAGCTAAAGGAACACCAGCATGATTTATGTTACTAACACTCCAAGAAAAGTTCCATTTCAAGCAAAATAAAACTTTAATTATCTTAAAAGAAAGATATATTGTTTTTATCTAAACTATTCCCCATTTCAAGCAATCAAGCAGGCACTGGTGCCTCAAATGGGGCCATTAATTTCAGTTCAGTTACAATTACAAATACCTACTAAATTTTAAAATAAAAAATAAGCAAAGCTACCCTAGAGATAACTCCTTCCCAAAGGCTCCTTCTTACTCTTGTCTCATAGCCTGACTACACTACCAGCACTGACTGCTCTCTTTATTTCTAATTGTTGGATGTTTCTTTTCTCCTTCCCTTTCTACTCAAATGCCACATTTGCGTTCTCTCGGGCCCTCTTATCTGATCCAGACATGATTACACATGTCATCCTCCTACAGCATGCCTAGAATTTTCAGTCTGCTGCCCAAGAGCCCACAGGATTACAAGCCCCTGGTTGTACATACTCTTTCCATTCTCAACACACTTTTCTTGTGCTCTCCAACAAATTTCTGTGCTGCTCGAAGAGGACAGCATGACATTTTCAAAGAAACATTTGATGACCATTTTATCCTTTCTTAAAGTTATAATCAAGTTTTAATTGAAACATTAAAAACCTGTATCTAGCTAGCTGTTTCCAGTTTTTCTTCAGGTCGCTACAAAGAGAAGATCTGACCCCTTGGACCAGCCTTTATTTTGCACCCACCCAACGCTTGCGGATATTACCACCCTGGATCCAAATTCCTGCTGAGCTATGGAAATGTTTCACAAAATAAGTGATACAGTGACAAAGCATAAAAAAAGCGATCATTAGAGCTTCAAGCGTGGAAAAAAGCAAAGAGGGAACATGAAGTGTGAAGGTCACTTTCATCAAAGCTTTTAATCTTAACTTTTAAGAGAGTTACCTAGACACTCGAGTGCTAATGATTCTCTCTGCAGCTTCTGCATGTTATTAAATAACCCTTAGGCTTCCCTCTCTGGCAGACAGGGAACAACAGTCCTTGCACAGCTCATTTCATCAGGCTAGGAGGCAGAAACAACTGCAACAAAGCATTTCTCATTTATCTCTCCTAAATGAGCAAGCTTCAGTGAACTAATTTCTGCCCAACCAAAAGTCATGGTTAGAATGGGCAATGCTTTTTGGTTTTTTTTTCTATGATGGGGGTCACTGCTATTTCAGTCTAGTCTGATTTTGTAAAATGAATTGTTATTCTTCCCTCCAAGTGGATTCTGGGTCAGTATCTCCACAAGAAAGCCAGAGGAATTCATGTATCTGCTGTCACTGTTAGCTACACACTGTAATGTATGCCTAACAAACTAAGTCTGCTTTTCCTTCTGACTGGTTGCTGACAACTCTGCTCCCTACATTTGTCCAGAATGTTTTTACTCCTCATTATCCCACTTTCAATGCATTGAAAAGGGCTTCTGGCTTCAGAAACATACTAGTGGAGACATAAACTACTGCAGGTAGTTTATGAGAGGTTACCAGCATATTCTGTTACACAGGATGTGCTGGGAATGTAATGCATATGTTGCTAGTATTCATTAGACCTTCTTTTCCACTATCAGCACTTTCGCTGGCCTAAGGAGGCTGAAGGCATAAAGTAGGAGACCTTGAATTTCTGTCAGAGCCAAGGTATCTATCACTGGAAGATGAGAAGTCCTTTTTCTGAGGAAGGAGAGAACAAAAGATTGCATTTGTTGATGCATTAGAATAACTCGGTCATAATATAACAACAAATGTAACAACCACAGCCTGGCAACTTCGGGTCTGTGTCACCCAACATCCCATTACCATTATAAGAGGGAAAACAACTCAACTTTGCAGCAGCTTTTTTTTCTCCCAGCATCAAGGTAAAGCAGGCACCCCTTCTGCTGCAAGTTAGCACACACAGCCTTGCTGAGCCCTGGCCAAGGTTCACCTTGAAGATGATATGCTGAGGGAAGGGCAAGTTATACATGGAAAACAAAAGCTACCAGTTCCCGCCTCCCACAGCCCCACACCTGGACACCACCAGCAGCTAATGGAGCTCCTTGGCCGAACATGTTCAATTGTGACTGAGTGATGACCACATAATGATGTCAGAGGCCCTCACAGTCCCATTTTGCCAGTTTATTTTGCGAGTTAATGAGGAAAACAGTGGCCTTTTCATATTCCAGCATCTGAGTTAGATGTACATATTCCCTCGGACCCTGCAGGAAAGCTCCTGCTGCCTATTTCTGAATATTTCAGTATGCACCAGGTGCCTGTCTGATTACTCACAGCAGCTACCCTACCCTTGGGGCCTCCTGTCACCAGCTAACCTGTGGCTGGAGAGTCTGCAAGCATCACTCATCAGTGTCAACATTAAATGTACAGGGTTAGAGACAGCACTGTGCAGTTGCAAATATCCTCCCTGACCTGGCCAATGATAGCTCTCACGCATATTGGGGGAGCTGGATGGTACATGGAGCAAAGGATCAGTCTGGTATCAGCGACCATGATGGCAATAATTATCAGCACATCTGATCTTTTCACTGAAATACAAGTTTAAAAGAGACTGTTTCTCACAGTGCCAACTCTTACTCCCTTAAGTGCCTCTGACACTACCAGGGTGCCTGTGCATTCTGCACCTGCTGACTCCTGCCACACAGCCCACATAAGGAAAGTTAATTTGACAAGATGCTTGAAGGCAACTTGCTTCACTAGTCCAGACAATTTCACTCTGCTCAAAAAACAAGAAGGAAAGGCTGAAAAATAAGGGCTATACAGCTCCCTTTGGCATCTTCAAGGGAGAAAGGACAACTTTGCCTCTGATGCAATGCTGGAAAGGGGCAGAGCAGCACTGCCAGAGAATTGTGGTGTGGCCTTCAGCAATCAGCATCATCTGCCTCTGTCCAAGTCTCCTCACCTGCGTAACAGAGATAACACCAAACTAGACAGGGGTGCTGAGACTTAATTCAAAGATGTCCAAGAAGGAGTTGGAATGCCTTGGATAGCAGATGCCACACAACTGCGAAAGATATGCTCCCCACCTCTGACAACCTTTCACAATCCCAGCAAAACCACATGGCAGCAGAGCATGGATGTGTCAGCTGGCAGGGCCTTCTGGCTGCTTCCCACCTGACCAACATCCAGTGACAGCTGAAGTCAGGCCACTGGTGGAACTTGTGCACTTCCTGATGGAGTTTTCTCTGCTTTTTAAATTTCAGAGCTTATTTCAGATAAAGGCAGAGTATACCACGTATCTCCCTGAATTTTGAGCATGTTTCAGGGAGGGAAGCAAATAACAACTGCAATCTTCCGATGTTTATTGGGATGGTGAAACAGAGCTAATAATGTCACCTTGAAACTAGTAACATGCTTTAGCATTTATTTATCTCTGCTGTGAATAGGATGGTACCAGTGAAGAACAACCACCAAGGCATTTGTCATGATTAATTGTATGCTGCTGCTAATCCAGCCAGAGCTTCACAAAAGTGAGCATCTACCCAAGTCATCACATGGAAGGACAGGTTTCACCACATCAATTGGATTATACGAAAAAATCCATAGGGAAAAACTGTGACACTTACTCAGTTGCTGAAGTGCAACACCAGAGGCTGGAAAGTACCAGGCAACAGTTTTTTGATCAGACTCTGCCTCCCCTAACATGGTCTACAGCGCCAGCTCTGCACAGCTCCCCCAGCTCAGGCCTGGGCTGTGTTACAAGAAAACGTAGACATGGAAAAGGAGAGCTGGAGCTATTCCCCTCAGGCACTGTATGCACAGTTGGAAAACAGGGTTTAATATTCAGCAGAAAAGCAAAGCTTAGCAAATTAATTCAGCAAACAGAGAATCTCCAAATGAGTTGAACTAATGCAATTTTCTCCCTCCCCAAAAATCAAGCTTTTTAGCCCATCAGTGTCAACAGTTAGAAGCAAAAGACATCGATGTGTCAGTGTTATGGAAACTCAATATTTCATTAAAAACATTTTGACAGACAACTCCCGATGAGCTCAAATTCTACACGAGCTATAATTGCTTAAAAGAGGAAGCTATTTTGGCATGTTAGAAAGCTGTGTAAAAATAAAAAGTAAACTCTTACTTATTGGTTGTGCTACTTACAGTAGCAATGCTTGGGACTCTGTTTCACTATACATCATAACAGAAGTGTATTGTGAACAGTGGTGCATTTTTTCCCCATGCTTTCTACATTTATGGCAAAGATGCCACATATATGCATATAATGAGCTTGAGAGATTTTACACCATTTAATGAACAACTGCTCTAATTAGAAACCTTCTAAGGCTAGCTCCAAAATAGACCAAATATTTACTTTGTTCCATAAGCAGAAGTGTTAAGCTTTTCAAAATTGTAGGAAAGTATCATAAATATCCAATGAAAAGACAATATGAATTTTAAAGAAAACTCCAGTGGAAACCAAATGGCCACAGAATTATGACAGAGGTGTGAAGAATGTCACACTTCTGTAAAAAAGTGCCACACAGTATTTATTGACTAGATGTGGCTTTTGTGTAGCTTATGAACTATGCAAATCTATGCACAGAAAAATACATAAATGCAAAGATTATTTCAGGCAGGAAACCTGTAGGATGGAATGATCTACACACTGTTTCTCAGTGTGTGATGTGAACTGAAGGAACCACCACATTGGGGGGGAAAAAAGGAAGAAGTTAGTCCCTGTGTCCTTTTAACAGTGCTGCTAAGGGAAGGCACTGGTGCTGGCACCATTTGGGCTGTTGGTATCTGCCAGCTAGTGACAGAAGGGAGCCTCCCAGACCGTTTTTCACAGCTCATCAGTCACCTAGTATTAACTGCATCTGACCATGCCATCTTCAGAAAGAACTGAATGGATAATCCTCAAGTGCTCTGCAATGATTATCTGTGGAAAGAAGACCGAATCAAAACAAAGCAGCAGCATGGGTTGAAACACGAAGAATTTGCAACAGGAAATCTACAGCAGCACTTCTGGTAATATATGCACCACAGTCCCCATATACTAATAACAAGAGGTGTTTGGGGAAGCATAGGAGTAGATGCTTTCCTTTGATGTGTTCTACTGAAGTCACTGACTGCAGGGACTGACAGCATCCTGCTGCCTGCTCCAGCCAGGGTCCGACGCACAAGTTGCCATGGAAACAGCAGAGACTTTTCTCTCCTGTTGCATCACCGCACTGAATGTAAAACTATGCAGGTCTCCAGACTGCTCACATGGTGACGAATGAGGAGCAGAGGAGACGTGCCTACCACGGCCCACACGGGGACTTACAGCCGAAGGGCTGCACGCTGTGCACAACCTGGCAGAGCTCCCTCACATGCCTGCTCCCATGCACACGCACACATTCGGGCCCCTTGTCGACTCCACCACAGGCAGGGCAGTGGGTCGGTGAAGCCAATTAACCAAACCTCAGGAAAGCTCAGAAGCAAACCTGTGACCCTGCTGCCATCTAAAATAACCCTGCACAAACCACTGGAATTGGCAAAATCCAGAAGTGAGTGGATTTAGTTCAACAGCTTTGATTTTGCTACTGCTTCGTTTGGGGGTTAGCTCCCACACCCTGAATTTCACTTTCTGTTCTGGCCATCAAGTAATCATTCTCATGCAGGACAAACCTATGTTGAAACTTGTGGGGTTTTTATTCTAAAACAATTGATAAAGCTCCTGAAATCTTAAATCTTCCAGCAACATTGAGTTGAGTCTCCAATTTGTAACATTATTCAAGGACAGTTTTTCAAGCCAGTTTAGAAGCAGCACTTAAGAATCTCACACTGTGGTCTATGCCTGACCTGGCATGAGAAAGCAGCGCCTCTCTCCCTGTGTGATGCTGAACTGAAGATTTATAAACACAGTCCTTGAAGAGGAAGTTCACTTTCCTCTGGAGCATCAAATATAAGCCACTTCCAGACAGAAAACCACCAGACAATGGCGGGTCACTAATCTGTTACCACAGGAACTTGCAGCTCCCCAAATCTTGATAAAGTGAACAGCTGGTTAGGACCGCACCCAAATCACTTCAAACCAAATTCACAACCCCAAGTTAACTCACATTCATACCTTCCAAAGCTGGGAATCGGACAATATTCTCAAAACCCGCCATCCTTCTCCAGAGCTGGAATCACAGAGCTGCCCACTTCCCACCCTGACTGCTTCAATGCAAGGCAGAGGAGGAAAGGACTATCTAGCCACCTTCTTCCCAGAACCACTGGCATTTGACAGTGAGCCTTTCAATGCAACAGGGAAGAAAAGGCCATCCCTGGGTCTGACAAAAATTACTTTGAACAACGCTGAGCAGAGGTAAAAAGACAAGTTGTTCTTCATGAGTGTTTTCCCCCTTTGCTACAAAATTCTATAACTGCTACCTAACTGATCTGAAGTATTTCACTGAATATTTATTGAAATGAAATACAGAGGCATAAATATTAAGCAGATAAGAAGTTAGGATGCAGTTGGTGGATGCTCAATCAGGGTTTTGGCATTGCTACTGCTGTCTTTAAAAATCTGAATAATGACGAGCAGGGAATGTCATTGTATCACCTCAAACACTCAGGGAGGGCCATGCTGTTCTCTGGGTCTCAATTTTTAAAAGCAAAATAGATTTTCTACCCCAGTAACAAATCTTTAACAGGGAGCAAACTCCGCAGTTGAAGGGGGAAAAAAATTATCTGCTGCATTCCTGATCCTATTCTGCATACAGGGGAAGAAAACAAAGAAACCCAGTCCAATTTAAAGCAACTATTTTCTACTTAAAATGGTAAGGTCTGAATTTGCACTTTGATTTAGACCCCACAGCTGAGGGAAGATTTGTGTCCATATCCTTGTGAAAGGGCAGGAAGGTATTTGCAGTGAAAAGAAGGACACATAAGACAAGACCTCTACGCTGTGGACTTCCTGATTCAATCAGAGCTTCATCAAAGCACTATCAACTGCCGGCAAAATAAGATGAAACTAAGTAGGACAAACTTGAGAATATTATTGTTTAATAAAAAATGCAGTGTACCATCATTTTCCATTCTTTTTGCAAAGCTTCATAAGGATGTTCCTAACTTCTCCCACAGTAGTGAAGATACTTGGAGCCATTCAGAAAATAGTTCCTAAATTATTTCCAGCATGATATGCAAAAGTTGGAAAGCTAGAGTTTGTTGTTCCCTGCTGAGAAGTTGTAGCACTGGCACCAAATCTCCACCACTACCTTTCCTAATGAAATGATGAGCGAAACTATCCAGTATCTCTCTTCTTTCTATTTTGGTAGTTGATGGGCTCCTGTGGCTTAGCTAAAATAAATTATGCAGAAATATATACACATGCTCACAAACCAAATGCTTTTCTTCAAAATAACAACAAAGTGGGGCTTCAGAAATTGTTTTTCTACCTTTTTTTTTAAGTATTCCTCTGTGTATGTAATACTGTGACACATAATACAGTGTGACAGGTCATTTCATGCATCATTTAATTCTTTGCACTGCAAAGTGCCCTACCACAATAAAGATTAGCTACATCCCTCTTGCCCCCAAAGTCTGTTGAAGATGCAGAGAAGTTTATAAATTACAGGAAAGACAAGAAAGCTTATTCACCAACATCAAAAGGTTGTATTTTGTTTCTCTTCCTCTTCTTGTGAAAGTGTCACCTTGCAATTTCTAATATTGTTTTTACACATAAAAATAAAAACTTTACTTAAAAAATAAGACAAAGACATGGAAAAATCCAACCAAGTTTCTACCCAGGATGAAAAGATACCATTATAAAAGAAAAGGTAATTTTCTTTTCAATTTCAGACCAGAGGGAAAATAGAGGCTTTGTGAATATTTGTTTGTCAGAGAGTGAAAGAATGTGTAGATTTAATTATTTTTCATCCTCTAAACCCATGTATTTTCTTCATATTGCTTTTTAATGACTTTAAATACATGTATAAAAAAAAAGAGAATTTATGACCACAAATATGTACAAGATTACCATTGGTGGAAACTGAACACCTTGGTTTAGCCCAGTAAGAAACAATGTTGAAGTGTTTAGAACTGTGAGACTTTCTGTACTAGCCCTGCGAACGAGTTCCAGACAAAAAGCAATGCCAGGCAGGGCTGTCCACCCACATGTCCACCCATATGTCCACCCATGGCTAAACACTCTGCAAAGTATGGATGCAATTTTCTTAGCGAGGTGATAACATTTGGGCAGTTAGCAATTATTGAAGAAACATTTTTCAAGTACTCTACTTCACTCTCTGATGTGTTAGTGAGCAGCAGCAAAATGAAAAATATTAGGTAAAATTTAAAATCTGAGCATTAATCAAAACAGATGGGATACTGTCTGACAAAGGTTATCTTACTTTGGCGATTCATTTATTCAAATATGCTAAATTATGCTGATAGGAAAGTCTGCATAACATAGGACTCACAGAGGTTCTTTAACTGAGCCACTCAAGTGCTTTGGTCCTTGACTTTGATAGCAGCTATTGCTACAATGAAAAACTCGACCTTCACAGATTGCTCAGTGGAATGCATGCATTAAAAACGCACATGATTCTCATAACATGATCATCAGTACTGGATTTGTTAACATTTGTTAACATTTTCATGCACTGAAACTACCATTTATTATGCCAAGATTGACTGGTGGTTTCCCTTTGGCAAAGCAAATGTCGCAAATCAAAAAGTAGTTATGAGTTCTGCCACAATTCAATTACAGTCCTCACCAAGGATGAAGTTATTTACTTCAGCACCAATTTTATTATTTATTCAGTGGTTCCATTGCAGTTAGCTCTGAACTTTTTTGTAATGATATTGCCAATTTACTTAGAGAAGTACTTAAAAAAATTTTTAACTTCGAAAAAGAATACTTTTCTTTCTTCATATAACAAGAGAGATAAATTCCACCTCTGCACCCCCAAAGTTTTCCTTCTAAATTCCTGCTAATAATGAATCAAGAAACACATTGCAATAAACATGTGGCATAAAAATGATGCCACATCAGCTTTGTTTTCAAATCTCAGCACCAAACTGCTGTTTGATTCAACTCTGGCATTTAATGCAGATAATGCACAAATGGGGGTCTGCTGTTTTAACCTCCTATTTTGTAACACTTGTCGAAAATTTTCCAAAGTGAATCATAGATGTCCCAGCTCTGCAGAACACCCATGCACTTTTCGTGGGCTAAAAATGAACCCTGCCAGAGAAACTGATTTTAAAGACTTTTACCTCTTGACACCTAACCAGTATTTTTCCTAATGTGAGGGGAGGATGGGGAAGAACTACCTGTGGACTGAAAGTCAGAAACCCTACAAAGAAAGATATTGCTTACTTTTGGTACTTTATTGCTATCTTGTCTCCAGGGGACTGTGTAAGAGACAACTGAAGACACAGCTCACAACACAGAATTGCCCAGCAAGAACACAAGGCGCTCTCTCCTGCCAGCAGACGACACAAAAGGCCATCTCTGGCCCTGTAATGCCAGCTTGCTGTTTTATTCACTGAGAAAGGACAGGATGGAATAAAAAGAGCAGACACTGCATCCTGTGCCTACAGCTTGGTGGCTGTTCCAACATGTGAACACGTCAAATGAGGGAGAGTGAGCTGTCTCCAGAACATGAAACAACTACTCTTACCCTTCTTTATGTCACTGTCATATGATATCTGTATCTATACAGGGGTGGATTTTCTTCCTTCAAATGCAGAAAGCATTAGCTCCGAAACATAAATAGTAAATAATCCTTTTGCATGACACATGTAATTTTTCCTCATGCATTTTGTGTTCAATTAGCTGTTTTCACGGTGTGAAAGGAAAACATCTAGCATAGGTAATAACACCATAAACCTACTCAATTTTATTGTGCAGGAACAACTGGTTCTACAAGATGGTTTTGACTTCAACTCTACCTTACTTTTCCAACCAACGGCTTCTGCACTAGTATACTTTGCTTGTAGAATATTGTTTGAGTAAAGAAGATAAACACCTATACATCTCAGCTGTACAAGAATGGTTACAGCTGTACAGAATATCTTTTTCACTACATTTTTAATGTTAATACTTCATGCCAAAAGATGGAATGGTTAAAAATATAAATATGTTACAGGAGTTGATTTTTTTAAATTGCAGAATGGCAGCTGAGAGACAGATGGGGTACTTGGTTGTAGTTCACATGGATTTAATTACTGAAACAGAGTAACATACTAAGAACAACACATAAATAACATGAGTTTTAAGCACATAGAATTACACTATAAATCACATTAAAATTATTTGTCTTCCTCATTCCATGGTGGAATTAAAGTAACTCGACACACAGATGGGAAATACATTTTACGGTTTTCTAAACACAGTGGGATCACTGGTTTTTGCTGCTTAAATTGTTTTTCCATTCCAGCTTTTATAAACACACTTACAATCCTCAGAAATATGATTTTGACTTTTAGATACAAAGGAGTTACAAGTTAACATGTCTGACTTGTACTCCTATGCTGTTAAATCTCAAGAGTGCCAACTCTGACGCTAATACTTCATGGTAAATCATTGACAAAAGAGTATAAGGGGTGTTCACTTTGCTATAAAATAATTTTCCCACCAGCTACAGTCAGTGAAGTGTTGATTTATTCACTATTGAGGCAGATTCAAAGTCTCCCACTTCTATAATTTCCTTTTTCCAAAGTATTATCTCCCAAGTTTTTCTCTGTCCAACTACAAAGCACCAAAACTAGCTCTAAAACAGAATTAAAAGACATCTAACATGCTTTCCAGCAACTCATGTTTCCGTGCACTAACTTTTTGCAGCAATATATAGCAGAGAGCAGATAAAGACGTTTAAGCTACAACCTAGCTTTGATGAACATTTTTCATTTTGACCAGCTCCTGAAGCCAAAAACTTGTTATATTTTTCAGGTAGTTTGAGTAATGAGCTTTTCAGTAAGCTTCAGTAACTCTTCAGAGCAATTCAGTTACTCTCTTCTCTAGCCATTTGTTTTCTACAAACTGAGCAGTTTCTTGCTCTGATATGATGTCACTTTTTTGTTAAGATGGAAAGACCAAATGTGGATTCTTCTATTAATACATGAACCCTGCAACTTGCATAAAGAGAGGAATACTTATTTGGAGGAAAACGCTTCTCTAAGGACAGATGCACATAATTCTCACCTGTGTAAGCATGCTTGCCTAATGGGAAATACATGCATGTATGCACATATATACTGCAAAAAAATCAGACTTCAAATATGAATGAGCATGAGTCAACTGAAATTTCTTTTTACTCAACCACCATTGAAAGCTGGGTCTATTCATGTTTTCACAACAAAGACGAAATGTAAAGGGTATACTACTTCTCTTCACAATTTTTAATACAGAGCATTCCTTTAAAAGTGATGTTTTATATTCTATGTAAATGTGACTAACTAAGAAAGTAAAGAAATCCTCTAAAATAAGTAAGGTTGACAGATTTTTTCACTACTTACTTTACCATAAGTCAAAGAGAGTGAGCAGGATTTGGTACTTAATGCTAACAACTTCATTAAAAAAAAAACCAAACGCAACACTAGTGAAAAATCAACAGGAATTAGACACTTAGCCTCCATGTAACATGTCTCACAACACTATCTGTTTGAAACACAAAGGCAGGAAACACAAGACTGCATAAATCTTGTTTAACCAGGGTGGTGGGGCAACAGTATCCTTATACCTGGAGTCAACTCAGCAAGACACAGCTCTGCGTTTCTCATTGACCAGTAAGACATTCAAAAGAAAATTAGTAATAACTGGATAAAGAAGTTTAAAAAAAAAAAAA
>VZTJ01000675.1:1426866-1557077 GCA_013397795.1 Orthonyx spaldingii
TCTGCAAGCCCTCTTCAGTTTTGTACCAATATCAAGTGGCCCCTATTAGCACTAGGAAGTATGCATGAAAAGAAACAAGAGCCGACAGCCCGGAGATCAGCAGCTCTGGCTCCACGCTGGCCTCTGCACCTGCTTCAGCTCAGCAGTGCACAAGAGCTCTGCGGGAGCAGGGTGGGAGAGGAGGGTGGAAGGTCATCAATAATACATGGCTGAACAGCCAGACGGAAGACAAAGGGACTGCACACTGCATGGTGATTTCAAAGCTGGCATTCTTGAGACTATTCAAGGCTGGTAATGTGAGCACAGCCAGCAGGTATTTACTGGTGTCTTCCAGCACATAAATGTGCTGCTGGAAGGGGCTTACTCTAGACTGGGTCCCAGATCTGAGCAGCTCTCCAACACGCTTGCTGGGATGGGTCAGTGTCTACCAGAAATTCAACACCAATTTGCCTCCTTTCACATTCAAGAATCAAGTTCATATGCAGAGAGGTCTGACTGCTTTCTCCCATTTAACATTTATCAGAATTAGGCTTCTGATAGGTTTTCAGGTCAGGCAACTAATGCGGCAAAATAAACAAAAAACCCCAAACACAGGTCTCTATTCTCTGCTCATAGTTCTTATTCAGACAAAAAGATTCACCACCAGCTTCCATGTATCATTTGTCTGGTCACTTCTGTTGCTATCCTGAATCCACAGAGTCAACAACAGCCTTTCAATGTAATATCAACTTCAATATACCTGGGTGCAAAGATTTGTGTCACTTAGTCACTGCACTGCCAGCCTCTGAATCTCAGGTCACTCTGAGGGTTTAATGCTCATCTTCCTGTTATTTGCTGTTTCCCATCTTGTCTAGATTTCTGTCCTTCCCACTACCCTGTTACTAGCAACAAGTGCCTGTCACAAGCATTTTGCCTTTGCTTTCCAGACATAGTAATTTGGATTCTCGTACTTCAGAACATGCAGCTCCTCTTTACTGGTTCCCTGGACTTCAGAGAACGTTACTTCCCACCTTGCTGCACCTTTCCCTCCAAGTGCTTCAGTCTCCTCATCTCCTTTGTCATCCTGTTCCCCACAACATATCTGTTCCTCTGAAAGTACAAGAACTTGTCACTCTCCAGTCCCAAGCTTCGAGAGCTCTCTGCGCAGTGCCAGACATGCTCAGGAGGGGGAGGCTCTTAAAACCTCTGCTTATTCAGTCTTGTTCTATACATTTAATGCTCCCTCTGAAACTTGCTGTTTGTACAGCTTTTGCACCCACTGTCCAACCCATATTTGGTGGGGACAGGAAATATCAGATACAATTACAACTGTACAAAAACAAGTGGTTACATATTACAGAGAGTTCATCCTTGCATGTCAGTGTCACGGCTGTGGGAATTCCTGCAGTGAGCACTCAACACCTATTTGCCTTCAGACAACACACACACAAGTGAGACCTTATGTACAACCCAGATATATGGGAATAACTCCTGCTGAAACTTGCAGGCATTTTGTAGATGCAAATCTGAGAGAAGCTGTGTTTCTGTTACTCACCAGACTACCTAACAGGCCTTTCCTCTCTCAGCTGTCTATCCAGTTCAAGACCTGCACCAGTCACGTGTCTCCATCCCAGTTCAGGGCTATTTGTTCTTGCCTCTGCTTCAGAGCTTGCTGCCCTTGTCAAGGTTCCAACACAACTAGTTGTGCATCAGGACACAGGAAAAATCTACTTGGTTGTAGTGCATGGAGTTGGAAGACAACTGCTTCTAAACATTTGGGGCATGGGGGAGGGCAAATTCTTGAACAGAAAGACAAACAACCCAGAGGTCATTATTTAAAATGTATTTGGTTACCTGTTAAGAAATTCACAGGAAGCTTTTCCTCAACTTCAGACAATAGCAAAAGTTACATTTGTTTTCAATATGAACAATACATGCTTCATATCTTAATCACAAATTAAAAAGGAACTATCACCTTAATAGGTGAGATCCACTGGGTACCTCCAAGTTAATGCTGGCTTACCGTTAAGTGAACTGTACTAGACACTTCAAACACTGCAGGAATCCATATTTGCAGTTTTGCTCAGTATCTACTGAAATACCAACTCACACAGCAAAAACACAGGTACACACTCCACACTCGTCGTCACTGTTCACACCATCTTTTCATGTGGCAGATTTAACAACAAATGACACCAAATTTGTGACATCTCCAACAGCTCCTCCCTGTTATTAGAAATCAAACTGCTCAGTTACCATATAGTATCTTTCAGTGGTTCTAATTCTGAGAGGGTTTTCATGTTCATGGGAGTTTCAACAAGCATTTGACCATGAAGTTTTTCTCCACAAAATACTGTAACACGTCTTAATTTGTTATTCCTTTATTATTAAAAAACTCCTCTTAATGATAACAATCTCAGGTTTTCCATATATTTTTACATTCACAGCTCCAAGTATTTTCTGATCATTTTCATTGATAAGTTTGCATTTCATTAGTGTTTATAAGCATTTCTATGAAAGTGTAATAACTCATACCACTGGAGCTGTGTGCAGTTTGTTCACTCCTCACAGCACTGTTCCTACATATGTCAATCTTATGTATATAGACAACTTCAGGTCACTTCTGCACCAATTTATTAAGAACATACCGATAAATTATTAAGTAGATATTTACAATATGCTGAGTATTACCTAGCCAAACAGAACAGTTTAAAGGATCTGTGATGAGTAGGAGGCAGAAATACATTCATGCCAAACCACTGAACTAGTCTGGTTGCCAGTGCCAACAGCTATGCTTTGGCTGACAAAAGTCTTTGAGCAACAATGACTGCTATATGCTCTGCACAAGGAAGTACAGAAATTAATTATCCACAAGTAGTACTATTCTGAATTGCTGTTGGATTTTTTTTACTACAGTCTTTCTCAGATCTCTTGAGTCTTTTAAAACTAATGATGTTTCTGTCATTCAAAAACGTTATGTGTAACCCGGTGCATTTGCTTCATCTGAATGACGCTAAAGGCAACTTTTGGCATGCCCTAGTTGCTGAGCTCAAAACAACTTTTTTAGTGATGTATGCATGAACAGGAGTTTGCTGCTGTATAGCTCTGTCCTAAAAAGAAATATCAAAAAAGCCTGTGTTTTTAGATTGAGACCTCTGGGAACTGAAAACTAAACTAGCATAAAATATACTTCTCACCCCTGCTTTCAGGTGAGACACCTGGTCAGTGGCTGCAGATATAGGCAGAGGTGAGCAGTGGAATGCTGGAAGAGACCTTGCACCACAAACTTGGGACAATATATTTCAAAGCCTGCATTTGGTGTCCTATACTTGTATTCCTGTTCTTGTTGCTGTTGCTTCATCTGCTAATTTTTTATCAATTTCCTCCTGTGGAAAGCAAAATGAGAAATCTCTCCCTTTCCTGCAGTTTATTCAACCAACCAGCCTCAGTGGCTGAGGTCGAGTGGGGATAGAGCCACAGCTCCTCTGCCAGCCCCCTCCATGGCCTGCTTTGCCCTCCACAGCAGGTCAAACAGGGCTGTGCAAGCAGCAGCTGGACTTGAGATGCTGTCTCTTAAAGCACACTGTTGAAGGATCAATCTTATGCTCCATATTATTGCACTGTCTCCAGTCAATCTGCCCTCTTAAACCAGCAGCAGCCCTTCTACAAGTTTTCATTTTTCTCAATAAGGATCTCAAGGAATTGCAGAAACATGTGCCTTGGATGTTTTTCTGTTTTAAAACAGAAATTTAGGAAAAGTATGTTCTGTCTTTTTTTTCATCTGTCTGAACAATTTTTAAAATAACTTGTGACTGTGCATGTTAGAGGATGCTGTTTCTTACAAACTTTTAGTGCCTATATTACACTAAATCACATTTGTGAATTGGGTCTTATCATTACTAAAGCATAAGCAAGCTATAAATATAACATCAACAGCTATTACTATTAGCTCTGGGAGTCCAAAACTTAGTCCAGGGACATTACTAATTGCAACCGACATGAACCTTAAATTTTTGCTCTAATTAACTGAATGAGAAGTGAGCATAAAACTCTATTTTGGAAGAGAAATGTTGCCTTACAAACCTATTTCTTACCTGGCTGGCAACAGTTCAGTGACCTTCACAGCTGGGTGAGGAGTTACAGAAAAGCAAACCTCAAGAAGATAGAGAGCCACCCTGATCCAGACATAGGCCAGGGAATTAAACCTGGTGTTTGCTTCAAGTCACAGACAGCAATCAGAGATAAAGAGGAGAAATACTTGCTCGTCGTTTCTTGGATTTTAAAGATGCTTCCCCAAGAAAATTAAAATTGAATGCCCAAATATTACTCACACAGGTAAAAACTGGAGCAAGCCTGTGGTTTTCACCATCCCTGCTCCTTCCTTGCCTCAGCCAGCCTCAGGGAGGGGGACAGGCCACCACCATTCCAGCAGCTCCCCAAGACTGGTGGCTTTTTGCCAGCAAGCATTTCCAGCCTCTTAAGAAGAAAAGCACTTATTTGTTGTCTGCAAGGTAGACCCCAATTCTTGTCACAGGCATACTGAGTCCCTGGGGACAAGCTGTGCCTCCTTTGTCCTGTTCAAACCTGCTGGATGTATTAAAGTGAATGAATCAAGTTTGACTCACCCATCCATGCATGCGGGACAGCTAATGGAAATGGATGCAGCTTCCTGCACAGACAAGGCACATAAAATGACTCTTACATAGCCAAGCTAAGTATCTTTAATTAGCAACACACCTTCATTAGAGGCTTTAAAAGGAAAATTCAATTTGCACCTAATTTGAAAGCTTTTTACAATCTTTAATTAGTGGCAGCTATCTTAGCTAATAAAAATAAATACCTTCTGCACATGCTGTTACCTAAGAGGGCATGAGGTGCAGCTGCTCATGCAATCAGCCTTTCACAAGAACACTCTGGAGACAGCAACAGTGAGGAAACCTGGAGCTCTCCAAGAGCCCATGCTACCACTGCAGCAGCTTCTTGCAGGGTGCTGGCCAAACCCTCTGTGTAGCTCCACTCCCCAGAGGACTCTGCTCAGAGAAGATCATGAGCTTGGAAACACTGAGCCACTGCTCAGCATGGTGGGATGGAGACTGGGCAAGGCAATGCAACAGCTTTTCCTTTGCCACACAGTGCTATGGCTAGGGCAACCTGCCTCTTTCAGCTGGAACATTCCTTGCAAGAGAAATGCAATTTCTTCATGTCTTGGAAGAGCCTGTCAAAAGAGCTGTGGAGAGCAAAGAGGAACATTTGCAGATAGTATGGGGTTGCTGCAGCAGTTTAGGATATCAGTTCCCTCAACTGTGTGCATGATAGGATTTGCAAATTCCCCCCAGACAAGTCTGCAGAAGCAAATCAGACTGCAGATTGTGTTCTTATGTCTTAGTGCAAACACCACTTCAGAATAGCTTTAGTGTATTACGCTGGGCTCTGAAGAGGTGCAGCTAAGGCTTAGAGCACATACTCTTTCCAGTCTCTTGTGCAGAGGGTAACACACAGAGTAATAACACCTGAAGCCACTCTAGCAAGGTTCCCTTCAAGCTCAGGTGATGGCAAGGTGAGGGTGTGAGAGGTGCAGTGGGCAATTGCAGACACAGCATTTTTGTTTGCTCATCTTCTGCTCCTCCTCTAGATCTGACCTCTAGCACTGCAGTGGTGTTTCAGAGAAGGGTAAGTTTACCAGCTAAACACCTAACTCTCCTCTTGTCCAGCTGTGAACCACTTGCAATCAGACTATGGCAGGTGTGGTTGTCAGCATCCCTCTTGTTGTGCAGGTGACTTAGGAAGCACCAGCCTCTAAGCAGTGAGTCACATTAGTCAGGTAACTTTAGTTCCCAAGTGGCACAACCCCCAAATTTAGTAACTTGAAAGCCTCAGCAGGCTGGGTAGATCAAAGCAGAGCAAGTATGCCTGCATTGTGGGACCCTTCACTTACCTTGTCCCTCAGGAGAAAGCCCACCAGCTGAGAGCAGACTCACCCAAAACCCAAACCATGGCACATGTCTAGGGTCTTCCTGTATCACAGAGGGCACATCTCTTCTGCACAGTGACTGGAAAAAACCAAATGCCTTGCTGTTCTCAGTGTCTCAGCCTCCTTTAGAGCCTCCAGCCACCTGAACTTTGAGCTACACAACTTCAGCAATTTTCTCAAGTACAAGTCTTTAATTGAGCAATACGTTCAGTTCATCAAAAAAAGCCTGAATTAGCAAAAATGAAGTGTTCCCCTTAGAACCCCCATTCCAGAGGATTTGTTGATTCTCTTAAGCTGTGTATTTTGTGGGGAATATATGAACTGCCTTTCACAAAGATCTAGCAGTGGAATCTATGACAGCATTCTGAGAAGCGACTTCTTATCTGATTACAGCAAGACTGCTGGTCACATCTCTTCCCTGACAGCTCAGATGATGAAAAAAGTGCTGTATTTTGTTCTGTATTTTGTTTTTGTTTTTATTTTCATTGTCACTACTCCATACCTGTCAGCTTCTTCCCACTCTAAACAGTTTTGGGTTTTGGGGGTTTTTTTCACTTTAACTGTTCATTTTAACATTGAGAGCAAAAGAAGCAGTTACATATGCATTACATTACCCTGAACACTCTTGTTTTATTCAACACCCAGATAACAGGCATTTCCTCACTCAAAGCAGCATCTGAAAATTGCATGCTTATTTTAAAAGATACCTCAAACTGTTGAAGAGTACACTAAAACAGAGGTTGCTATCAAACTCTGGTCCATTTGACAATAGCATATATTTTAGCTACTTAAAAATTTAATGGAAAATTGTCATGTTAAAGAGGCTCTATACACATTTGCATGAAAGTACAGACAAGTTAAAAAGCACTCAACCTCCTGTGGCAGGGCTGACCTAAGAAAGTATAGTTGTTGAATCTATTACTACTGGCAATGTTCAGTACACCAGAGCAAAGCAAATCAAAATCAAAGTCTTGTTCTCAGCTAGAATTTTACCCAGTGTCTCTCAGCAAGACCTGGAAAGCCCAAAGCCAGCCAATGTTTCCTTTCGCCACACAGGTGAAAGCCAGCTGGTTCTACCACAATTTCTGCTGTCCTTCAGTTACAAGAACTGAATCATGCATATGTACATGACAGTGATTTCTCAAGGTTTCAGAGCACAAAACAATCACACCAAATTTACTCTGACTGTTCAGCAGCACTTTCTCTTTCCTTGGCACTGTTTTGATCACTGATCATTGATCACTGTAAATGACCAATATTACCCTTCTCCATTTTCTGTGCTACAGTCACTGATCATAAATAACAGAACAAACATGTGAGCAGACTCAGAGTTTAAGAAGGGCTACCTTGCTTCATTTTGTTATCAGCATAAATTTTAGCAGTGCATTTTTCCTGGACACCTCTTACCCCAAGAGCAGTGCCCTGTCATTCCTGATTAAAATTTTGTTACAACTTTAAGAAAGAAGTGTACATTTAAGCTAATTTAGGCTAATAAAACCCGTCTGCTCTCCACGTTAATCTATATTGTGTCCTCTGCCACAGTGCTGCAGACATGAACATCAGCAGTGATTTATGACCAGCAATAAGCTGTGCTGCAGATCAGATCCAGGTTATGTTGGCAGATCAGTTTGGAAGCCTGGGCTGGAATAAAAATGCGGCACAAGGGAGGCACACTGTCAAAGCCCTGTACATGTATGCATGTTTACATGCCTGGTAATGGCCATGATGGGGAATAGGTCCAAGCCTGAAACTGCACAGGAAATTCCTAAAAATCAGGATTAAGATGCATTGCCAGGGCTACAAAGGAAACCTTGCACATAGGCTGCCCACACTGTGTCTGACTGGGAGCTCTTAGTCACATTTCTATGAATAACATCAAATGCAACTTACATGGAACAGTATCTGTGTCACTGGGCTTATTCAAAGTGCAAGCAACCCTCTCCAAGTCATTCACAATGAATGCAGCATTTGCAAAACCTGCAGTCTCAGATACTGCAAAAGGCATGAGAGAGGTATTAGGATATACATTATTATTATCCTTTAACTGCTGCACCTAAATAAAAATAAACCACGGGGGGCGGGGGTGGGGGGGAGGGAAGCACAGGGAAAAGCACAGTAGAGGCCCAAGCTGTTCTGCACAGTATGCTCCTCCCCAATCTATATTATTCTCCAAGATCACTTACAGACCTTTTCTACTGATACCAAAATTTCACATTTATTAATGGGCTCCAAACACACATCAGCAGTAAACAGAAGAAAAGATCTCACTGGGAAGTAACTAAATGAAAAGCATATGGTGAGAGTGAAGCAGGCACTGGCAAACAAGGTAAAGGCTGCCCTGGGAGCCCACCAGCCCATGGCTTCAGGCAAGGCTGCACACAGCCTGGGAATAAAGGTGAGAGGCCAGGCTCTCAACAAGGTAAAGGTCAGTAGGAGCTGGAGGTGTGCTGTGGGCTCAGATACTAAACCATCAGTCCAGATAAACACTCAAACACATTAACAGAGATGCTGAGACTTCCTGTGTTCCTCTGTGTTGCATGGGAGGCAAGCTGCCCTTAAATGCAGAGCACTTAAATTTTCTAATTGGAAATCAGACTCTTCAAGCAAACAGCGCTCAGTCTCAGTGACTTATCCGGTGTGACCCTACCTGTCTTGGTTCCTTCAAATTTCTACTGCTGACAAAAATCTCCTCTTCTTTCTCTGAAGGGCAGCCCTAAGGCAGGTGACTCTTCCTCACCTTTAAAATAGGTTACTTGTCAATCTATTTTAACACCAATCAAAAAACTCAACCTATTTTAGTAATTCCAGTCCCACATACTGTGCAGTATGAATCTGAAGCAACAGTCTTGCTCTGCCCCACACATGACTGTGAATACCTGACACAGAATTTTTGTTTACTTTTTAACCACAGACCAGGATTCAGCCTGACTCTGCAAGATCCTAGCAGGGGGTGATGGGAGGACAAGCAAATGTCTGAAAAGCTTATACCAGCAGTCTTTTAGCAATGACAGCACCCAGCTGCATAGCTTCTTTAAGTAATAATAACTAGGATGTTTTATAACAGCTACTGTACAAGATGATTCGAGGGAATACAGCTACTACAGAGTAATCAATCCCATAGGATTAGAGGCAGTCTTCTGAGCCTAATGCCTGTTAAGGCATCTGAGAATTATTCATCATCTCATGATAACCTTATTTTCTCTAATGTATTATTACTTATATGTTAATGGTACCCTTACAACATTTAAAAGTCTATCACACACAGCAGCATGCTGCCATTTATTTCCTGTACATGTACCACTTGCTGTCATCAATGCCTCTTCTCAAGCCTTTTTAGCTGTTGACCCAATTTAATGCCTTCCTGTAGATTGCCATCCCAGCTGTAATTACAATAAAGAAGGACTTCACAATAAATGCATTTCTCCAGCATCCACAGCATCTGTTAACTCTTCTCTCAACGCATGTGCCTGCCTGCCAGGCACATTCCAAAAAGATATGCATTTGGAAGCATAAACTCTGTGTCTTCCCAAGTACAATTCACCTACGAATAAATATTCAGATACTACTAATGAAAACCAAGCTAATGCTTTATTTAGCATTTTGCAGTGCTACACAGGCTTAGAGCAGAATTTGGGCATTATAGCAATTTGTGGTGTGTTACTCATGACACTGCAACCTAGCTTTACCTCAGTGGTGATTACAGCATGGCCATCAGTCAATTTAATCTGATTTGGGTGCTCTGATGCCTTGACACTAAGATTGCAATATCTTAGTCCTATCTACAACATGATAATTGTAACATAGAATAAGACAGACCATACACTATACTCACTAGCAACCTCTAAGATGACTTGAGCTGAATGACCTTCAGGTATACCCTAACTCTATGAAGTAATACATGCTTGGTGTTGGTTTGCATTTTCCTGTTGTTTTCCAGTATTCGTCCCTTTCTGCAACTCAGATCAGCACTGGAAGTAGTTCATATGCTGACAGCTTGCCAGAGGATCCTGGTAATTTATCATTCATAGTATCAGACCAGGAATCTCCAAATGTTAAAAAAAAAAAAAAATAGAAAAAATCAAAGGAATAAGCCACTACTATTTATCATCCACCACTCCCTACAGAAGAAACAAAGAAAGAAAACTGTATTGAAGTTGTCCTTGTGGATCTTCTCTTCCTGTGCTCTGTTTCCAAGTAGGAGGCGCATCATCTACTCTTTCTCTCTTCATGGAAAAGTATTTCCATGCCCATGTGAACCTACTGGCACTTAGAAAACAATTTGCACAATTTCACAGTCAGCAGTAGGATCCCCAAAGCTGGGGCCCAGAGCTGATGGGGCTGTGCTGTCCCGTGCAGGTGAGGCACCAGCTCTGAACACAGGGTGAGCGCATCCAGCTGGGCTCACACATCTCACATACAGACTCATTTCAACCATAAGTGGGCAACTGACAGAGGTGTCAATCCCAACAATAGGTGAAGGTATCCTTTGAAATCAGGACACCCAGAACAGAAGGATGCAGAGCCTCCAGGGCATCCATAATTGTTCATCAGATTTGGACACATAACATTCAAACAAAACTTCAGAGAGATGAGGAAAGGAAACAGGGCTAGACACCGTCAGGGGGTGATGAGAACAAGTCAGCCATGTCAATCCCCACAGCCTAGACTGAAGTGTTATTCTCTATTAAGTAACTAACAGTTATGAAGCACTGCCAAGTAAGGAACAAACACGACAAATGAAAACTCACCAAGAGACAAAACCTGTGTCAGTCTTGCACTAGGTTGTACATTTACCCCAAACTCCAAGAGAAGACCCAAGAGCTGCTATGCGTGTTCAAACCATCACAGCTGTTTCCTTCCAGCATCACAACACCAGGACTGAGCAGTTCTCTGAGTTACTAGGTAAGAGATATTAAGCTGCATTCAGGCACTACAGAAAGCAATTACCACTATTCAATAAAATTTGCAGCTAAGCAATCTTGTACAATGCGACAGGTTAATCACGCTTCAAGGCACAATATGATTGCCGAGAGGATGTGGAAAGCACTTCTTGCCCATAGTTTTTTTACGAATGTTGTTGTTATTCTTATCTTTAGCCAAAACAGGAAGAGAAATAGATGTTACAAATATGGCCAAATCAAATTATGTCAAATCATACGTAGGGCACTAATTTGCACAAAAGAACTATCAGAATATTTTTATCACTTCTATTTGCTTCTTTTTTAGTAAAAAGTTAAATGGAAAAGGCTGAAGTTCTATGAAATACTAAGAGAAACTTGATTTAAAAATGTTCTAGTTCGTGTCTCCTCAGTTTGTAACATTCACTTAACCTGAGTTCATTCACAGTCTGTTGATTAAAACTATTTGCATGTAGGTTTTGTTTCACATCCCATTAAAAGATTGATTGTAGCTATGGCACAACTAAAAAAATATCCTCCTCTGCTAAATGAACAAGCATGAAATAAACAATGAAAATGTATCAGATTTTTATAATAGTTAACAGATAAAATTAATATGGAAAACGTCCCCTGAAGAATGAATTTTACTTCTCAAACATAATAAGAATAATATATGACGTGAAAGTGGAGCAGAAAAACATACCTGTTTCTTTATGGCAATATTACTGCACAAATGGCAAGGAGCTCTTATTTTAACCACAATAACAATATTCCATCATTTTCACAGTAATCTAAAACTTTAAGAGCAAGACTTTAATGCCAACATTGTTTAATTATCCAGTTATTTCCTAAGTTGCCAGCCAATTTGTAAAATTATAATTTTAGTTTTAAAGAAAAACATCCCACCAAAATCAAACACAGTGTAAAACACACACTGGATAGAGTCGTTCCAGACTGTTTATTAGCACCATGTCATACAAACTGTCATACGGTTTGCATGGATAAAACAAAGTTAGGACCAGTGATGAAATTCCTAGAAAAAACAGGATTAATTTATCAAATTAGCTTAGAGGATTTTCATGGTGGATGGTAAGGTTATGCTGTTCTCCAGTCCCTCTGCATTCACTAATATGAGGGACTGAAATGAGAGAGCATGGGGAAAATAGTTCTTATGAATACCTTACTTTTACTCGTCCTGACTAAAACTGTGGAGTTTCTCATGGTGGATGCAAAGAGCTAATACAGTAGCATGCTACTAAGTCTGTTTAGATAATCCAGACACTTGTTCTGAAAAGAAAAAAAAGCTCTGAACTGTCAACTAAGCAGAATCCAAGAGAGCAGAGAACATTTTTGAAGGTCTGCCAGCACTGAAACCTGTAACAGAAACATTCAGGTTTTTTAATTTTTTGGAGAGAACGCCCTTGTAAGAATTCCTGTCAAAGCTCCCAGATCACATCTCTTGGGGACAGCTGACATTAAGGATTTTTTTTCTGCGTTTCTGAAATTAGGTCATTCTTTTTACTATTGCCACCCCTTAGCAGCGGGAAGTTTCTTTTATCAAAGCCGTATCTTCTCACAAATGGAATTCAGAGAAAACTGTCCATCAATGTTTTTTCAGTTTGGATTTTGTAGGGTAACTTGCACAACTACTGAAAATTTTTCCAAATATAGTTGCCATATTAAAAAATCAATTTTTATCTGAGTTACTGTGCTTCGAATCAATGTGTTTTTCTTGTGGAGCTCAAAATTTTAAAAAAAGTACCTAGAAGAGCAAACTCCTCACACAATATGCACCATTCTCATTAGAAGTAGCTGGTACCACATTTCAAAAAGTGCTGAAACAGTAGAAATTATTCTGCCATATTCATAGCACATCACTAGTATTTTATTGACTTACACCAAAGTACTCCAAACTTGCATCAGCATAGGTAAGCTAAAACTCAGGACACGTGCACCAAGTGGATATAGGGATGCCTGGGCTCATCATGCACTGAGATTTCTAGGATTTTTACCTGAAGTCAGCTGTGCATGAACCTTTGGCACTGTGTCCTGCTGAACAGGTACTGAAGCCCTGCAGCACTGACCATATCCTACAGCCTCAGCTTCCCACTTGTGGGTGGATGCCCAACACTTGCTCCATTATGTACTGTAAACATTCCATGCCCACAGTCCCTGCACTGATTAAATGTCATAGGTTCTGATTAAGAACCATATGATTCCTATTTCTTGTTGATCAAATCCTGTTGGTTTTATTGGAGTTAGTTCAGATTCAGACAAGGCTGAAGCAGCAATAAATCCAAGCACTTCCAAACTTCAGTTCCATAGAAGACCAAGCTCTACCATTCCTGGTTTTCCTTAGATGGGAGGGGAGTGGGGTTTAGAAGTTTTTAAGTTCTTTACAACTGAATGACTTAATCATTTTGCTGGGTAGATGCTGGTTTGCCTCCCGCATAATCCCCTCAAATAACTCTAAAACATTTTCTAGCTCTTTAAAACAAGTGAGCAATTTCAAAATATCAAGTAGAACTTGGCATAAGAATAGAATTCAGAAACGGCCTTTTATTCTCATCACATCACTGTATTGAGGAGGCACACTGCAAATATGTTTCTCATATCAAAAAGCAGGCAATCCAAAAGTAACTAGCCATTTCTTCCTTCTGTGCAACTGCAGCATTGCAGCAAATAATTTTCTACCTGGTAGCTGGTCTGCTTGTACCATTTTTTTCCCCCATTAGTCCTGCTTTAGGTATAGAGGTATCAGCACCAAGTGGAACATGGCTGTTACACAGATGAGATCTTCCAGTTCCCAGCTGAGGGATGACCCCCTCAGGGCATTACCACCAAGGTGAGGCCAGGCATCAGAATAGGAGAGCCTGAGGGAGAAACACACAACTTCCACACTGTGCAGTTCCTCAGGGAGAACAGGCTCTGGTCTATGTACGAAGCAACAGAAAAATAAGCTTCTCTATCTCCAAACTGTATGCTGTTCATATTTTACAGTTCTTAGTAGTCTCCACAAAATCCTGCTCTGACTTTGTGGGATGTGAAGAGGAGTTAAGACTGTTAGAACTAAGGACTGAATGCACACTAGGAGACAGATATCTGAAAAGAGTCTGTGTAGGGACTGTATGATTTCAGAGACTTTCCAATGGAATTATGCTCTGTACTTTGCACACGGTAGGCTCAACTATGGAAAAGCATTTACAGCTATACTAGGAGCAATGAGGAATTAGCAGTTGTTTTCGAGTTGCCAACACCTGCCAACACTTAACTGAGGAGTAGGAACCTTTTGGCAGAAATGGTGCTTGTTTCAGGTGAACACAGCAAAGCACAGCTTGGGAGCAATGTCTCTCTGCTCCAGATCAGCTCTAAAAAAGAGCTGAGAGTTTTCAGAACTGCAGATTGGGCCATAAATATGCCCATGTGTTATTCAATGTAATTCTTCTAGAATAAGAGCAAGTATGTAAATGACATTAGGGACCAGATTACCTTTTCCACGTAACCATTTCCTGCAGAGGAAGAAAGAGAAGCACAGAGGCCAGAGGCTATAAGGGGATCACATTAAATGCTGCTGTGCTCCTGTACCCAGGGGTTACAGGAGACTGCCACACTGTCATAGCCCACAGGGTCCTCTCCACTTGAGACCTAGATGAAGAAGGGGAACTCATGGATAACTTCTCTTCCCTTTTAAGCAGTAAAACACAAAATGCAAGAACACAAAACAGTGATGCAGGGTCTGACCAGAAATCTACTCACTCCTCCACTCTCTACAACACTGATCAATACACATGTCTAGACAAAAGTGCAAGAACTAGGTGACTGTGAAGATAGTAGTTCTAAATCTATTTAGTACTCAGGCTTGAGGGACTTTATTTTAAAGGACTTCTTTCACTGACTGCAAAAGAGCATGTTTAAAGGTACGGACATGATAGAGCAAGTATTATCCGTGCTCCAACTGCTCCTTGTAACACAATAATGTTACAGCTGATAGTTTCATGCAGCTTCATATTTAAGGTATGCCTTCCAGCACTCAAATCAGTTATATAGATGGAGGGAGAGGGAAGCACTTACCCACAGCTATGAGAAAAGCTAGCAAGAAAGTTAAAAGAAAGTCCATAGCTTCAGAGTTTTAATTCTGCTTTTAAACCAGAGTCTTTCCATATTTTTACAGTTCACTCATGAAGCCTTCAAAAAAAGCTAGAGAAACTAAAGACTGTTATTGCTTTCACATTATGCCTGACAGTGCCACTTTCATGGCTGGATAGACAATGACATTACAGATGGTGACAAATTCAAGGTAATGGTTTGTGAAGTGTCAAGTACTGCCTGTTTAACTGCCCTGTGACAAAGTCGTCATTAAGATCTTCATTCAGAAAAACATGGAAGCATACACCTTCGCCACTCCTATTAAGTGGAGCATTTCAGTATGCATTTAACTTCAAGCACCTCCTTATGTTCTGAATCACTTATATTTGGGGAGTGGGTGTACATTAACAGACCTTTCAAGGAGGAGTGTTTTGCAGATGTGCTAACTAGGTAAAATCATAAAATGCAACCACAAAGAAAACTAATTCAGGGTCTTTCATGAATACCTTCTCACCACACAAGCAAATGGGCAGGACCTTAAGCTGAACCAGTAGAGGGAACCCAAATGCCACACACTCCGCCTGCCTCCCTGCAGAAGCAAGGTTACTCATAGGAACACATAGGGTTGAGAGCTCCCAGCTTTTCAGCTGCACCACCCCTGCTGTTGCTGCAACCACCCAGAGAGACACACCATTCTCCATTACCTCATGGTCTGTCATGGATACGTGGACCTTTCACACTACATACATTGAGTTTCTTAAAATAATTTTTAAAGGACAAATATATTAAATGTATTGTGTTTGTGCAGCCTAACCTAGCCAATTTATATTTTCCAACTTTACTACTTTGTTCACATTATGCCTGTGTTCTATTATACCACAAAATCTAATGTTCACAGTATGCACAATAATAAAGAACACCTGAAAAGAATGAAGACATGTAAGGACTCAGTCCACTACTTTGCTATCTTCGGTTTTTTTAATATAGATAACTGTTTGGTAGCACATTTGTACCATTTTCTCATTGTATATATTGGTTTGGGGGTGGGGGTAGTTGCCCTTGATACAGATTTTTCTGGCACAAAAGTCTTGCAAGTGGGAGTTTTTCCCCCACTGCCTGAGAATTTCTTCTGCTTAAGTGTTTTGGAAAAGCTACAGTGTGTTTCCCATGCGTTTTCTGGCAGCCTACATGAATCCCTTTTCAGCATCTTGAACTGAATTTGCATGTGAAAACAGATTACCCTAAAACAATTACAATGTCAACTGATTAAGAAACTCCTGCACTGCTAGGATTGTGGGATTTATTTAAAAAGGACAATGAGGACTTTGTTGAAAAGTGAACATACTTGAAAGACTTCAGGAAACTTGAAAACGGGTGGTTTTTTTTTCTTTTAGGACCACATTCTGTGGGAGAGAGCTATTGGCTTCTCCTTAAGTTAAATTCACTTGACACACCATTTCTTTCCTGTTTAAGTGTCCAGAGCAAAGTTTCACATACATTTCTTAAAAGCAAATGCATCTGTATCTGTTCCTCCCGAGAATGAAGCACTAATAGATAATCCAGAGTGATGAAGGCAGCAGAGCCGTATGAAAAGACCACAGAGAGTCAGATCAATGCAGATCCTTAGAGTAACTCCGCACTCATTTTATCCACTGCCTTCATGGATTCATCAAACATGACCAACCCTCTTTCAACCTTCTCTCCAAACTGAGGACTCTCAGACAATTCAGCATCAATTTATGAGACAGCTGCTTTATGTCTTAGATTATTTGAGTTGCTCTTCTCCCTGTTTTCTTGAGCTCCACTAACCTTGAGATATGGATGCCAGAAATATGAGTTTTCATAGACTTCAGATTAGGAGCAAAAGTATTTGCTGGTTTCCCTATTGTTATCTCTGTCAAACATCCATAATTCCCTCCAGCTCTGTTTCCTCTACAAGCATAATCTGCTGCTGACACCTGTTGTCAGCAGTGAGGGTAGTTTAGCAGGGAGTGAACATTATCTAGTGAAAATACTCTCAAGACCACACTGCATGCAGCTAGATTTTAGAAACTGCAACTGGGTTATGTCCTCCCCCTCTCCAAGCAAACTAAAGAGAACAGTGGTGAAAAACAAGGCTTTTTGCATAGATGCAAAACCAGCAAATTGGTCACGGTTGATCTTTGCACAACTCCCTGATTTGCTGGAAACAAAAGATGAATTCAAAGGGCTGAGAACCATGAAGTAAGGAAAAGTTCATTCTCCTAATGTTTACACGGAGAAAGAAAAGTACCACCCTCTTGTATCTTTATATCACAAACTCAAGACCATAATTTGTTGTGCCAAGCACTAATGTAGGTTTGGGGAGGGGAAAAAAAAAGTAGGTTCTGGCTTAATTTGTAAGAACACTAGATGAATTCAAAAGCAGGTCTGCTTATGTGATTTATAACAGGATATTGTAATAGCTGGACTGAAGCAGATTTATGGGGCCTGTGTGTAATTTAGATCCAAAAGAAGAAGCAGTGTCACTTACAGTGGAACTTAACTGTGAGGTATGTCCCCCATTCTCTTGCTTGTCAGGCATTTCAATTATCTCTCTGGTACTTTGATATAAATGAAGCTGCAAGGAGATGTTCTAATCCAGGCAGTCTGGAAAAATGAAGGGCTCAAAGGAGCCAAGATTCACTTGTATAATAATTGAGTTTTAACTCAGAAGTACCCAAACCTGTGATTAAATTTATACACAGAAAATACTCAAAGTGTTATACTACCACAAAAGTACAGCTGGATTTATCCAACCAGTCATACTCAACAGCCACCACTATATCTTCATTTGAAAGGCAAAAAAAGACGTGCAATCTGCACTTCTGAAGACCCCAGTTTCCAACAGCTGGCTTTCTGGCCAAGGAAAGTTTAACCTTGCTCTCAAAAGCACACATTTTCAAACACTGACAACTGTGCTACTGTCTGAATTGCAAGACAGTTGTATTAACTTTGACCAACTTAGTTCTACAACCTTTTTCCTTCTCCATAGTTTGTCCTGCACCTTGCTACATGCAATACCTCTCTTATTTCAAATGACTAAATAAAAAAAAATAGCATAGACTATCTCTTTTATGCCCCATATAATACTGTACATACAACTGATAGCACCACTTACATATTACCAAGTTAAATAGACTCTATTTTGCTGCTTTACAAATATATTTTCTAGCAAGTCAACCGATTTTTACAGAAGAGATTACTTTCCTGAATATTAAATTCAACCTCCTACCAGGAACATTCTCCAGTCTTTTCTACATACTTATTTGCAGACAGCCTTTGCTAATATTTATCTTTTATTTGCTAAAAACCTTTTTTCAAAATATTAACTACAACATACAGAGTCTGAAAGGTCATTCTTGAACTGACAAGACTACTGTCATCTCACCTGCACATCCATCCAGACCACTGAGATCCCAGGCAACACAACTCACACCAACAGCTCATACACAGAGCATGCCTAATAAAAAAAAGGGTAAGGAGGCAAGAAGAGTAAATACCCAATCTTAACCACACCCAGAAATGGGGTGTGGTTAATCAACCTGCACTGATTTCACCTGAGCAGTTGCTTTTCAGGAATCTTCCTAGAGCTGATATCTCTAAGTAGCCAACCAGAAAGCATGAAGTATGAATAATTTTAAACTGTTCAGACAGCCACATCTACCTCTAAAATGCAATCCTGAAAGGTCCTATACAACATTACATTACCAGAGGACACCTTCTGTTTTTACCTCTTGAAATTCAAAGCATTAATTAACAATGTTTTGGTTTTCTGTGACTGGAGGAGAGGTTAAATTTTACCTAATTCCTCTGCCACAGAAGGTGACAGAATTTATAGGTACCAACACTAGCACTTTCCTGCTCTCAGTTACTTATGCTTCTGGACTTCCTGGTAGTATAAGGACGTACATACTGCTCACTACTAATTTCTTCCAAATTTAAGCTAAGAGTTAAATCCCCCATGGCAGCCTCAAACATCACACAGCACTTGTGAACTTGTGTATCTTTCCAACTAGGAGACATAATTTGGATTCACTGTGTACTTTTCATCTGTCATTGCTGTGTTACAAGATTTGATTAACCTTCCATGACAAGATGGGGACTGCTAAGTTAATAACCTGTACTGCTTTGGGATAGTGTCTTTAGGATCACAGTAAAGGCTGGGTCAGTTGCTGTATTTTTCCACCCTGGGGGTAGTTGAGAAGATGTTCACACAAAGCTGAGAATTATTGAACCAAGGGGTGTCTTAAAGTGGCAAGTTGCCAAGCTAAGGCCAGGTCAGGCCCCAAAAAAGGGACTTCTTGGAAAACATCTTTATTAGAACAGCTGTATGGATACACTGGCAGATACCTCATTAAAAAAGGGCAACCTATTTCATAGTTGCAAAAAGATTTTTCAAGAGTGCTGCCATTCACAAGAATTATACTTCACTTTAAAAAGGCTGATGAGTCACTGCTTATTATTTTCACTCAACAAATAACATCAATAATATCTACCATGCATGTAATCTGGATTTACCAGCTTCTCAGCCATGCTGGTCATCTGTGTCCTAAACTGTCTGCTAAGTGAAAAAAGGAACTTCAGTCCAGTACAACATTTCTACATAATATTGCCAATTTTGTGACTACTATGCTAGAAGACAGAGGAAATCAAGTTCTCCCATACTTCTTTGAGTTTGGAGCACATGTTGGAGTTGTGCTAAGCCATGAAAGCATAGGGACTTAAAGGATCTGAAGGAATTGGTTGTACTTGCAGGCGATCCTCTGGACTTCCAGCTTAACACAGGCCATAAGCAAGCTTATAGACATACACAAATACATGTATACACCTGCACGAAGGTGTGCCCCTCTTTAAAGATAGCTTTGCAAGGAGGGCAGGAAGCAGAGGGTTTGCAATTGTTCTATTTCGAAGTGACTGCCTAAAAACATTTCAATTGCTGACCAGCTACAAATAAATGTATTGCAAATGGACATAAATATAGATTAATTTTGAGGCATTTGGCATGACTACTTTCCTTAAGTGATGAAAATTACTATGTAAACCAAAGTCATAAACTGAGTGAAATGATTGACTCTCAAACCACCATCCAAGCATTAAAACCTCCAAATTGATAGTAAAACACTTTTATATTCAAGTATTTCTTCCCTCTACTGAGGCTTAGACCTTGTAATTCTTGATGGAAATAGTTAGCACTAGAAGTTTTTATCAACAGAATTAATAATGAAAAAGCCATCAGAAACAACTGCTAATGATTATGCTATAAATTTAATTAGCAGAAATGAAAAATGTGTCACTTTAATTGACTCAAGTGTCATAAACAAGTGAAATACAGGACAGTCAGACAACCATGTGACCATAATAATCCCTGTTCATAATACTAAAATGCTACGAGAGAGGGTAATGAACCACTTTTTTTTTTTTTAATTTGTCAAATCATATAAATAACAGGAATGTCATCTATATTGTTACTTATTTTTATGATGGCAAGTTAAAGTTTGATTAGGTGCTGGGAAGACATATAAAAAAACTCTTCATAAAAGTATAGAAAGTATAGCAGCAATCTGAAAGATGCTGAAACCTCCCCAAAGTCATCCTAAAAGAGAAACTACGGGACCTGTGAGAGCAAAGAGCCACACATGATAGAAATCGTTAGTGCTTCTAAAGCTGAATTTATGTAATTAAAAATATTCAGAAAATTAGTGTGGAAGAAGTACAAGTGAGAGTGAGGAGAGGGTTTCTACGTTTCATAAATATAATGAGGATGCATTTTCCCAGAGAGATGTCAGAAGAACAAAGCACCCCTTAAGGAGAAAGAAAACGGGATCTTCCCAATCCACGAGCTGTACTGTACAGCTACTGGAGTAGTGAGGGGAAGGTGTCTTTCAGCACTACCTTCAACTTCCACTGGCTGTTTTAGATTTCCCTTGTGTAATATTGACTGAAGCTTTGCATGCAATTATAGCAACCACTTTTCTACATTATATCTCTTTGTTTTTTAAGTTTGCTTGATGATATTATCACTCCCAGGTAACTTGCAATACTCTGGGAGTAATGCATCACCACAGCAAAGGGCTAAAAATTCAGCAGCATGTTTTCTGCTGCAGTCTGATTTTACATAGTGCTTACAATGGCACAGAATTGCCAATGTCATTATTTTTTAAATGTGGGGGTTTTCCGAAAATTAGACTTTAAAACAGTGTAGTTCATTGCCATATTCCATGGTTGGCATGATTTGAGGAGCAGCCTTGGCTTTGACGCCTCAAGCCAGCGTGGGTAGCTCAGTTCTAACCCCAGAGACCCTCCCCAAAGGCAGTGCAGAGTGGCGGAAGCCCCCCCGGTTCCTCTGGGGTCCCTGCAATGTCTGCAGCACATGTGGCACCTCACTCCCTCCTCTGGGCTCTGCAGATGTTGAAATGCACCTGTCCTCTTCCTTCTCTGATTTCTCCTGCCCCCATATGCCCCTCCCCGACCCAAGGGGCTTCAGAGCAGAAAAATGAAGAGACTAATTCAGGTTGGATTTCTAGGTATGACTCTGGAAAGACAAGGCTGAGGGAAATGAACACAGAGCACAGCCCAAGCAAACACTGAGGAAGAAGCCATCCCCTGGCTGGATCCACCACCCATCACCAGGAGCTCTGCCACCGTGCCAAGTCTCACTGACCCATGTCATGGAGAGCAGCCACACCCTTCCCGACCTCTGCCTGTGCCCCTCCCTTCTTACAGTTCTCCAGAGGCAAAGTGTGGATACAAGTGTGTCTGTTCTGCCTGGGTGTGAGTTGTTATGTTCCCTGCCCAGCACTCCATTGACCCGGGACATGATCTGCACAAATGCCAGGGACAGCCTTTATCCAGGGTCCTCAGGCTGCTGCTCCACCCCCTCACCAGTGCTTTCTGTTACAGACATTTATAGTAAGTATGGCCCACATTAGTTTGTGGAGATTTTCTGCAAAATCCAAGATTTTGAGCTTGCTACCATTTTCGTGGTGTGATCCTGCAGACCAGGGGCTGGGTACCAGGTTATTTCCACTGTGTCCTCTGGAAAAGAAAGCCTTGTTGCCTTCTGTCTTGTGAGGCAGGAAATTTTTGCTCAGGCTCCACTGTCATACTTATCTGGATTTCTAACTTGTGAATCCGCTACTGTTTAATTAAAAGGAAGCTGTTAATTGTAGAACGAAAGTTTAAATCTTGGAATTATTTCTTTACAGCGGTTTATTTATTTGCTAATTTAAATCAGGTGCCTGATACGTGCCTTCCTGCTCTTCAGCAACCCAGAAGCTTGTAGTAACAATGTTGTCTTGCTGTGCTGAAGAAAGCAACCCATTTTGAGGGTTTATTTTTCTAAATTGTCATGTCATCAGCTCCTGAGGAAAAGATAGCTATTTACCTCTTTCACACAAAACAGAGGTGGTTACTTTATGTCTGTCAGAAACAGGCTCAGATAGGAGGGTTGTTTCTGGGTTCTCTTCCTTGAGGACTGGGTGTGCTGGTCATCTTTACAAAACTCTCAGTTACTCCAGTTGACACCTTACAAAAAACATCTAATACCCATAATCACCTGGGAGACAGAGCTAAGTGAGGTGCTATCAATAGTGCGCAAGAATTTGTCCATTTTAGTTCCAGAATTAGAAAAATTCTGATGTTTTGATACAAAGAAGGGATGTGTGATTGAAGAGTAACTGTTCTCACAGCAGTTTCATTTCTTATACTGTTCACTTGCTAAAATATTATTGCACCTTCTGACACAATAATACATTTCAGTGCATTTGGTTCACCAAACGCAAGCACTTCACTGGTGGGAAAAGTAAGCTATTACACCTGCGTTTACATCTCTTTTTAATGGTGGACACTGAGGCACTTCAGGCAAAAATCCTGAGGGGACAAAGAAACCTCAAACCAAAAATGACTGAAGCATAACTAGGTATATACAACAGAGAGTAAATACTGCCATGGAAGCATTAAATGTTTGGATATCTTTCGCTGCTTTCCTGTTAGTGAAACAATTTGCATTATCTTTGTAAAGATGCGGTAGGGAAGATGAGTAAGTTTGTCAAGATTCAAATATATCAAACTTCAGACCTCAGCACTTGGATACTGCACATATTTCTAGAAGTATTGAGAAGAGCAATATTACCAAATTTACCTTCCTTCAGCCACCAGAAAATCAGTTCATGCTGAAAAAGCTTGCCTTTCAAATCCCCTGATTCAGCTGAAGCCCCTTCCTGACCCACTCTGCATCAAGTAAGTTGTGGTTTTGGTATCATTTGTTTTCAGCAAATTGATCTTAGTTTTAGATTAAACCAAGTTTTACAAATATTTCTTGCTTTAAGTATTTGCTGCCCTCACTGAACTTTCCCTTCATTTCCCTTCAGGCCCCTGTCTTCCTCAAGTAAGAATGTCTTCAAGTAAGCAAGAGCATTTTGGGTTGATATGCAATTTGGGGACATCTAAATAGAATTTTTCAAAAATCTCTAGTGTCCAAGCCTCTTGCTGTCACAGGGCTGTCCCCCTACCTGTATCAATCTCCCTCTTCCAGTCCATCCACCACGGAAACTAGGAAAAGCCACAAACACTCCCATGCCATCTTGAAAATAATAAGTCCTATCTACACTGATCACACAGTTACAACACAGTAATTAACATAACATTTTCTAGCAAAAAGCAAATCTTCTGGCCAACAGCAGTCATATAGTTTCTAGGGCTGGCAGCTCACAAAAACACACCTCACTATACCCATTTCCCCTTCAAAGCTGGGGGAAAATACACATTCATCATAAGAATGTACAAGAAAATGTTCAGAAAATAACATACTAAACTGCTGTGATTTTCTCGTGTTATAGCTGTTTCGTGGTCAGGTGTAGCTTCTGGGTTTGGAAGACTCAGGTAGAAAGGGAAATTTATGTTACACAATATCCATGGACAGGAACCTAAGTCACAGAACATGCTCGGTGGAATTTCCCTTTCATAAATATTACCTGTTACTTATTACAATAATTCAAACTATACACCAAAATATTAGTCTCTAAAGGTTATTTCATGGCTGTAGTTACAATCTCAATCAAAAGACCAGAAACCTGCCTGGAAGAAAACTAGAGGCAAGGGAAACAATAAAGCCACATTACTTCTGTGAATTGACAAAACGTGAGGCACAACAGATTTTGCTTCTCTTCATGCTTCCTATTTAGGATTCTTGCTTTTCTATAGCTCTAGAATTGGTCACTGCACAGGAATTACAGTTCAGATGAGATTTTTTCTAAGCTCATCCTTATAACACAAGTTTAGCAAAAATGTATTAAAACGTTGTTCTTTAAATGCGGCATCTGCTTTCCAAAAACCTTTGCAGATAACAAGCTAGATGACTTTTTTCTCACATTTAGTTTCCCACTTGATACATTAAAATATAAAACCTGAACTGCAGTGTAAAGATAAAGAAGCAACTTGATAAAACATGGGAGGAATTTAAGTAAAGTCATTACAGAAATCATTGTATTAGGTTTACAGAGGCCAATCTGTTGTTTAAAGGAAAGGACATTTATATTTAGCAAGTGGAAAAGACACATAAGCAGCAAAGATTTGCTGTTACAGACAGGCATACACAGCTATTAGACAAATTGTAATTGTGCAAAAAGCTGTAATGAAAGCCCTCAGCCTTCATCTCCAGAGGTACAGCAATCCCACACTGAAGCTAAAAGCTTCTGCAGCCCAAAGCAGCATGTATTTCCTCATCCTCTCTTCTGACCCTCTCTGGCTGGGAGGCACTCACAAAAGCTGATCTTTGCTGTTTCTCCAGGGAAGCTGGTGGATCTCTCCAGCTCCCGGAGAGACTCTGAGACCACTGCTAGAAGCATTTCTCTGCTTTACGCCCTCTAATTTATCTGTGTGCATACATACCCCTGTCCCCACGCAGCCAGCCACACACATGTGGACACTGCGGCAATTCCTGCTCTGACTGCAGGAGCCAGCTTCATGTTCCTGGCATAAACAGGCTGAATTTATGAGCTAACTGCTAAAACAGGCGCACGAGGCTTCTGTGAATTGGGGGTATATGACAATGGTATTTTTATTCATGCTTACCTAACAGCCATCATTAACGTGGGACTCTGAGCATGGTAGGTGTCAGACTTTCCCACCCCCAGCAGACCTTTCCCTCACTTTTTCTCATGGCGTGGGAACAAGGGACAAAAATCACTCACCCACCAAGCCCACCAAATTTGACACAGCTCAGAGCTGTCTTCAAGCTTGTAATTTCCTGCACTCTCCTGCAAACAAACAATTCTTATTTATAACAGATGTTAATTAGTTTCCTTATCATCAGGGTTACATGCAATCTCATTTCTGCATCTGTAAGACTCATGGTGGTATCTCTTTCTTTGTTTGTTAGTGACTAATTTAAAATGTTTAATTAAGCCTGAAACAAAAGAACTGGGGGGAGGTTAAAGCATCACTGCAGGATTCCTCTGCTCTTTGACTACTACTGGTATTTGAAAAGGACCAAAAATCCTTTGGATGCTGCAGATTTAATCAGACAGCCCAGCCTCTTCCCCACACTGAATTTACAACTTCCCAGCCTCTTCCCCACACTGAATTTACAACTTCAAGTTGTAGCCTTTACAGTTTGACATCCCTTCAATCCCTTTGCATAACAGAACTGTCATGTACAGTTCACGCTCTTCAAAAGCAAGTCATGTATTCCCACTTAATAGAACAGAATTATACATGTTATCTTCTGGCTGAGCAGGGCCACACGTTGCCTTAGCCAAAACCAACACTGAGGCAAGACAGGATTTGTTTGAAAGGAACAGCATTGCTTTGGCATCTTACAGCCTTCAAAAACCTAGATTGTTTCATAGACACCATCGTTCAGGTGTCCTTCAGCCATGGCTCTAGTGTTTCCTCTTCCAGATGCTTCAACTTCATGTTCTATTAATAAAAGCTTTTCTATAGCTTTAAATATGTGTTTCTACAAATGTGCATATTCTGTGCAAGTACATTTGTACCAGTACAGGTGCACAGAAAGATGGCAGGAGATCCACTCTGTTGCTGAGTGTCTTGTATATTAAGAAACCTTTTCTTCTGGGGAAGGGGTGGGCAAGGAGACACGCAAAAGGAAAAACAGACCTTGCTTTTCTCATTATTATTTTGCTTTCCAGTTGCCTTCTTTCACAAAATGCAATAGAACAATAACAAAAGAATAAAATATTTATGCAATTGGAAAGCTTTAATTACTGTTTCTTTAAGGGAAGCAAAATGTGAAAACTCTTGTCTGCTGATTTGCCAACAACATTGAACTTGACCTCCATTACAGGTGGTTTTAAGTAGTCACTGCTCCACCCTTTTCTTGGTCTTCAGATAAAGGAACACAATGACTAATAGTTGCTTTTTAAATACTTTAAATACTTAAATACAATTCAGGCACAACCATGGCAAATGCTATACTTAGTGATGCAGCTCTTAGCATACCTGCAGTACCAGCCATTTGCTATCACAGCATAGAGAAGTGAAATGCTTTACCCATCTTCACAGAGGGAATCAGTGTCACAGGTAAGAATAAAGAACCAGCAATACTGGCCTATGTTATCACTGAGAATTTCTTTATTCCCTGCATCTCCACTATGCTTTCATACACAAACGTCCTTTTATTTCACCATGACCAGCTACCTGCTAACAGTGACACCACTTAAATAGCAAATGATTAAAAAATATTCTCACTGGCTCATTTTCCTTAATGAGACAATCAGTCTTATTCAGAGCAGTAGGCCCAAGCTAAATAAACAGACACTTATTGATTGCAACCAGATAATGGCAAACATCATGAACAGATCTATTTTCTTCCAGATTCTTGTTGTAAATACAAAAGCAGTTGTCACTTTTCTTGACGAGGTCTGACTGCCTCCGTCACTGTGTTGTGCTGCATGACGCACATGCAGATACTGTTTTCACTGCCCTCATTAGGATGCTCACAGGTAAGCCTGGTTGGCAACTCTGTCAGCCCTTATAGCAACTGCAGGCAATAAATGTTCTGAGTGGTTTTTCAGCTTTCTGAGAATGTTTCTTAATCCACATGATCTACCACACAGTGGAAACTGCATTTATGCAGAAGGAAAATTTAACTCCACCTCAGTAAGCAATTTCATGACAGCAAAGAGGCATCCCTCAGAGAGCAACAAATTCATTAAATAGTTCAGATTTTAAAACAAAATTACAATTCATCATGCTGCTTTCTTGGGGGTGGCATCCTTTGGCAAGGAAGAGAGAAGGAACTGGTATGTCACATAAGACTATATATTATTTGGATAAAATGAGGAACATGATTTACTGAGCAACTTACATTCCCTGTTCAGATTAATGCTATTTATATCCACTATTTTACTAGTTCCAGGTAGAGGGAGCAGAGCAGGAAGAATAGCTGGCACTTGCTCCCATGTAATGGGAGGTGTGCTAAGGAATGGGTATTGTGCTGTGCGGTTCTGTCTGTCTTAGAGGATCCTTTATCTTTGGAAAAAAGCAAAGAGAAGTGTTTTCACACTGCTCAAGCTTCTCAGCACAACTAACATGAAAGACAGTGACAACAACTACACTAAACAGCGGGGAAATAAAAAAAAAGAAAATCCTTTCCTTGAAGCCCAGCTTATGTGTTTAGCCAAACCTCAGCACCAGGGATGTGGTTCATTCCCCTGGGAAGTCTATGCCCGGGGCAAAGAGCTTCCTACAGCAGCCCTCAGGAGAAAGACTTGGGGGTATTGGTTGATACAAAGCTGGACATGACCCAGCAATGTCACAGCCCAGAAAGCCAACTGCAAACTGGGCTGCACCAAAAGCAGCATGGCCAGCAGGACGAGGGAGGTGAGACACCACCTGCAGTGCTGTGTCCCAGCTCTGTGGTCCAGCATAAGAACATAGACCTGTCAGAGCAAGTCCAAAGGAGGGCTGTGAAGATGATCAGAGGACTGCAGCACCTCTCCTATGAACACAGGCTGAGAGAACTGGACAAGAGAGGGCTCTGGGAAGACCTTATAACAGCCTTCCAGTACCTAAAGGGAGCCTATAGGAAAGATGGGGAGGGACTCTTTGTCAGGGAGTATAGCAAGAGGGTGAGGGGTAGTGATTTCAAGCTGAAATAGTGTAGGTTTAAATTAGATGTTGGGGAGAAATTCTTTACTGTGAGGGTGAGACACTGGAAGAGGTTGTCAGAGAAGCTGTGGATTCCCTATTCCTGGAAGTGTTCAAGGCCAGGTTGGATGGGGCTTTGAGAAATCTGGTCTAGTGGAAGGTGTCCCTGCCCATGGCAGGGGAGTTGGAACGAGATGATATTTAAGGTATCTTCCAACGCAAACCATTCTATGATTCTACAGATTCTGTAATTCTTACCAATCACACTTTTGGAATTGTTTACTTTTTACCAGCCTTTTAAACAAATTTAAATACCAATATAGTTGTTAGATAATGATGAGATGATATTTACCTTTCTATGGCATTTGAAATACACAAGACTGTGTGCTGCAGCTGGGAACTACATCTTAAACTCTTAGGAGAAAACAACGAAGTCCTGAGACCAGTTCATCTGGGTTCAATGGACTGAATTCAAACAATCAGCTATTTTGAGCAGGACTCTTTTACAACCGTTGATAATAAGTTTGCCCAGCAAACTAGACTAGCTATATGAGACACAGACATTTAGGTTTCATCCTGATGGTAATCCTCAGAGCCAGGAGAGATGATATAATAACTACTTGTGTGGCTGCAGATTACATGTCCCCAGGGCCTGGCACTGGTAGAGCACATGGAGTGAGAGAATGGGTATCACTGTACTTTGACCTCTGGTGCCATGAGCAGTTGGACTGAAATAATTCACAGAATTACAGACAATTCATACCCACATGCTAAAAATTATTTCTTCCATCAGGAAGCATTTGCTTAACATAAGGCAGATGAACTTGTTCTGTAATTTGCCACACAGAAGAGGAAATCCCTAATTCATCAACTTCCAGTTTTCCACTATCCTCACACCACAGGCTTCCTCATTAAGACGAAGGTGCTGAATCTCTGCTACAAGTGGAGAAAGCTGCATGAGCTATTCTGCTTTTCAGTGAATCAAGGCTATTGAATTGCCTAATTAAAGCAGTATTAACAATACAGCAGCAGAGCATTTTACTGCTGCAGAAACCAAAATGCTTCATGGAGATGTAGGTTACAAAATTCCTGCCTCCATATGAGCCTAGGAATAAATTAACATATTTCTGATCAAATGCTCTTGTGGGTTTTGGCAGGCTTTCAGCCTAAAATTCAAAAAATTGTAGCTCACAGCTACAACTTCTGTGTGGTAACCTTAATTTTGCTTTTTTTGACCTCTGACTAAAAGGGGTCTTTGTTTCTTCATTTAGCCAATAAAGGGAATGCAGTATATTAGCAAAATATGAATTACCTAGCAATCTCCTGGTCAAGTGCAGTAACAAGCTCAGGCATCTCTGATGTCCCCAATCTACATTGCATGTAGGTGACATTTAAAGTTAGTCACAAACTAGCAGCATAAAGACAACCCACTGGCTCATGAGAAGGAGGAGTGGAGTGGCAAGAACAACCCTGACTGTGTGGATTAGAATCTCTGAACCACTGAACAGCCCAAGTTGGAAGGCATCTGGAAATAGCATCCATTCCATTCTGGAGGTTTTAAAGAACAATTTAGACAAGCTTCTGGTTAAATCTCCTGAGCTGATTTCATTTTGGAGTTTGGTATATTTTGGAGACCTCCCCCATCCTCAATTTCTTACATTCCATCAAAAGGAAGGTAAGGGAAGCAATGGAGTGGTAACAAGAAAGTATAAACAGAGAGATGCTCCTGCAGAGACTAACTGGAGGAGAACAGCATCAATGGCCACGCTTCTTTGCACTGCTGCTTGAGTCAAGGACTAGCTTTTGTTCTGTGTTTGTGCTGTGCTTAGCACAACAGGCTCCTAGTCCACTACTGCTCTCCTCAGAAGACACTCAAGCTCAAATTTCAAGCAGATGACACACAATCCTGATTTTCCCTTTTTCTACTCCCATAATTCTCACCTCTATCTCCTACCCCATAATGGAGTTGTACTGCTTCCTTACCACATTCTTTGCTTACGTGTTTTACACCCATCTCCCTACCCTTCAAACCCTGCCCCTTTGAATCAATCAAGTATCCAACTCATGTATTTTTGTGAAGTTCTCAGTACAGTAAAAGCACAAGTGTTAATTAGGATCTTTAAAGGTTAACATAACTTTTATTCCTCTTATTACTACTAATAAGAACTAAATGTCATGGATTGTTTTCTGATTTGTCCCACTGACAAGTCACTTACATGCACACTACTTCTGCCAATTACAAAGCAAGGAAAATAGTTCTGCCTTATCATTTCAATACACTTCTCTTCTACCAAAATCTCAAAAGGGAAAAACAGCTGGTTTACAGCTCAATGGTAATTATTTCCCAAAAGAATAAAGGAGGATGAAGAAAGAAGAAAACTGTTCTCCCTTGGTTTACCCGCCTTTGTCATAACAAGAAGCTTTCCAATATCTGGTTTTAAGCATGTGCCTGCAGTCATACCTGTACAAACACATACTTTGGCAGAGGTTCTTCAGAGTCACCCACTCTTTACACATACTCATGGAAAGGATGAAATTATGGTTGGTTTGAAGTGATAATGGCAAGTGCAACTGAACACTAATTTTATAATGAAATTTTAAATATGACAATTACAGTATTCTGGAACAACATGTTAAAAAAATTAAGCACACAATGTATGATATCCATATTTTGAACCAATTCCTCCCAAGCATATTTTAAACAAGGATGTCTAATCTGGTAGATTGGCAAGTTCTGCAGTTACACCTGGAAATGAGCGGGCAGTGCTCACCCCAGAGAAGCAGCACAGCAGCTAAGGAGCACAGTTCTCAGAAGGTATCATCCAAAGTGCTCTAATGGCGAGATGCCCTGGATTCTGCTGCTGCCTCCCAAGGGGAGCAGCAAAATTCCAGATGTGATGCATTCTGGATGAGACTACATAAAACAGAGGCAAACAAGACTGCAAGGAACAAAATGGATGGGCTTGAGGGGACTTGGTAAAATGGCTTAGTGGATTTGTCTAATTTTTAGCCTCTACAGTTGTGAACCATTGCGTGACTATACAGAAGCTTTGCTTTTCATGTCCTGCAGCACTGTGTACAGTACAAAAAGTCATAGCATGTCTGATTAGAGTGGCTCAGGGCATACATTAATAAATGCTCCCACAGCAGACCAGTACTTCTTTTCACATCAACCTATCACCATAAAAGTGATCTGGGAAAGACCTGGCATGGTCTGACATACTGCTGAGTAGTTTTTATTCTAGTCAAATGGAGAATGTGAGAACAAAAGCAATATAATTTTTAAAAAGAGAATGAGAGAGCACTCAGAACACACAGATAAACAGCCACTCTGTTGGCAGATGATAGTAATGAACAGTGAAGCTCTAGAGTTTGACATTTTCCTTTCAATAAGCAAAGGGACGAAATGCCATCCAAGTGGCTCTCCAACCCCAGCCCCGTTTCCTGTGGCTTGAACTGTAAGTTGTTTCACTGAAGAACTAAAACCTGTATGCAAATAAGGTATCTGAATGTCTGATCAGAAGATGACTTCACGGTACTCAAAGCAAAACATATGATGAAACATATAGTACCTGAAATAAGTGAAAGCTCCTAAACCTGCATACAAGCAATGCTGATGGCCTATGACCATGAAATCGGGATTACTATATCTTTTGTGACTATGGCACAAAATATTATGGAGGTAATTTTATTACTGACAATAATGAACGGACATACAAGAAAAAAACCAAACAGCCAAAAGACCCACACACCAAAACCCAAATACCTCAGTTCCATTTACAGATTCCAGGTGGAATACGAGAATCTGACAGGTAAAAACATTATCTTCTAGATGGGCACACTTATAGGAAAATATTGAGGGGGGAGGGAAACGATAAAATCATGCTATGTCATTTTTATTGTTTATTTTAACATATGGAAGGAGCAGATCTGAAGGCACTTATGCAAGATGTTAAGACAGGCTCTAAGATCTACCCTAGTCCCAGACTGAGAACTATTATAATCTAGGGCTTGTTTCCTTGTTCTTTCATTTTCCTTTGCTGTTACTGAGTTGTGCTGGCTCTTAGATAAAATGGGTTCTAAGCCAGTATTTTCATCTCCTCTTTAACAAAATAATTCATACAACTTGTCATCTTTGACTGCTCATTGCTCTTCTGCAACACTTACTGCTGCCAGCTGGGTTGCTCCCTGCATCTTAGCAGCAGTGACCACCTGAGAGAGTGGGTATTTTTCTGACTCAGGCTATACAGGAAAAGTTATCACAGTGTTTCTCTGGGGCACAGTGAAGGAATAAGCCTGGGATGATGGACAGCAGTGAACAAATGGTGGGAGGCTGTGACAAACACCTCTTGGCTTTTCCATGGCAGCCTTCCCCACAAGCCCCCTCAAAGGGGATGGAGACACACACAGACCGCAAACAGTAAGAGCGGTAATAGGGGACCACATTGCTGGATGTCTCACCAGTATTTCTGCATTAGAACATGGCAAGTAAATGCATGTAAATGTACCAAATTATACAGATAAGTATTTAAAGACATCAGGAGGAATCCGTGATCTTACTTTTGAAGCCTCAGTATACCTTGTCTGTTCCCCATCATTTAACTTGTGTTTTGTCTAAACACTGAAATAAGGATGGGATTTATGTGTTACGAACAAAACTTTGATCTCAGCCACTACATTCCAATTGCTTGCACAACAACACGTACCTGCATGGACCACTAATAACTTCTCAGCTCCAAGCCCATGCAGCTGGGAGGGAGCTCACTTCTCCCCCTTCATGCAGGAGAAGAACCCCTCAGATAAATGTAAAATGCATCACCTCCATTTTTACTTCCAACTCAGAATTACGAACTAGTATATGGAGCAACATCAGACACATCTCATTGTTAATGGTTCAGATTGCAGAGCATCAAACGTAAGGTGAAATACAGCCACTCAGTTCTTTGTAAAATGGTGATTGGCTCTTCCAGCAACTGTTGGCACCATTAAGAGGAGAACTTTTCTGCTTCTTAACTGCTAGGTATAAACACTATGACAGACTTCACTGAGTAACACTAGCAAATATGGGAATTTACATCTGTATTTAAACCTGAAGGCAAACTGAAACATTGCTATTACCAGGAAAATAAAAATCCCAGATGTGATGATAATACCCTAGACTTGGCAAAAGCAAACAGGTACAGAAGAATTTTTCTATTTACTTGGAAAGTGGACATTCTACTTTTTGACACTGGCTGTGAGCCATGTGAAATAATAATTGGATAAGTAGTGATTTTAAGCAAGACTGCTGCATTAAAGGACACATGCTGAGCAAGTGATGGATTTTATTGCTAAAAAGATTGGAGGCTCTTAGTGGATTGTTAAAATGCTATTACGAAAATTGTTTAGAGGTCCACACTCTAGAGATGTAAAGTCATGACTTCTACATAGCAATGCGTCTCAAGGGTGCACATAGATGTGCATACGGTACTTTAATATTGTGGTGGTTTGCTGTGGTGAACACAGAGTGTAGGTCTACTTAAAAGCAATAAAAGCCTATTCAGTACCTTGTGTGAAACAAGTCTTTACAGTCATACCTACATGGATGTGACTTTAAATAAAAAAGTTTGATTTCAGTCTTGGAATGGGATTGCACACCACAAAACTGTGCAAACCTGACATCCTGCCCTGCGTGGCACCAGGAAGCTTTCTAGTGTAAACAATCCACTTTCTTTCCATCTCCCATCTCTACAGCAAAATGCTGCCAGGCCTTGCTGGTGGGGCCTTTCTGATGATCCTTAAGAACAGAAAAGAATACATAGAAGTATAAAATTCAAAGACAAGAAAACTCTAGGAAAAAACAAGGTCCATGTACGACCTGCATGATTGAGAGAAGTTCTCACTCAGTGACAGGCATCTGGTTTCAGCTGCTAGCCTGTGTTCCCAAAGGGGTTGGTCAAACCAGATGCAAGACATCAAACTTCTTGTGGATGCAAGCTATTTTTAGCAGCACTTTAAAGTTCAAAACAGTGATATGATTCTGAATCTACCTCCATGTTTGGTACTCTGACTGTCAGCTTCTGCAGGGTGCTGAAATATGGAGTGGTCTAAACATGGTGACATCTCTGGCACCCCTTGAAGTGGTCACAGTCAAGTAAAAAAGGAAGGACAGCTTGGGGAAAGCTGGTATCCATCTGGTGGTGTTGTCAGCAAAACTGTGAATTTATTTCCCCATTAAAGTCCTCAGTCTTGCGTGACTCAAAATTGGTTTTTTTCCCCTAACACCAAGTTTTATTCCATCTTAATTTTTTGTGTCAGCCTCACCTTTAGAAGTCTCCCATTCCAAAAGGAGATTCCCTGACTAGCTGCACTACTAGTGAATCAGGACAGGATATTTTCTTTTTTCAGGTCTTATCAAATGTGTTACAATTATCACAGAGTTATGTCATCTGAATAGTTATGCAAATAAATCTCTCCTCGAGGGAGTTATTTTCAGACTCAATTGTTCCTGAGGAAGAGATGCTTATGTGGTAGGATGGTCTATTGATGGGCCTGTGTGTGTATTCCAGACCTCTTCAATCAGCTGGCTTGTTTCAAACCAATTAAACAGACTGATAAGAGCCCAAAAATGCCAAGCATATAGATGTGTTTGGAAAATACAAGTGACCAGGTGCAAGGGAATCTCCATTAGTTGCACACTGGGGGAAAGGCAGGGAGGGGAATGGAAAACTTGGCATCATCAGATAATTACCATCAACACAGGCTCTGGGGGTTTTGCCTCACATAATTATTTCTTAGTTATCCTTTTTAAGAAGGATCAAAATTTCAAGTGCTATAGCAAAATTGAACCATGACCATACATTGCAGGTATTCAACCCAATGATAGGTGATGCTCCTTTTCCTTTTTCCCCTACCACAGTAAGGTGGTACTACTGCTACTCACATAGTACTCCCCTTATTCTGAGCCTTAGCAGCTCCATCTCACCAAGGACACAGTAATTAGATAAATCTACTCAAGTATAAAATTAGATTGGACCTGTGCAACCTCTGAAAGCCAACACCTTGAAAAAAATCAGGAAAATATTCTAGCAAAAGAAACACGTAATGTCAATCATCATACAAGCAATCTTTGCTGCTTACTTTTCTTCTGTCTTACATGTGGAAGATTAAAAAAAAAAAACCAGTGCCATCTGCCAAAGCTAGTCCTAACCCCCCAAGACAATCTTGTGGTCAACAGCTTGTCAGTGAAGAGGGAGCAATTTGCAACAGCAATCAGTATCAGGAGGCTCTCCACTGGGCAAAATACATTACCCAGGCAAAGACCCACAGTGGTAGCTGTCTGCAGGCAAAGTTCACAGGAAGCAAGGACTGCTCTGCCTGCCTGGCACCTTCATGTAGCATTTTCTGACAGCAGACTTACTCCTGCCAAGCTCTTCAGAAACAGGGTACCAGAAGTTTGGAGAGCAAGGTTTCAGAAGGGATGGATCCTCAGCACAGGAAGGACGTCAACATGTTGAATGAGCCCAGAGGAGAGCCATGAAGATGATCAGAGGACTGGAGCACCTCTCCTATGGAAACAGGCTGACAGAGCTGGGGCCATTCAGTTTGGAGAAGAGAAGGCTACAGGGAGACCTTACTGAGACCTTTCAGTAGTTAAAATGGACTCAGAAGAGAACAAACTTTTTAGCAAAGCCTGTAGCAATAGGACAAAGGCTAACGGTTTTAAATTAACAGAGGATAGACTTACACTAGATATAAGGAAGACGTTTTTTACAATAAGGGTAGTGAGACACTGGTCCAGGTTGCCCAGAGAGGTGGTGGATGCCCCATCCCTGAAAACATTAAAGGTCAGGTTGGATGGGGCTCTGAGCAACCTTCTAGTTGAGGACGTTGCTGCTTATTGCAGGGTGATTGGACTAAATGAACTTTAAAGTCCCTTTGAAATGAAACTATTCTATCATTCTGTGAAAATATTTGTCAACACCTGTAGAATACTTTTAAGTTAAAGAGATTAACAACTGCAAAAGTCATGTCACTGAAGAATAAGAATGTCATAGAAGTACAAAATATTCACTTTTAGTCACTTGTTTCCACATGTTTTTCCGAAATGAAGATACTGCAGTACTTCTCAAAAAATAAGAATAGTCTCAATCTCTGCTCCCCTATGCTTTCAGGACTATCTTGCTTTTTTCTTCCATGAAAAACAGTGCCATGAAACTAAGTCTAGGTTTAACTTGTGGCCTCCAGCCCACTCAAACACCCTAGGTTGCTGCAGAAAGCAACTGATACTGAGATGCCCATCTGCTTCCCCCAAGACCATGACAGATTGACACTAGGAAGCACCACAATTTGTTTAATCAGGTCGTCTTCATCTCCACAATTGCTTTAAGGGTGCAGAAACAGAGCCACAGAAGAAAACAAACTAAGAACACTTAAGGAACTGCTCAATGAGCTTGAAAAAGAGAGAAATTCATAATGCAAGGGCAGGCTTTATAACTTTATACAATGAGGATCCTAACTGCAAACCTTGAATTTTCACTGGGTTGTATATACAATCCTCCCATGAGAAAGAGAAGGAGGGCTGAAAAAACACAGGACTGAAAGATGGGATGCCCTTTGGGGATGTTTGGTAGTTAAAAGATTGGTACGTCATGCTCAGGACATCTTTGTTAGAAGTGACAGACAAACTGGCCAAATCCTTGGTGTACAAGCCAATGAATCAAGAGAAAATAGAAAGTAGACACAAAATTCCTGTTTAGTTTAAGTCTATTGTAATTAATGAATTATCATTTTATGGCTTTAATTTAAGCAAAACATCTTGTATATTTCACAAAGTTGTCAACAGATCTAATTTTAACTCCACATTATACAATATTGCTATGCTTTTTTGCTTATTTTGCCTCCAATCCAATACATGGCTCCTTTCATAGTTCATGGACATACAAATAGAAATTTGCTTCCATCATAACAGTTAGTAGATTTTAGTGAAGGAAATAATAGACCATATCATCAGATTAATGAGTACATCTACAGAACTGGTCCTTCCTGTTCCCACCACACTACTGCCTGGGTTCTGATACTGCTGACTGTTCCACAGCTGTTTAACAGCTCCTGCAATACCTGTTGTATTATACCCAAGCTGAGGCACAGAAAAAGATGAGAGTCATAGGTGGGAGAGGGGGGAAGGTGTCTCCCACTCCCTTCTTCCGTTTACTTTCATTCTCCTAGAGTTAGAAATGCCCATGTTTCCAGTGAAGCTCCTTAAATTATCACTGCTCCTCAAGTGCTATAAACAAGCTGGAGCAGTGCATACAGGCCAGGGAAAGTCCCTAGGGATGTACAGGGAGCCCTGGATATTCCTGAGTGGTGGGGAGGGGTATGAAATATTCCCATCTCATGTCTAACACCAGGCAAGGTGCAAATACACCCCGTGCACCAGAATTCCAGCCAGGCATCATTTGCTACCCAAATACAGCTCTGATCCCAAGGCAAGGCATATAACAATCTTATACTGAGTCACACCGGTACTTTTTATGGCTCATTGAAGTTTTCTGACTGCATTCATCACCACAATCTTTGGAGGAAGGAGCTGAAGTCCCCCAGTTGGAGTTTTACACAGAAGCAGCTCAAATCAAAAAGGAATGGAGATTTCACTGTATGCTTGGTTAAAAGCTTGCTCTATGAAATGAAAAGCAGACCTGCCTCTGCTACTGTACAGCCACTGTGACTACCATAAAAAAAAAATTCTGATCGTGTAAACTTCCTCTCTTACTTCATGGATCTTCAAATGAGCATATATATGTATGCACTTATATGTGTATTCATATACAGGTATAAATATATATTAATAATAAAATATAATAATAATAAATACAATTTATTACAAATTTTTTTATTACTAAATACTATTTATATATAAAAATATTATAATAAATAATAAATAAATAGAGACATGTGCAATTGTTTTTATCCCAGTGAGGTAGGAATGTTGCTCTAAAATATTTATGACAGAAAGATCCCTGGACGTTAATCACCCAATTCTGTAGACAGGCAAGTGGGTTTCCTCAGTTATTTGTGCAGTTTCACTTATGTCATGTCCTACACCTTATCCTGTTAGAAGAGAAAGCCAAAAGCAGAGACCTGAAATGGTCCCAGGACTCTGCTCCTCAGACTGCAAACCTGTTAGCACTTCTGAGAAACATTTTGCTGATATACGCTTAAAAGAAATGTGTTTGAAATGAGAGCCCCTTAAGGATTCACACGGTTTCCCAAAAGGGCCATTAATGGGAAATAGAAATATGTGCTGACCTGCCTGCAGAAAGGAGGATAAATGCTTTGTGAAACATTACAGAAAGCAGTAAGCTTCACATCCCTGTCAGGCCAAAATGGAGGGCAACAACTTCATTAACATCTAACTCATGCAAAGCATCCAGCAGTACATGAGGGCACGGTATGTAATGCTGGCCTCAATTTGAGATCCGTGTTATGAAAAATGATCTTCTTATGTTTCTTCACTATGGTACAAACTGTTAGCAGACTTGCAGTGAACTTTTGCTGCTATCTCAAAGCATGCCACAGTGGCTCTCTTCTTATCTCTCAAAGGACATTTAGGTTTACTAATTGCTTTTCAAAAGACCAGTTTGCTCCTGAACAAAATTACTAAAGGTAAAGCAGACAATCACACACTACTTTCATCATGATCACTTCACTAAAGTTACCATTTTACTAATTTTATTCACCAAATATGAAACACAAGCTGTTTATGCACCTATGCAACTTTGATTTTGTGCAATGAGAAGTGTCAGTCTGATTCCATCACCAACAACTTGTAGATGTTGTGGATTTCAAAGCTTCCTTATTCCCTTTTATCATTTACTTACATTAAAGGGGCTGCTTTGAATACAAGCTTTCAGCTTTGTGGCAATTTCTGGAAGAACAAAAATGATTTAAAGGCACAAGAGGGTCCACCTGGCAAGGACAGATTAAAAATTAACATGGAGAGTTTGACCCAACATATCCCTGGAAACAAGGGTTACATAATAGACCATCCCTTAGGATGAAAACAAATGGTTCATAAATGGGGAACTGAAAATATCAAAACAGAATTAAAGCAAGGGAAGCACTAGAAAAAATATTACTAATGGCAGAGTCTGTCAGCTTTAAAAGACGTTTCAACTGGCTGCTTGATAAATGGTGTTTGCAGGTGACAAGGACATGGCTCACAGGTCAGCCACAAAAAGTTACAGTAAATTGGGATACATCGAGTTGACTCCCTCAAAGGCAGAAAAGCCCTGCCAAGAGATCTTGACAAACTGGAGGGCTGAGAAAACACCAAGCTGTGTCAGGGGATGTTTAGGCTCTATATTAGGAAAAGGTTCTTCACCCAGAGTGGTTGGGCACCGGAACAGGTTCCCCAGGGAAGTGGTCACAGCACCAAGCCTGACAGAGTTAAAGAAATGTTTGGACTATGCTCTCAGGTACACAGTGTGATTCCTGGTGCTGTCTTTTGCAGGGCCAGGAGTTGAATTCAATGTTCCTTGTGGGTCCCTTTCAACTCAGGATATTCTATAATTCTATGGGTTTTTCCCCTTCCCCTGCTTTAAACAGAAAAGTCAGCTACTGTTAAAATCTGTTTCANTCCCTTCTTTAAACAGAAAAGTCAGCAACCCACCTCCACTCCAAATGCTCTCCTAAAAAGGTTAAATCCAGCTACTGTTAAAATCTGTTTCATAGCAGCTTATCTTACCTGAGTTTCCGGAGTCATTACAGGACAAATCACTATGCCCTGCCAACAGAACACTACAAATCAGGAAGGTTGTAATGTGCAAACTACTTTCAGTGTTAAAAGTCAGTCCTCAGGTCTTGCTTTGCAAAGCTGATGTAGAATGCAATTGATACACAGTTTTATTAAAGTTGCAGTTTTGAGCTGTTACTGGAGTTAAATTTTCAGTTCATGAACACTACACACATCTCTTTCTAAGCAGACATTATTTTCATTTACTTTGAAGAACTTCATAGAGTTCCAGGAAAATTCAGGTTGGAAGGAACTATAGAAAGTCTCAAGCACAATCTTCTCAAGCCAGACTTGGCTGTGAGGTAAGACCAGGTTAGTTGGGATTTTATGCCCACGGGGATCAAAAACCTCTAAGGACAGAGACATAGCACCATCTCTTTGGGCAATCTGTTCCCTCACTGACTGTCCTCATGGGGAAGAAGGTTTTAGCAAAATTATGAGAAATACTGCTTCTTGTATGAAACCTGTATCAGAAGGTATTTGCGTAAATTTACTTCATAACGGCTGAAGTATGGTTTCTCTTCATTTATTTATTCATTAGTGTAGTTGCAATATTAAGGAGCTCTGCCAGGTTAAAATGAGGTCAGACTGATGATCAACACATGGCTGAAATGGTCCTGTGCCGCAGCTGGAAATACATCATCTCAGAACACCTTCCCATTTTTATCTCAGCTAAAATGAAACAAAAGTCTGTCAACATTTCAAAGGCTGAATTTTACTGAACATATTATAATATTATCTAGTGTAAGCTGACAAACAGGGCATGAAAGAGGTGGTTATCATGAAATTTGAGCCAAGTTTTTCCCAGTGAGAGGTTGGCCTGTGCAGGCTGTGAGATCCACCTTCTTTCTGGAAAGAGATGGGAACCTGGTGGATCAGGAGTACCTATACATTCAGTCACCAAACACATGCTTAACTCCACATGGTAGTTTTAAGTTGACATGTTGTAATGACTGTAAGTTCACTGATGGATTGGTTTTATTCTCCACCACACACTAGAGCACAGACGCTGTGCCAAGACAAGTGAATCCATTATGCAACAGGGATTAACATCTGTGCTGGGGACAAGGACTTCACCCATCTCCATGACAGTGGACTTAACTTTCCCATGTTGATTCACATTTCATATACACCATAACGTAAAACTTTACTCCAAACACATGATCAGCTACAGTTGCTGATTTCATACTCCACAGTTTAGGCACAAGTAATGCAGAAGGACTTTATCTAAAGTATAGCTCTTCCAATGTAATTTCATAGAAAACTGTCTAAAACCCACTTGGACTTAAGCTGGGTGCATCACTGAATATATCAGCATTTAAATGATCCAACAGATCAGAGAAAGGCCTTTTACAGCAGTGAATATTATCATTGTTTATTACTGAGCACCAGCACATGCTCTCAAACATCAGACCAATCAAGTGGTCTGCTGAAGCAGTACCGCCATGTTAGGCATCACTATCACTCAAGGAGAAGACACAGGGTATTAGTTAATCTCGTTTCTGGTCTTCTTGCACATACTGTTCAGGAGCAAAATGTGTCCTGAATGGCATCTGTTCCCTCTCTTCCTCAGTAACATTAGGAGCAAGGGTTTCTTTCAATAGATGGATACAGGGAAACAAATGAGCCCACAGATTGTCCCTTCTGACTGCACTTCTGCCACGGATACCAGAGAATTTACCAGAGACAAAGTTCTGGTTCAAGCCAACAACCTTTCTTCCCCCCAAGAGAGCACATGTTGGGATCTACTGCATTTACAATTTCAGCAGGTCATGGTGGAAATAATGCAAGGCCTTTCCATGAGAAAGCAGCTGGCATAAATGTGTTGTTGGAGTTGCTTGTTACACCAGTAGCACCAAGCATTTGTCCCACTAATAGCTAAAGAAGGACCAGGAGGGCAAAAAATTACTTCTTACAGCACAGCTTAAAAAAAAAAAAAGGACAGAGTAATGTTTCATTAATAACATCTTATGTAAAATGCATTCATTATCTTGTTTCTCACTACTGACAGTGCAGTTTTGTGTTCAGCAAACTCAGAATAAAGCCTACAGTTTCAGAGGTAACTTGGCTGCAAACAACAGCTTCCCAGCCCCAATTTTTGTAGACAGGCCATTAACTTGGTAACAAGTTAAAACATTTCCTTTTTAGATTTGACTACATTTTTGCAAAATGCATGAATATCATAAGTTCTTTTGTTCTGCTTATCATAGAAGCATGTATAAAAACCCATTTTTTACACTTATAATTGGTTCTTGTCAGCCGTTACTCTAATGTGGTGAGCGCTCCTGGGAGGGCAGGGGATGTGAAATCAATCAGGATTCTTCACGGTGCCAGTAGTGAAGATTCCTGCCATCTCTATGAACTCCTCAGGCTTTTCGTTTTCTTTGTTGTGTCTTTTAGAAAGCATTATAAACTCTGCAAGGCACAGAACTGAAACACACAGAGCTCACATCTAGGCAGAGCCGGGGTGAAGAAGGAAGAAGCATGCTCTTCACATCAGTGCAAAGGCCATACATTTCAAACTGTTTATTGCTGTAATGGTCTGGTTTTATTTTTAAAATCTTTCATTAGATTACTCATATCCTTGATACTACCTTTTTCCCCTACAGAATTATAAACTGATGTACTACTTACACATCAATGGTGAACTGCATATTGTGCCTTTGGCAGGAACCATATTTCATAACTTTTCCTCAAGAAATGAGTGATAAAACACTGCTGTTACTGAATAACATAAAAATGCAGTTTATTACCAGCCTTACTACCTACAATTATTTCTGCTAGTAGTGTAATGGTAATTTATAGACCAGTTCTGGCAGCTCTAGGCCAGATCACCAGCCCAACTAATAAGCCAATTATACAAGAAAGTTCACAGATAATAATGACTTCACATTTTGATCTAGGCTAGGCATGACTGCACAGTTCAGATATACAAGATGAAACAGTTCTGTGGGCAGCAGCAATTCATATAGATCCAGACACCAAAACAAATGAACAGAAGGAAAAATCAGATATAGTGCAAATACTGCCACAGCACAACATTTTCATCTGCACATTTTCTGTTTGATGGCAGCACAATGGCAATTCTACCTTTCAGCCCTTTCTCACATACAACTTTGTTTCTGTGCTTCTGTTAATGTGCATACACAAATGTAGGAAGATGGACAGGGAACTTCACTCATCTTCCAGCATAAGAGAACTGTGGAAAATGCAGCCTTTGCCTTATCCCCTACATCCCTACACAAACATTTTGAGAGACCCGCAGACGTTAGAAGACAACTTCCATGAGATTGGTATGGCATTTGGATACTTCACGCAAACCTGTGTCTTTCAAATCCCCAGATCTTCTGACTATGATGAGCAAACAGCCATGTCAACAAGGAGGGAAAGGGCTGAGACCACTGCTCCATTCAGTGGCTGAACTGGTCACCAGGGTTTGGACAACATCATAAACTTTCAAATTATGTACATGATCACCTTTAGCCTCTCTTATGACTTTTCAAGACAAAAGATATATAGATTAATTGAAAGGTAAACTGAAAAACTGCTAGAAATCTTGACAACACAGAAGGCCACTATTTTTTCCTTCACTTTTATGCTTGCAACTCTGTATCTTAAGGTCTTGGACTTTACCATCATCTTCCTTTTCTCTCTTGATTCCACCTCCCCTTTCAGATTTCAGCTTGCTGCATTCATAAACAGTCATACCTTTCATTCTTCCTTTTGCACTAAAGCATGACCATGGTGCACTACTCTCAAACTGATCACAACTGAATGTCAAGTCACATGCTGATTTCAAGCTGTAGCTCATGACTGTTTTTACATTCAGCATCTACAGTCTCTCTGCTCTCCATTTTGATTTAACATTTGGTTCTTGTTGGCCCATACAGTTAATCTTGTTGCTGTTAAAAACAGTAGCATCTCTCTTTGCAAATCCTGCCATCTGGAACAGTTCTTTACTCATGTTTCAGCAAATTACTTGCTCTAAAAAATCTGGAAGCATATCTTGTCTCCTCTTGCTTGAAAGTAAATTCCTTTCTTTATCACTGAAAAGAAGTGATACCACTGCATGTAGGGCTGGTTTGTCCCTCATAGCCAAATGTACTCCTGCTGTCATGAACCACCCTCTTCAAAATTACAGACACATAAACCAAAACCCAGGTCTTTCAGATTGGGTTCCCCTCTTTTTGGTGTTTTGTTGTTTTGGTTTTTTTTTAAAAAGACCATATGACAAAACCATGAGGCATCTGGGGATACAGTCTGCATGAAATTTTTACAGAAAATAAAGCTGTCTTACTGTCTTAACCATCCAGTATTGGGTGTTCCTCAAATTACTTGAGATTAAAGAAACAGACTCCAAATAAACAGCAAAAGTCACTTATTTGTGCCATCTACTTTGAAAACATTTGCTTGAAATAGAGCAATTAGTAATCTGTCAAACAAATTGTGACAGCTGATACACTGCCTGGCATTACTCGCCTGTTTTAGAATAAAAAGATAGACAGTACATATATAACATATATTTCTATTCTTTGTGCATTAGTAGCTGTCTCTTTCAGGACTCAAGATGCTATCAGAATTTTAATTGAACAGCTCTCACTCTAACATCATTATTCTGTAAACACGACATTATAATAATTCAGAATACAGCCTTAGCTTTGGATAGATAACAACATAATATTAGAATGGCAATGAAGGATACAGACAAAGATTTATGGTCAAGATTCTCAAGAGGTGAAGCCTCTGTGCATTAGGTCAAAGATTTTTATTCAGTCATAAGCTGAGGACCTAATTTCAAAGACAGTATCCATTGTCCTGATGAATCAGGAACTGAGAGCCATGAAATACATTTGATACAGGTATGACCAGCTGTCACAGGGAAACTACAGCAGCTTTAAGCAAGTGATGGAAAAGTATGGGATTCCAAGCCCTTTTCCTAGCTTCCACAGAATTTCTTTTTATCATATGCCATTGTTCTTCAGTTAAACTGGCCTTTAACTGGGGTGTGATGTCAAATCATCCCATGGAGATGGGTCCACGTGTGAGTTATCACACTGCACAGGTCCTGTGAGGCGAAGAGAAAGAACCACAGTAAGAGAAAAGAGATCTTTTTCTTTAAGGCAGCATCTCCTGCCCTAAGGTGCTGAGGTGCACACCACAGTCAGCAGTCAGGTTTTTTCTGGAGAACTGCTCCATCTTGGCTGGTTCTGCTTGATGACGTTGTCAAGAGCAAGCACCTTGTGCCAGTGTGTGTGGCCCTGGTTGAGACCTGATGTAGGACTGCAGGAGCTTCCAGCTCTTTCCGTGGAGTCTTTAGGGAAGGCTGAACTTGTTTTTCTCTTCTGTGCTTTTAAGAGATGCATTCATTTTTAGAAATTAAAATGTTAACTTGATTTCTCTTGCAGTTATGGTACCATAACAATGGCTAAGACACTATATTAGGAGATATATTTTCTAATTTAGTTTATCTTATTTTCTTACATTTTATCTTATCACAGAACATGGGAATCACTTAGCAGAATATGACTATCCCCAGTCTTAAATACAAGAGCTAGAAGTAGGACAATAAAAGTCAAAAGTTTATGTTCTGCTATGGTTGCAAAACTTAATTTAGAAGAATACCAGCCAATGGAATAAAGCTGCTATTTTTACCCTTTGGGCATACAAAATTTATCATTAAAACTTACAATTAGATAAAGGATCTGAAAGCAATATAGATTTTAAGATGGAAAATTCTTCTCAGGGAAAAAGCCACAGCAACAATTTAAAGCTAATCACAGGCTGAGATCTGATAGAAAGAGAACAGTACATAGGAGGGCAGCAAACTGATTGAAGAGTGCTGGTCCAGGACTCTTGTACATGCACAGGACAGTACAGTAAGTTTTATTAACACCTGACCTAGACCACTGCCTACAGGATATGTGAACATCTATACTGCAACAGATACTTTTTGCATAGGCACACAAATTAGGACAGTCACCTTTGGAAATCTTGGCCTGGAATACACTACATAGGGCAAACAATAAGCCTTCTCCAGAAATCCTCATAGAAGGTATGTGCAAGCAGTATTACATATATTTCACCTTGATTCTAAGTTTCTTTGACATAACAAGAAGATCTCTTCTGGGAATTATAGCTCTATGTTTGGCATGCTTGTACGTGCTTTAGAAATTAACTCAAAAACACATTTTTACAAATAAGGCAACTTTTAATTGCTGTTTATAGAAAAAATATTGTCACTATCTGAGAGTCAGAAACTATCCTTTCCCTTGCTTTTAACTACTATCCTGATCCATTACACAGCTATTCCTCCCAAGGAACAAAATCCCAGCTCCTCAACTCCATCTCTACATTGGAAGGAGTAGTTCTTAATCAGATGTGAAATGGGAAAAGGCATGAATTGATGTCACTTGAACTGCACAGACAAGAGAAATGAATTAACATGATAAGTATTTGCTGTTCTCAAGGCAGTAAATTGCAGACTGGCTGAACACAAATAAAGACAACGCATTACAAAAAATGGCTGATTGTTTATTCTTGACTGCCAAAAAGCTGCTCAGGATGCATCAAGAGAGAATTTCTGCAGCCAGAAAAATTATTTCTGATGATGGCAAGAGGAAAAGAAAGGAATCCCTCCACCCCCATCCTGGCCACCCCAAGCTTAAAAACACCTAAATGTTCTGGTCTTAAAAACAAAGAAGAAATCACATTGAAACCCATTAAAGACAGATTAAATTAGTAGATTACATGTACTTATTGATGAAAAAGATGCCATTTGGTTATCTGGGAATTACTCTAAAATGCATATTTTAAAATACTTTGGTTGGGCTTTCTGATAGCTTGCTTCTGCTTCTTCCCAAGTATCAGAACAATAGGATTTAAATTAGGGTTTTGTTCATGCACTGCATGTGAAAGTTTATTTCAATAACCTCACTGAAACAACACTGCAGCCTTTTTGTTAGGAACACATCTGAGAAGAGCAATTTCATTTACTGCAGCCAAAGATAATATTTTAAGTCATTCTTTTTTTAACATCTTTTTAAAAGAAACACCACAAATTTTACGAGTCTTGTACCCATAGGGCAGTACTAGCACCAGCCTGACAGTGGCACCATGTCTAATTCTGAAAGCCTGGTATGAAGGGAAGGAGACCAGAAAAAAATGGAAAGAATATTGCATCCCCTAGAAATTCTGCATCTAAGTCTTGCATCCACTTCTACCAAAGCTTGAAGAAAACCACAAATTTCTCCTTTTAGCTTTGTTATTCTAGGCTTCTCTTTACAAATACATGGAAGTATTTGGGCATTCAAATAACTTTAGGAGACCAACATACCTTATGCAGGGCACTTCCACTGCACAAGCATGTTCTTGGCAAGTTCAGCAGTGATTGTACAGCGGGTGATTAAATGGAGCTGGCCAGCAGGACCCCGAGCAGCGCCAACCCACTTGAGCTAAGTGCAACATGACAGTGCCCAGACTCATCACGACTCAGGGCAGAACAGTGAGATCAGCCTTGCAGCAATCCAATTCTGACAGTGTCTTCAAAGCACATAAATAAACTTTCCTAATAATTATACATGTATTTATAAAGCACCCTTCCTCCAGGAATCACACAGTGAATTATGAGTATCAGCCCATTCTATGTAAGAGACTTCTTGTTTAGCAATCCCAGGATTGCCAGTACAATTGGTAAATGTCATTTCACTTGAATGAGAGGTACTGCAGTGGCATCATCGCTTGCTGGTTTAACAGAACTACTCTGTCTTTCTTCAAACTAGCATTTAGACACAATCCCTGCGCTTTTTTAATGAATAAAACAACTGAAGTCTCATCTCTGGCTTCAAGGCTGTTGGCTAGGTTGAATGAAAAGGCTATTTTGCTAGAATTGATAACAGCTGGGAATAAGAGTTATCTCACAATAACATCTGGGAACACATGAATACCCTGGATTCCAACCTGTTCTTTCAGTGGTAATATTCAACTGAAGCTGTATGTCTATAAATCTGAGTAGGATAATTAGACTGTATTGCCAACCATGGTTATTCTCCTATGGACACTTAAGCTTTAAAGCTAAAGGGACACTTGCATTATGATTTATTGAAACCACAGCTGATTTCAGCAGAGTGATTAAGACTTCAGAACTATTTGTACAGTAGGTTGGTCGCTATTGCCCGTTCTAATACCCAGAAGATACAATTTTTCTTCAATTATTTTTCCCCATGTTTAAAGAGTGTCTGATCTAAACAAAGTGATTTTTTTTCATTATCTCAATGACTGATATGTTTTCTAGCCAGTCAAACACAGGCACAAAAGCCAGCATTTTCTTTTGACCAACATTTGATGACCTTGAAAAATCCTGCAACAGCAGCCTGTGGGAAGTCTATGAAGATCAAAGAAACAATTCATGTCTGTATTCATTTGAGTGCCATTCTATGTCTGGCACTGTCTGGAGTGATGCTACAAGAGCTGCATATTAGTAGTGTGTTCTGCAAGCACAGTGACATAGCTGCAGAGGCCAGTAAACAAAAAGCACTGTGCTGCACGGAGTGTTCCATCTCTGTCAGCAAATCACCAGAAATCCCTAGAGAACAAAAATTGTATTGTGTACATCTAGGTAAATCATATCCACTACCTCAGATGTTCCAAAAATATTATAACAGTACATATTTGAGATAGACTGAGGGGTTGGGGGACCTGTGCAGGTACCACATCACTTATAATTCAAAATAAATTATTGCCAGGATGGTACTACATAGAGTGCTGTTATGCAGCTGCTTAACTTCAGAGTTGTAGAACACCCTAACTCATTTAAAGTGTCACAAAATTTTATTAAATTAATATGAAACTTAAGTCAGACCCACCTATAGTTTTAAAACTTTCTTATTTACAAAGTTTCTTTAATGAGACCTGATATCCAAGATCTTAGCTTTACGTTTCAGGAAGGCGATCTTGCCTTTTGCAACATAAGGTCTCTGGCTCAGCCAGGCTGTTCTGTCTGGAGAGATGAGAAAGGAGAAGCCAGGCATGTTGATACATCTCAACACCGGCTGCTTTGGAAAGTCAGCAGTAATGAATAACTAACTGTGTAGCATTTATATTGCTCAGGGGATGTTTAAGTATTTGTCTACTCCCATCTAAGCACACAGGACAGCAGACAAGCGCCTCGGTGAACAGCAGGGATTTGGGGAGGACAGCTGGGAGGCAATTCAGAATTATACGGGTTCTCCAGTGGAAAACAGCTAAAATCCATGATTGGGAATAAGGAAGTCCAGTCAGAAGTGTTAATTCTCTAGTGCAAGGACAGAGAGTTTGTACTTAGCACAAACAGTTCTGCAACAGCCAAATAGTGCTTCAAAAGTGTATCTGGAAGAATTCCCAGATTCCACATTTGATCCTTTAATTTAAACCTCCAAGAACAAGGGTGGCCACAGAAGCAATGAGAAGGATTAAAGGACTGGTTTCCTTCTGCCTCTCAAGCTCTGTCAGAAGAGGGTAAGTCACGTACATATTTGCTTAATCACTGAGCTACAACCCAACTCCCCCTTTTTTCTTCTCCTACTTCTCCAAGCCTCTGCTCCCAAACATGCCTGCTATCACCAGGCAAATACCAGGGCAGCCCTTCCCCCAGACATGTGTACAGCCCTCAGTACACAGCAGTAAAATAAGCTACAGTCTCCATTTTCCATGACTGATCCTGTAACTCTTTCTGTGCTAGGCAGTTACACAATTCAGTACCCCTCATGGAAAGGAAGTTAATTCACCCAATTAAAACAGGAGGTGAACCAATGATGTTGTAGCAGTGTGGCAGATGCCGGGAAGTCATCCCGGTGGGCTGACCATACGTAGTTCTGTTTTGTACCTGTCCCTCCCCTGTTTACCCAGGACTGGCCAGATGTCACTGGTCAATCATTTGCCCATTGGCCCTGCCCTCCCCTGACGGAAGGCATAAGAAGCCGAGGCGAGTGACGATCTGGGCCATTTTGCCAGGTTCACCATCTCGCAGTTTGTTCTTTGCACCTTCCTTTTCCCTCTGTGAGGGAAATAAAGAACGCTGGATAAAAGGCAAGTGGTCCGTCTGTTTATACCTGCAAACAGCTGCCACCGCCCGCCCAGGACTGGAGCTCCCGAGCTAAGGGAGCTACCGAGGGTGAGCACGGTGGTCCCAGAGAAGTCCAGCGCCGAATCAGCAAAGCAACATGATACCATTATCACAAGTGAAACATGGCCAAGATACCAAAATGAGCATCCTTACTGTTATCCTGAAGGAATGCCTGTGCCATTTCTTATGTTCAGGACATAAAGGGATGCATTTGCAACAACTTTAGTTAATTTGCCAGCTTCTTCTCTTTTCACTGGAGAAAAAGAGGCTGCTCCAAGGAGAAATTCAGAACAACAGAAGCTAATCTCCTTCTCTGAATTGTCTTTTCTAGGAATCTCATGTGCTGTGGCTGACAGGCAAAGTCATATCCATCACCCAAGTCTTAAACTATCCCTTGCACATATTCCTTTGACAAAGACTACATCATTTGTGATTTTCTATGTAAAACCCAGGGGAGCATGCTTTCCCATATTTCAGGCCTCTCAAAATACCAATCCTCTATTTTAACCTTTCATGCTTTGAAAACTGCTCATGCTGAAATTTCCCAAGTAGCCTGCAGACCCACTGGACACTTTTTGGACTAAGGACAAAAAAATATTAAAAATCACTACTCTAGCCAAAAATCTGAGGGTTATAAAATAATCAAGCCTTGAAAAACAGGGTGCACAAGACAGAGTAAGAAGCTCATTGTCAAACACTCATAGCAAAAGTGCACATGATCTTGTAGCTATTATAGGTTAAATGAACATATTCTCTGGCCCCCAAAGCCTTTTCCTAGCAAAATGAAACTGGTAATTCCATTTTCACCAGAGCTGGTGCACCTCATCCAGCAGAAGGTAGGTTATATACTTTCTAATAGTTCAGAAAAGTACTTGCAGATATGTCCAGAAACAACTGCCCCAATACAGAAAGTATCCCATTTTCTAATGCACTAATCATGCACCACTGATGTACCGAACCTTCAAGCAAGATTATCCTGATTCATTTAAAACATGCCCACATATGGATATGTCATCAAATCCAGTCTCCTTAGCCTCCTCATTTTCAGCACCATGTCAATTTTAAATGATTCTGGCTGAGCGAGATGGCAGGATGCTGAAAACCCTGTCAGCAACTGGCAGGCTGACTCCATTAAAGTACTCAATATTGCTAACATTGGTTCAACAGGACTTAAAAATGACTCCCCTGTGAAATCAAATTCATCAAGTTCTCTCTCACGCTGCCCACAGATTTCAATCCATAAAAGCACAGGGTCTAAATGGTGCCCTGACCATGGGTCATTTTGCACTCAGGGTTCAAACAAAAATAAAATTGCAAGTGGAAACATTATTGGAACCACAGAGGATATAATTTTGACCATTAGTCAAAAATCTGTGTAAGATCATACAGAACACAAGGTGCTTCAGATGCCAGCTTTGCAATCATATCCACAGTGAAGCCAAGGGTGGGGAGTGTAGAAAGGGGTACCAGGTTTTAATGAAAGGTCTTCGTTGAGCTATGGCAATGTCAGCCTTCCTTATATAAAAAGCAGTTTTAAGGCTCATAATTACACCATCAACTCCACAGAGGGTTGCAGGAGATTATGCCACCTAGAGACTAGGGTCTGTGTTTAAATGTATTTAACCACTGAATTTCATTTGGCTCCAAAGTACCTTCCTCATGCTGGTAAAAACTCACTAAAAAACCCATGCATTCTCTAAAAATAGCAATGCTGAAATTACCAATTCTGAATATTTAAGAACATCTTATCCTATCTCTAAAACCAGAAAGGCTCCACCATGTGTGGCCTTGAAAAAGTGCATAAATGTGCAGAGGTGGACTACTGAATCAATCTGACCTCCTGCCTCAATCTCCATTTCCTAAAAGACTCTGAAATCAAATGAAATCACAAATTCTCTACTTGGTTCCTCTACAGAAAGCTTTATGACCTGTGTCATGTACAAGCTGGAACAAACAGTGTTAATGGCCCAGCTTTTGAACCTACTTATTTGAGCTTGAAAACTGCACAAGGCAAACATTTCCTTTTACATCGTCTCACAGAGTATGTGGCTCTGGGCACCCTAAACCCCTCGGAGGTGCTGTCCTCACTGCTCATGTCAGCTGCAGGAATATTATGCCTAGTTTATCTCTGCATTGTTAGATCAATAACATCAGCAATCTACTTCAAGCAAGCCTGTCTGTAGCTTGGTAAGAGTTCAAGCTTACACTATCTTTCTTCATCAAAACATTTTGCATTCTGCTGGTGTTTAGGCTAGACTCAAATATTTAGTTCTTCAGTGGGATTGCTATACTTCTGTATGATAAGAGCTCATTGAAGAAGAAAAACAATTAACCTCTGTGGAATCTTGGGAACATACAAATCTTCCACAACTTCCTTTTGAATTTATATACAAGTTGTAAATGGCAAAGTCACAACAAGAACCTTATGAGAAAAAAGACTTTTTTTTTCAGAATTATTCTGCTCAGTATGCATGCAAACATCTGAATGGGGCCTTATTAGTCAGCAAAAAGTACAATATATGTCACTAGGTATCAATATATCTACAGAGACAGAATAAAATTAACCTGCAAAATGCAGACCATCCACATACTACCTCACCTAAAAATTTCCAGCTTTGGAAGGTTACATATTTTTCTTTCCTTTACTTTTTTTAGATTTTGATAGCACTATCACTTTCACAATGAATTAATTGTTCTGTACGCATTCCATCTTAATTTACTTGCTAGAAGGTGGAGCCAATTGTGCAAGAAATAACTCCATTTTCTTGGCAATCTGTTTTTCTGAGTAAATATCCAAGGGAAGGTTAGTGAGTACTTCAGAAAAGTTTGGTCTGTAATTTTAGGGTAAACCTGCAAATGCCCTTCTAAGTTCTAGGTAGATTCACATGGACATTACAAGGTATATAGATTTACTGAATTAAGTCAAGCTGATCTGAAATACTGGTAAAAACAAGCTGTACAGCAGCACAACATCAATACGCAGAACTGAAGTGATAATGGTTCAACTATCTCTGCCATCATCTAAGAACACAACACTGAATTTGGTTACTTTGTGATGATGAAACAAGCTCAATCCATCCTCATACTCAGGTATGAGTAATTTTCCAAGTAATGCTGAGATGGCAAGTCATTGCTGCTGAAACCTCCACCCCCACCTACTATCATTCCCCAGAAGGGTAAATAGGCCCTGCAGTTAGGATCCCAGTTTGTTCTTCATCTGTAACACTTTCTTGGCCTGTCATTTTGTTCAGAAACAAGAAAATTCTTACTAGCGCTGTAATAAGAAAGACATTTCATTCTGGAACAGACAAAGAAGTCTCATTACCCATTTCTGAAGCAGAGCTAGAGCAAGTAATTTACTAGTTGATAGCAAGAATTAGCTACTCGCTAACTGGCAGCAGCTTTGTGAACCTGACCCTGTCCCAAAACAGCATCCCACCTGGCAGTGCTTACTTAGAACCCAGTAACTCCCTCCTCAAAGCTTCACCATCTCTCCTCTTTGTCCCCCAGAATATGTATTATACCCTGCTGACACCTCTGGGACTATCTGGGCCTCTCAACCCAGCACCCCCATTTCTCAAGGCCCTTTACTCCCTAAAATATTTCCTAACCCAGACATCCGACCTCTTGTCCCAGACACCCTCATGCCTCCAGCCCTCTCTCAGCTCTCTCCATCCCTGGCCTCCTCCAGCCGGTCAAAGTGGCCAGACAAGCCCACCTTGATCTTCTCTGGAGTCCTTCTAGGGGTGGTTCAAATAGCCAGAGCCAGTCTGCTGCTATGAAGAACCCATCAAGGCACAACTTAGCAAAAGAACTGAAGAGACAGAAGAGGCAGCTCCACCTGAGAAGAATTCTCCATTGACTGATGACACTGCAGCCTGGAGAGCCAGGCCAAGAAGAAAGAAGCAGCTGCACAGCTGCAGATATAATTGGAGGCGTTACACTTGCAAGACCAGAAGCTGGAATATGAGTAATGCATCTGAGGAAGTTGATGGATGTCCTGGAGGCAGCTTATATTTTATTCTACCCCTAAGCAAAAAGGTAGGTGGCAGAGGGAAGGAATGATCACAGCCACCTTCTCTCCTTTATCATGGCAGCCCCTTTTATTTCCATAAAGTACTTTTTACCAGCATAAGAGTCCCCCCCATTCCATAGCCCGAGGATTGCAGAGCAGCCAGGCAGCTTACACAAATGCCTTATTTTGACAGCAAGTCTCCATAGCTTCAGCATCTTTTATTACCTTTGTCTTTTTTCTTTTTTTCTCTTCACTTTTGATAAATTATTTTCTTAATGACAGTCAGCAAAGAATTAAAAGTCATTATTAGAAGACAGAGATAACATCTGGAAAGTGGTATACATCATACTAAACAAGCTTTGCAACAGATTCCTGCACTACTCATCTTGATTTACTTGTATATATTTGATCAGACAAGTGTATTTTATTCTGTATCCAGGCCAAAGTTTTAACATGATGTATAAAGATAGGTAGCTAGCTAGGTGCTCATCAAACCTCAAAAATAAAATTGGTGAAATCATGCCAAATGCAATTGAGTCAGAGAAGCTGGAACCAAAAACTGCACAGTGGCAGAGCAGTGTTCACGTTCTTCTGAGTCACACAACACAAAAGGCATTTAAAATAAAGTAAGACTTCATCATTTGCAAGATGGAAGACAGTCCGGCTTTTTTTAATTGTGCAAGCTTTGTAATACATAGGCAATGAAAACTGACAGCTTGCTGACCAGTGAACTTTCTGTCTCAGTAAGCAAAGCCTCTTGTATTACTGTAAAATAAGTGTGGTCTAGTTTCAAGATCTCTAAAAAGCAGATGGATGTGTTTTCAGGACAAAGCATATAGTAGCTATATAGAACCCCCCTCCATGAGCAATGTGCCCAGAAACCTGGAACCTCAACAGACAGGTGTGTATAGAGACTTCAGTGGCAATAGTATCAGCAGGTAAATGGCTGGATCTACAGAAGGCAAGGCAATAAATGCAAACATACTTCTTTTTCTCTTTGCGAGCAAAGGAAGATTCAGCATTTGACAGAGTCAGTTTCTTCCTTTCTGTTGCTGAAGCTCTGTCAGGGGACCCTTTGGAAGACATGTGGCAAACAGGAAAGTCCAAGTGCACTGCACTTCCCAAGCTTGCCATCTTCTGCATTCCCTGCAACCCTGTGGCTGCCTCTTCTCCAAACGACCTTCTTTCCTCAAGCACTTCCACCTGATCACACCAGTGTCCCTATCACCTTGTACCCACGGCCACTCTGCACAAACAAACCAATACCTCAGGACACTCATCTGGAGGTAGTGTCAGACACAGAAATAGATTTTTAACTAGAATCATGGTCTATCCTGCCTCCAGATCTGCAAGAGAAATGTAATCTGATACAACACATTGTAACAGAGGTAGTAAAACAGAGGCATTCTCTCTTCAACAGCTGAAAACTTTGATGAGAGAAGCGCTACAAATATCCCTTTTGGATATTTAAATCTGTATACTTGCTTGGACTAAAATGTCAACAAGTTAGTTTCTCCGGGAGAAATTGGAAAATTGATTTTATCCCAAAACAAATACCCCTGGTACATGACAGGCACTGTTAGGGAGCCATGCCAGCAGAGAATTTTTTAAAAACAGCAGCACCAACTATTTCTCATCCACCATTCTGTGAAAAACTGCCATAATCAGAACAGCTTGAAATAAAACTTTTGAAGGAGCTGCACTCTTTTAACCATCCTAATTCTCTAGTGCCCAACACTTCTCCATGTTGTGAGATGTGGCTTGATACCTCTGCATTTGGACAGTGAAATGTTACTTAGTTTCCCATGTATGCATAATTTTTCTTTTGTAAAACAGCAGTAGAAGTTTGGATCCACAATGTTCATGAAGTAAGGAAACTTATTTCTACCAAATCCCTCCCACTACTGTTGGCAGGACTCCTTATTAGCTGTAGCCAGTTCTGGTAACTGTAGGCAAGCACTTCTGATTGAGACTTGAGTGTAGAAGAAAGTTTCAGATCAACTTCCTTTTTGGTGTTGATCATGATTGTCTTCCCAGAGTAACCCAGCACTTGCAGCCTAGCAGTGTTCTCATCAGGAGAAGTGGGCATGACGCTTGAAGTCTCAGGGAAAAGAAATCTTCCTGACAGTGAGTGTCTCTTTTGCAAGAGACCTGTGTGAATGCTGAGGAACAGTACCAAAAAACCCAACAAATAAGCACTGTTTACTAATAGCAACTTCTTTTAGTGCAAATCGTTTCCCATTGAGCTTGCACTGCACAGATGCAGCCTCTGAACCAAACTTGCAGAAACACACTTCCAAGTGCAGGTAGATCAGACAGATAAGGGTCCAACCACACAGTATAACCAGATCTCCACAGGCCTCTTTTGCACCAGTGACAACGCTACAGACAGAAGTGCCCATCACACAGCAGAAACTTCTCATACAGCAGAGCACTTCTTGTCTCATCTGGGTGAGAACATAAGGAACAGCCACTCAATTCCCCCTGCTTGCACCAGTGCCACCACACTGAGTCTGCTCCACAAGCCAGCCACAGGCTAGTCACACCATGTGTTCCATATTCACGTGTATTTCTATATGAAAAAACCAGACCTTACATTGCAAGTGGCACATTTTCACCTAGAATGTTCTTATTTTCTAATAAGATTTTACGACACAGATACATGTTTATGTTTAAGACACATTTTCCAGCTATGGGTCTGGTCAGGTCAGTAGACAAGCCCTAATCTTAAAATAAGCACAGGCTTTTCTCTTCTACAGAAACTTCATAAAGTTTCCCTGCTAGCACATCAATAATTACTTTGCACTTTCTTTGATCCAACAGCTTTACTACTTACCTGAACAATTAGTGACAATCAGTGAACTTTTCTATTTGAGATTTCAATACAACTTCACCAAAAAGTAACCTGTAACTTTTACAGTAATTAATTAATTAATTATTGGGTGTTGTACTCTACTTTGTATCTTACTTCACTCCTGCTCTGCCTGATGCATGTGTGCAAGAACAGAGGCTAGTGACTAGAGGCACAGAGATAATCTTTCTTGTAGAGAAAAAAATGCCAGAAACTGAAATATTTCAAAGCTCTGCATGCACAGTTAATGAAATAATTAGACATTCCCCTTTCAGAAACTCCTACCTCATATCAGTCCTCAGTTCCCACGGAGGGACTCTGTGTTAATGGTCGAGTCTGATTGGAGACTATGGCTGGCCCCGAGACTTGCTCCAAACTCTTCCCCTCACTGCCAGCACGCTGTAAGTAGCTAAATGCTAAAAATGCTTTTCCAAGACTGAACCTTCCTCCAAGGGAAGGGACTTGGCACACTGTACCAGTACAAGCTGATGATTCTTGGCACACCACGCTGGCTGGGCCATACAGGTGCCCACCTGTCCTGAACAAGTTCCTACAAATGGTGTAAGAGGCCAGAGAACAGAAGAAAATGGATTAAGAAGACATTTAGGTCTAAGCTCCTCAACAACCTAAATGCCCTTGAAAAAAAAAAAAAAAGAAAAAAAAGTTAAATAAGGAAAGAAAGAAAATCAAGAGTCTGGGTGGTTCCTGGTTAATGTTACACTGGCTTCTATTTTTTTTAGTTTCTTTTAGGGCTGTAGGTTTTTCTTAATGTTGCCAGTCTAATGCATTCAAGAAACTAAAACTGATTAACAATAGGCTTTCCATCACCATCTTTTATGCAAACAAAAACTTTTAAATCAGGGTGAGCTAAGCAATATAGCTCCAAATTCACAAGCAGGAAAGAGAAGCAGAGCAGTGATTTATTCAGGGGAGTCAAGGCAGGGAGATAGGCTTGAACAGTGTGGGACTGTCTCCATCCCTAAGCAGAAGATAATTATGCATAATGTGAAACAAGGGCTGCTCCTCTCTTTCTAGACAACAAACTTCTGAGGACATTCCAAGCACAAGCTAAAATTTGCCCCCCCCCTTCAGAGTACTTAAACAAAATTTATAGAGACAGGCAGTGAAATGGATCTGTGAAAGAAGCTAGCTTGCTAACTGTTCTAAAATGAAAAAAGGAGCCCGTCTCCTGTTACAGCAAGCCCAATATTTTAGAAACCTCCAAGTGTTTGATGAAGCACCCAGAAGAGCACTGTTGGCAGGGGAAGCATAAACAAACTCTGCCTGTAAATCACATTCAGCAAAATTACATGTTTTGCTCTAGAATATGGAACTTGATTCCCTGTAGCCTTGTATCTTCTGCAGTCATTTCCATCAGCATGAAGTAATATACTGATGGCCTACAGAACCATTTCTTTGATGTAGCAGCATTTTACCCACATGACATAGTCATCTGCTGTAAATGTCTCAAAGCGCAAAGCTGTTGTACTGTGGAAGCAACAGTATACTCAATCTGTTGGACAATGCACAGGTGTACATAATCAAACAAACCCCAAACCAAGTATTGACATTAAAAATCTGCCTATATATTAAAAAGAAAGAATGGGAAGAAGACAGCTAGAGTGGAGAGAGATAGTCTTTACTAAGACTGTTTCATAAAGTTCACAAATAACATCTTTCACATGGAACAACTTAAAAGAACTCTACGTTATAAGACCATGCAAGTTGAAATCTTGCAACTTAAAGCCTGCATTTTAAAACTTGAAATAGATGTCTGAATTACAGTTGCTTCAGCAGCCTAACTCCAGCTATCAATCACACTTTGGAATACAAACTTTAAATGCTCATTAAGTTTTTTTCCGCTGGGTCCTTCTCTCAATCAGTGCATAGAAGTTATAGCTTCTATGGCTTCTAGACAACTATTAAGTGTGACTGCTTTCTCGTCATACTTCTACATTTACCCACAGGTCTTGCATACCGTGCACTATTCACATTCTGCTCAGAAGCCTGAAGAATTAATTTCCTGCTGACTGTGTCTGTGTTATTATCACAACTGAGCCCAACTGCTTCACAAATATTAGGGGGTTTTTTTTGCACTGTATCACCTATGTTTTATATATATATAAATTATTTACAGAGAGATCAAGGTAAAAACTACATCCACTGACTTTCAGGAACCCTGGTGAGAAGCATAGGACACGATTCCTCTGGTTTAGGTATGACTTAATTTGTGGCTGTGGTGCTTAACCTTTCTGCAAACCAGGACCCAAATCTCATTCAGTGAAAGAGAATCTTATAATTACAAGTTAGGAAGTTTGGTTTAAGGCACCTTAGGAAAATGATGCAACAGGCAGAAACAGGGTGCAGCTCTCCAGGGCAGCACAGCTCTCAGCTGCCTTGAACTGTGCCAGTTCTTCCTGCAGTCTCTTGCTTCAGTTGTCATGCATGTCTCAACCTCTCTTCTGTACTATAAACAAGACCCAAGTATTGTGGAAAACTCAGAGTGCAATCATCGAGTTAGAAAGACTCTATTACAATTTAGAAGCAATAGTGGGGAATGCAGTGTCATGGAGATAACCTTTCTTCTACCATTTCACAGTCTTTTGAGCACTGGCCTTTATAGCCTTAATAATATTCTTTGGAACTACCTAGTTATCTGCATAGCAATCCAGGAAATTCTGTGGGTTTTTTAATTGAGTAATTTTTTTTAAACCCCAAAAATTCTGTCATGAGGCATAAAATCAATACCCAAACCTGTTTTAAATCTTGTGATATTTGCAATTGAGTTAGACAGCTTTTTCCTAGACACTGCATGGGAACCCAGAGAGCTTAGAAATAAAGCAGGCTTCGTCTCAGTGTTGGTTTTAGACTCAGTGAGAGATTCAGTGTTGAAGACCAGGGTGACAGAACGGCCACTGGTGGTCAGTCTTGTGAAATCTTAGTTATTTAAATTAAATTAATTTAAAGCATAGTCTATGGATTTCCATCTAGCTGACAGAAAGAACAAGACCTTAGCTCAAAGTCATATTCTTGCTCCAAAGCACAGGATTGCTAGTTCTTAAAATGAAAGTTCATGAAAACATTTACATGGGGGAGAGAAGATACCCTTTAATTGTGTGAAGTATGATAAAAATTTTAAACACCTGAAAACAGGGTCTTAATAGTTAGGAAACACAGCTAGTATATCAATGTTTTCTAGTCCCTAACGTGTTGTTACACTATTGTTTCTTCAGTCTCTTCTGATAAATCTGATCTAAGATATCAGTTCTGCTCTGATTAGGAAGCTGGACTAGATAATTTCTGGAGGTCCTTTCCAATTTTACAATGGGAGTTTTCAATACACAGCTCTTTTCAGACAGAGACGAATCCAGCATCTTTTTATAGGACCAAGCGACATCAACACAAAGTCTTGTATTACAAGTACTGACTCCAAAACCTAAGCATGGGATGTCACCAAATAAAACACTGACATGCTTGAGCTCATTGATGGCATTAATTTTCCAAAACAAGGCTTTTCACTGTAGGCACTTCTAGACAGAAATTAATCTAATTAATTAATTTCTTAAGTATCACCTTGTTAGCCAGCAACTGTAGGTAAAAGTAACTCACCAAGCTTTTATGATCACTCTGTGTTCTGAATTACTGTCTGAGAAAAGCAGAACTGTCTAGCATCTCAGTCAATTTATTCAAAAGACAAAACAATCCAGGAGGCACCAGATAGACTGTTTTAGTGCTGGTTCCCTAAATGCACTGAAGCTGCAGTGAGGTTTGCCAATTTGTCATTTGGTCCCCTGTGTGCCTTTAGAGGCAAAGTGCACTTATCCTATATGTAACTGCATCCTTGAGCTTGACTGAAATGGGCTTATCATCAGATATGCTGAAGAGAATTTCAACTTAGCTGCTTTCATTAATACAAGAACCTATGCAGCTAGAATTTCAGATCAAGCCCCTAAAGCACTGGAAATCACTATTCCCTCCTTGGGCTTGCTGTAAACAAGGAGATCATAAGGACATGGACGGAAAGAAAAGGGATGAAAAACAAGTGGTGAATTAGTTAATAATATACGTTCCCCACATAAAAAGGCCTTTCCGTGCTCTAAAGTGTGTTGCCAGATCTAGAGTTTATCTGCAATATGAGCTAGACTCTTATTTTCAGAATATTAAAAACTTCTGGTTTTTAGTTTTCAGGATACAGTTCATTTTTTGTAAATCAGCAAGATAACAGAACAAAGGAAGAAATGCTTTTCCAACAAACAATAACACTCATCAGTCATAAGAGATGTATTTCATTATATTATATATATTGATGAGGGGAACTTAAATACAGGAGGAGGAGAACAGTGAGGGTATACTCCAGATTTTGAAACTGGACTGCTGTTTACCTCACTCACTTCATTACCAGAATCTTAAACTATGCCTCTTGTCTGCAATTCTCTTCTCCTAATGTTTCTATACACTGGCAAGAATGAAGTGGACTAAACTCCAATCTTGGAATACCATGGACTGTATTCTTCTCCAGTGCTATTAACTCTTCCCAAACAGAAAAATATTTAATTACAGCAATGCAAGTGAGAGAGTGGGAGAGAGAAGAGAATACTTCATCAGGAAAAATTCTGAGGTAATTAATGAGAAGGGAAATGTCACACTGAGGAAGCTCATCTCAAAGAAAGGCTGCACATGCCAAAGACAGGATTCTCTTAGGAGGACAAGTTCAAATGAAGAAAGTAGATCCGAAATGAGTGACTGACAAACATGATGAGATATGCAAGTACCAAGATTTGAAACTATTAATGCAAAAATGCTGAGCTTAGGCTACTATTATGCATTGCCTGCAATTCCTGAAGGAGGAAAGCACAATCTCTGGTAGGTAAAGGAAAATATGCAAGGAATGGGTGAAGAATGCTTTGAAAAAAAGGTGGAGAGACACACAGTAAGAACAATATAGGATGATGACATGCTAAGCAGTATCTCTCAACAATCTAGCAAGGTTTCTGAGGGTAGGAGAGGAAAAATGAATATCTTAAAATCACCTGTATTTAAAGACAAAACAAGCAGAGAAGCCATGCATGAATAAGATATGAAAAAATCCATCTCTAATCTCTCCACTGGCAAGCAGAAAGATTCTGACCTGAGGAATAATGCTCTGGGCTTTATCATAATGAGTTTCTGTGTAGCGTTAGAAGGAAGATTCTTACCACTGTTACATGACTAATATATTCAAGCACTGTTAAACCAAGCTATAGGATAGGCATCCTTTCTGCTTCTTCTTCATATTCATCATGTAATGTGCATTGTTCCCATTGTGAGCTGGGTTTCAGGTGGTGTTTGACTTCACCATAAGAATCCAGAGTGCACTGCAGTATGTGCAGCATGCAGGATTTGCACAAAACATTTGGTCTCCAATATTTCTCTATTCATGCAAGTGAAATGCAAACTATTGCACTCCTTCATCATTCCTCTTACTTAAAACTCCACATCTCTCAGCCTCATCCCAGTGACACTGAAAGCATTATAGAAACAGCAACCCCCAATTAGAAGTGATCCCTTTCTGCATTGCCCCATTACCACTCCCTGCTATCTGAAAACTTCAAGGGCATCCCAAGTATTTTTAAGGCAGCAAACAGCAAGTCTCTGATGTGTTTAAGGAGGGATGACTGGTAAATTACAACTACAAAGAGTTGTGTAATTTGCACCACAGCCCCACTGCTGCAAAAAGTAACCCACCACACAGTCATAGTTTCCCCTCCAGGCCCTCCAAGCAAAATGCATTTCTGGCTATCACTTGCTTTTGACATGAATGCATAAGCCTTCTGTTTCTCTTCTTTGCCCTTCTCCCCCTCACACCCCTAGATATCGCTTCTTAGTAAAAGTTTTGCTTTCTGAATTTTGTAGACTTACTTCCCTGCAAGCAACAGGCACCAGCTTCAGTGCCTCTGGTGATACAGTCAGATTAACCCTGACAGCCACTGGCTACTTGGTGACATGGGAGTGTAGAAGGCCTTGGACTGCAGGTCCAAATTGCACTGTCTTTGCTGTCAGCAGAGAGTTTGTTTAGGAAGATTAATCAAAGGGGGAATTTAGTCAAGTGTCCCTTGCTCTGGAATAACAGCAATTCATCACAAATCGGCAGCAAAGGTTAGTAAATCATCAATAATTAAATAGTGTCAGGTGGCAAACTCTAGAAATGCAGCTATGGGAGAGAGGATAAGATAGGATAGGGTCTTCCTACAGAGCTACTGGGAGCTACTGGGAGGCACCTATTATGCTTTCCAGCTAGCAAAAGGTGTCTGGGTCAGGGTGGGTGAGTGGGAGGGATGCAGCTGCCGGGCAATGGGTGCAGCCAGGCAATGCCATGTAGAAAGCAGAGCTGCATACCAGCACATTATAGCAGTGGAAAGGCACACTTGCTGCCTCCTGTCTCACCCCAGGTGCTCTGAGTTCTCAGAGTTTGCTGCTGTATATTAATGAGAAATGAAGAAGCAGAGGTGGTGAAGAAAGAGCTGCAGAAGGCATCGGAGACAACTCATGTTTTCTGCCTTCTAAAGGCAGCTGTCTTCCAGTTTAGAAAGGTGAAAGGCAATGCAAGAGACCAGTGTCAAAGGGGACTACAGTTACCAATTTCTTTGTGTGAAGTCTGGCAAATGTTTATGATTCTCACTTTGACATGTGAGAGTGTCACTTTGAGGTGAGTGACAACTGTACTTCAGCTGTCTTCAAGAAATAGACTGAATAGATAAAACTGATAAATCTGTAAACTATCACGTTTCAATTCTCAGCTTTTGCCCATGCTGGGGAAAAAGCATCAAACACTTAAAGTTTCCATGGACTAGCCATGCTGTAACACGGTGTGGTTTGTACCCACGAAAACCCATATGAAGAGTGAATGATGCCACAACATTTTAAATTAACCAAAAATATAAGCCTGGAAGGAATTAAAAAACGTGCTTCTCAAGAGTTGGTGCTGCCACACAGTCACAGCATATGCCATGTACAACACAGCCTTGCTGTGTTTTATTAACTGTTTTAATTATCATTTGTATTAATATAGACATGAAAACCACTGCCATCAGTGTCCCAGTGCCTGTAAAAGTCTCTGTTCTGCAGCAAGGTCTTAAAGTGAGGATCTCTGACTGGTATGTGCACATCTGTCAAATCCCATACATCTGACACAAGACATCAGCACCCCTGACATCCGTCTGCAGTGCAGCCTGAATCTCATGCAATTAAAACCTGGCTCCTGCTCCAAGGCCCCGTGCCACAGTCAGTCACACAACCAGGCCAGGGGGCCAGGCATTACCATAGAAGAAAGATGCCAGGTCTGCATTTGCACAGCACAGTATACAGGGGTTAGCACTAGGGAAGACTCCTAAGGATAAAGAAACAATGAGGGGATATAAGACTGTAAAACAGGTGTTGCTGCTGCTCGCCAGAGTCCTCTCTGCCTCTTCTTCCAGCAAATGCCTACCAGAAACAGCAGTGATGATGAAGTCCTCAAAAAAGCCTTACTTTAGAAATGGTGCTCAAGTGTTTGGAACATTAGCCTAGCAGGTTGCCAACTTTTATTGTCTCTTGCGTCTTAGCAGGACTCACACAGCTGATCTCTTGAAAGAAATTAATCAGTGTCCTAAATTCCACCCACCAATGAGCCCCTGTGCACAGGTTTCTTAAGAGGAAAAAAATTAAACTTTTTAATTAAGTTTTTCCATCAGAAATCCAGTCCTGCTGATAATGGTCAGGAAGGTATGCAAAAGTAATTACTCACACAATCTGTTTGTCACACTCTTGCCACTCTCTTCTGGGGCATCCAGCTTTCTTCTTCCAATTCATTAGCACCCCTGCCCTGCCCACAGTGCCTCAGGAACAGAATGCCCCTGTTTTCTTTCTCTGGATTAAATACTCCTGTACATTCACAGGTCAAGAATTTGGATGCCTTCCCCCTTGCCACAATTGAATAAGCACATCTGCATTTATTGCCTGTTTGCAGGAGTCTTGAGAGTGAAGGAGGAATCCAAGCCACTCGCTTCCCTGGTGAGCTTAATTAGCATGTCAGACAAAAAACAGGGGGAAGAAAATTTTTTTAAGAAGCTGTTTTCAAAATTGCAACCACCTGCTAGACAGTGAAACTCTTGAGCCTTTCCTCAAACAAGGAGGGACTGCTGGGCTTGGACCTACCTTTGCTTCTCACCTGGCAAAGGTACAGCACCAGTCTGTTGGTGCTAACTGAAACTGAAATTTTGTGACTTTACGGAAGAAACCCAAAGGCAACATGATTACTTGCACTACAGTTACTCATCTCCTTGACCCTTCAAGGGAGACAGAATCAATCGATAACAACTCTCCCCCTTTATGATGACCATTTAACTTTCAATATTTGCTGCAGCAGATGATGGGCATCTCGGTTTATTATTTTTGTCAGAAAACACTGTACTGTATGGTTTACTGTATAACCTGTGTTGCTCACACTGTCAAAATGAAAGCAAGTTAAATCATCAAGGCAATCTATTTGCAACTCAGCTGGTTTGACTTCATTGTTTGCAATAAAACCACTTTCCCATTAGGGAAATTGTAAGCAGGGTACTCAGACATCCCCCACTGCTCAGCAGGTAGATTTTGCAGATTTTTACAGTAAGAAGTGACACCACTTCAGCCCATTTGTGCAATAAAACCCATGTCCCTTCCTCCCTGGGGAGGAGGGGCTGCCATGTAGGAAATCTACAGTCCTTTGGCCATCTCTGACCCCCCTTATATGGAAAAGATTGTATCAAATACCACTAAATTAAGCAGCAATGTATGAGCTCTCACAAATAAATCCAGGGCATACTATCACTCTGCTTAGCAAGAGCTACACTGAAACAATCCTCCACCAACTGAAAATGGAAGTGCCCACCTGTCAGTCTGAACCTGCTCATCTTTGTTAATCTACAAGCATCACAAAGGAGCAGGCTGGTGGCACTGCAGAGTTGCTTGAGCATGCATTCTTCATGCAGTGTAACCTACAGAACAGCAGTGGATCCTGCTTATGGAAGCATGGCTGTAAGATCTCCAGCAACATTCCTACCCAGCTCCTCAAGCCAAGCAGCCTGGTAGCCAGAGCAATGCTCTCACATAAAGATAAGATTTCCCAGTCTTGAATACTTCAAAAGAGAGATTGCAAAGTGGTTTTGGGCTCCTCAAACATGAGAGGAAATATGCAAGTTATAAGTAGGATGGGAGCAAATTGCTTTTTCCTCAAGATCTTTCTGCCCGTTCCTGAAGAATCCCTACATCCTGCTTTGCTAGACCTACACAAAACACCTGAGAGAAGACCAGAAATCCTACGATCATATTTTTAATTTTGAAATTGGAAGAAAACTTCTGAACAGAAAATACCAAACTCCTCAATTTCCCTAGCTGTTGCTTTTCCTCCAAATCGTTCAATTGATGCAGCTCCTGCTGACAAGTCCAGGCACTGTCTCCACAAACACACCTTAACACCCAGCAAATTGGCCAAAATCATGACAGCTGGTGCGGTGTTACAACTCTGCAAAAGGAGGCAACTCTGTAAAAGGAGGCAACAAGAGGCAACATAACCTACTACCACCCAAAGAGACACTCCATGTGTTCAGAGTCTGGAGCCTGCAGCTTCCTGCAACTAAATCTGTTTCTGGAAACTTATGCAAGTAGTCCTATTCCAGGGGAAAAGCAAGAGGCACCTGTCTCTCCACAGCTCAAAGTCAATTCAAGCAGAAAGCCTTCAGCCAGTACCTTTAAGAAAGCCAGGCTATTCACTCAATTCCCCAAGTTTAGACACTGACGCTGGTCAGTTCGGTCTTCGCTTTTACGAAACACGGTCTTTTACGGCCAACATCGTAAAAACATGATGGAGAAGCAAGAGTTAAGGTTGTCACCCTGAAGTTTCATCCTGTTTATATTTTATGTACTGAAAAAAACCTCAGTCTTTTACTCAAATCCCATTTTCAGAATTTCTGTTTCAGGCAGTTTGGGAGTACAGTATTCCTTGTTTGTTTTGTCTAAACTTTCAGACTTTCTGGCATCAGATGAGCATCTGCAAATCTGAGGTCCATAAGGTGGCTATTAATACATTATTAAGGCTGAGTTAATGATTCAGCATCATATGCTGCATATATTTCTCTTAATAAAGAGACTGAGATTAAATGCTGCTGGTACAAATACTACAGTTTTCTACATAAAATATTCTGTAGATTATGGGTCTGTATGCATTGCTAGATCTGAAATTAGATTAATCCCTTTAGGGTAAGAAGAAAGGAAGGATGAAAATCTCGTGACCTAGTTTTTCCTTTTAAACTTGAAAGCAGTATTTTTACAGTATCCTTATCTTCCTCTTCCTGAAATACACGGCAAATATTATAACCTTGAATGTGTCACTTGATTTTTAAAAATACAGCTGACTTGCATCTTTAACTAGAGTTACTGTCAGGAAAGCCTGGCTCACTGATTATTATTTTTACTTTATAGACGTTCCTACCCCACGGCACTTTTGTGACTTCCCAAAGAGGTTTATTTCACAAACTCATAAACCTATCCATAGACAAACAGCATCAGGGCCATCTTTTGTTTAGTTTCTGCTATGTGATTTCTGCCCTTTATGTATAATTTAAACTATTTCCTAAATACTTATGTTTCTCTTTGACATGGCTTTACCTTGTTTGCTATATGTCACTTGTTTATACATTGGCAAGGTTTTTCACTGTGCCTTTCTTGGATATTTCAGCAGCAGTTATCCAAGATCCTAATAAATTTTCCAATTCCCACTTTAAACAATTAAGGATACCTAAGGGTTCAGCAGTCTCATAAGCACAATTCTGCCACAAGCTGTTGCTATTTAATGAACTGATGATTAGAGGGTACTCTTTCCTTCTGTCTCTCTCTTTAATAGTCCCTGGATGGCCTTTATATAAAACTTCCTTTCCAGTAATTCAAAGCAGATGGTCAGGCACCGCGACACTGTGAGTGTCAGCACATATTCACATGTATTTGTGTGGAGAGATCAAAGACACATATAAACAAAAATTAATGTAAATCAAAGACAGGAAAAACTTCTATGCAGGCCTCTGACAAAACAACAGTTCAAGAAGAAACAAGATGATTGTTTATAGCTACACATGGATCCACAGAGCAAAAAATGAACAAAAGCTCTGATGGACATAAAGAGAGCATTTTGGAGCTATGTATCATCATATGTATGATACTATGTATCATCAGTACATAGTAAAGGATCCTCTATTCTGATCCCCACTACTTAAGTATTCCCCGGGTGTATACTCCGTCTCCAAACAAAAGGGAATAAACAGAACAGCACCACTTGGGAGGGAGAGAGGGAGGGTGAACTACCATGAAGCCACCAGTCTATGTCAGGATCATTGCCATTGCTCTATTTCTCCTAACATCTTCAGATGTTTCTTGCTGCCCAAAGCATTCCTCTGGCATGTACGGCTGCGAGGTGGCCATTCCTGCAAGCTCACACCTCAGCTGCTCATCTCTGCTCAGGAAGCAAAAGGGGGTCAGATGGAAAAGCTCTTCAGTGTGCCTCTTTCTCTCCATTTAGTATACAGAAATACAAGGAAAGCACAACGAAATTATATTACATAAAAGTGGGAATATTCAAACACCTGTCATACTGATGTTTAAAGCCAGATGTTTTGTGTATTGGGGTTCTTTCCCCCTCAAAGAGAGCACTTATATGTTCACTGGGGGAATATAACAAGTCTTTCGAAGCCCTCAGACAAGCTGTTGCACCACAGAACAGCTTGTTTAAGGTATGAACTCTTTCTGCCACATGCTGTGTAGTGGGTGTTGCACTAAAGCCAATGGAAAACCATGTGTCATCTCAACTAACACCTGCACAGTTCTGGACAGGCTTCTGGGCCATTTCCAGCTGCCTGAATCATTTTAGGACCAGGTCAGATGCATCCATTTTGCTCTATTTTAGGGATGTGTGAAAAACTGCTGCACTTTCGTTCAAGACCTTTCATCTGCCAACCTCAAAAATACTTAATTAGTATTTTCAGTGGATGAGGTGAACAGGAATAGATGGTTTAAAGTGTTAAGTGTAAATACAGATTTTTATCACTGCTGTTCAGCAGAAAACCAAAATGCTCCCAAAATTCTTCTGATTCAAGGTATTTAATTCAATAGAAAGTATTCCACCTCCTACACAGAGTAGCAGAAGCACAAATGACAGCTCTGTGTAGCTGTGCAGACTTTATACACATCCACTGCAATTGTTGCCAAATTCAAGTATATTTTCCATACACAAAGATATTTCTCATCAAGTGGTAAATCAAACACCAGCTCTACAGAGAAACCTGAAATGGAGGCACTGAGAGGCAGCAACTTTGGATACAGATAAAACCATAATAATCATTAGGAGAGCAGAGGGTTAACTAGGGGGATTTGCTGCCACAGAAAACCATTCAGGCAAAAAATTAGAGGGATTCAAGTGGTTTGAACATTTGCAAGAACACAACTAGTATCTGTATTCAAACTGTAGTGGATTCCATTTAAAAAAAAAAAAATCTGCATTTAAATGAATGAAACTTAAAACTGTACCCACAGTGGCTTTACTGAAAAGCAGAGTCTGCAGCCCAATGAGGAAAGGACCCATTCCAGAAGACACAGGATGGAGCCCGGCACCATCACCTGGTTTTACCATCCTGCATTACTGTGCCTCAGTATTGTGTCAGGCAGAGCAGTCATAGACATCATCTCCAAAGACATATCAACATTTCAACTGCTTCTCAGGATTCTGGTCAGCTCTTTGGCTGTCCCACTGCCAGGAACATCTGCTCACATGTGATCTTGTGCAGACAGACAGTGCCCTTCTGAATTCTTCACAGTGCTGAGTGCTGTGAAACTGATGAGTTTATTATGAAAGAGAGGGAACTAACACCACATTATGCTGTAGCTTACCAATCTACTCCCAGCAAATCCGACCACAGAAAAGTCTTTTGTACCTAAGTATGGAGGAAGACGGGAGAGAGAGGTCCTTTCTGGATGATTCACCTCCCATTTTTATTTGGAGACTTGTCATGGTTTTTTTGAGTATACAGAAAAGGCAGAGAACAAACGTTATAACAAGCACACCTGTGCAGAAAGCTTCTCTCTCATTTATATATATTTTATAATAATTTTAAAAACAAAACATACACACACAAAAAACCCCTAACAACAACAAAAAATGAAACATTTACTTGGACTGTTACCTTTTCTAGCCTTGAATGATGAAGGACCTCACACAGAGGAAGTGGCAGAGCAGAACAGACTGGCACAGTGAACTGGAAACTGAATTTTGGCACTGCAGCTCCCTACCTGCATGCACAAGCCCTGCATGTCCAGAAGTGCCTTCCAGATCTCAGTTCTCCTTCTGAGCTCCTATCCTACAGTGCCAGACCTTTCCACTTCCAACACTATTAGACCAGAAAGAAATCAAAACACACCTCTCCTGTTTCTTTATGGAAGCCTGATACAAGCAATAGAAGAAACAAACGTGAACTGAGATACTGATGAAACACTGATGTAAGCAACTTAGAAACAACCTAAGTATTTTTTCCTTAATCCTTTACAGTTAGTATAGTCCTAGTTAGCTTTAATAATTAAAGGAAAAAAGAGGTTAAATTTTAAAATGAAAAAGACATTTCATTTTAATTGCTCCCCTCCTCTTCTTTTTTTTGCTCCTACTTCCCCTGTCATTTGTACAAGTTGTCTCAGGAGTTCCTCAGATAGAAAGACTGCTCAAATCTGAGTTTCAATATTTTGCAATTTAGTTATTCATCAAAATCAATGAGATTTGGGGTTTCTTTAATAAAAGGAAACCACAGGTTTTCTTGCTAGTTGGTTGAAATTCCTTCCTTTTTAAAAACTAGAAGTGAAAAACAAATAATTTAACATGCTAAATGTTTGACTGCAGTTTAAAGCAGCTTTACAACAGGAAAGCCTTCCAAGACTCATCAGGAAAGAAAATATGCACTGATCTATCTGAAATCTGCTTAGCATGATGACATTTCTGTCACTTGAGAAGCTGAATCCCACTCTCCTCCCTTATCCATTTTCAAGGCAGTCATAGGAATTTGTGTAAAATTCAGAAATGTCAAATATAAAGAACCAAAATTAGATCTCGGGCAATCTCTCAGAGAGTCAGCATTTTTCCAGAGGGTGAGAGGAAAGGTTGCATCAAAGCACAGGAGTGGTCACTCATGAAAGCAGAAATCTGTCCAGCCCAATACTGGTCCCTCTGACAATAGACAGGAGCAAACATCTGAGGAAGAGTGAAGAAGACAAGACTAGCATACCATCACACTTTTGTTATTAAACTTGCTTTATGTTTGATGAGGGTAGAAATGTAATAAGATCAGAACTCCCAGAAAATTTTCATTTTAGTAACAGAATAATTTTTTTAAAGAATTTTTTTCAAATTTAAAAAAAATATAATTTCTTTTTAAAAAGTATTTCCTGTATGATAACAAATACGAGGCAGCACAGTTCACAAACACCTAGTATAAAACCCTGAAATAAGAGAAAAGCACATGTGTTTCTTGGTTTAATGCAGTATCTATATATAGAAGGGAGTGGGAGTATTAAGATGTAGTAACACTTAAGAGACACTACATGAAAAAAAATCCTCCTTTCACCCCAAATAACACAGCTGAGTCAGTGTCAGTTGAAATTGTGTCTGAACATTAACTGAGTTTTCACTAACGTAATGTTATATAACATATTGCTAGGTGGTAGGAAGAGGAGAGGGAATGAAAATTTCCAGGTACTTGGATTAAAGAGCCCAGATCAAGCAATAAAAACTATACAGCTGATACTGGATTGTTGAGGAAAGACTCACTAGCTTATGCAGTGCACAGCATGAAAATCTACTTGGTAAGTATAATTTTTCTACCTTCCCCCTACCAAAAAAAAAGCAAGCAGCTGTAAATGCTGATAGGTGTTATGTGAGAGTATTTCACTGAAAGCACTACCCTGGGACAAGCTATAAAGCATTCCTGACACAATGTGATTCATATCAAGTACCTCAAAGGGACCATGTTTTAGTCTACAGCTAAAACCTCTATCTACTGTGGGTAAAAACAAAGCATTGCATAGTGTTGTGTCTTCTGCCGCTGAGGGGGAATGGGAGGCAAGCACTGTGGTAGAGAAAAAGAGAAAGTAAAATAGGGATTGGACTAGACGACTTGAAAGGTCCTTTCCAAACCAAAATTTTTTTATTGGCCTCATTACACAGGCCTAGAACTGCATCTCTGTAGCAGATTACTGTGTCACGTTTACCTGCTAGACCCCAGCACACTCTGCTTGAGTAGAAAATAAGTTCCTTAGATTTCCTAAGAGATTTTCTAAAGCTAGAGGTGAAATGTTTTCTCTAATATATGCATGAAAACAGTACTGCTCAATTTTAATTGCTTAAATACTTCCATTTATAATGACACTATTTTTTCACCAAACAGGAGATACAAGAATAGACAGCTACCAGAACACATACTAAACACTATTCTTTGCAAACACATATTTTAAAAAATCAAATACAGAGAAACTAGCACTCAGTTGACAGCTCCTGATCCCAGAAAGGCATAACTAATCCTGAAAGACTTGTACATTGTAGTAATATCAACAGCACCGGTACTTGAGGGGTACAAGATGCATCCTGCTGGTGCTGCAGTTTGCTTGGGGATGCAGCAAAGAAGAGAAAAAAGAATGGGACGATAAGAGTGCTAGAATGAAATACTCTTTATTAACATTCTTAAATTGACCTTGATTCAATAATGCCTTGGGATTACACACATCTTTTCTGCCTGTTCCTAAACACAACACCTTTCTAACAGAGACACAGATTTTGTATTTAAAATGTACTGCTAAGATTGTAAAATGAGCAGGAGTCAAGTGGCTCAGAAACATTATGGTGTTGTTTTCACAGACCCCCAAAACTGACCACAAAAGGCATTTATTTCAATATGCATTAAGACAGTGGATTGTTCTGGTCTGCCCAGGATACTTCTGAGAGCACTCCCACAGCAGACACAGTGACCTAAACTGGAACCAAGCAGGCAGAGAGATGCTCACCTTTCAACACATGAGCCACTCCCACAAGGTACCTGTTTCAGAGCATTTATGCACCTGCACCCAGATCAACACAGAAACAGTAAGGTGACTGATACAGCTTGATTCAACATAAAATTACAAATGCCTGAGGAATGTCATAAAGCAGACAGGAAAAATATGAGAAAACTCATAGAGAGAATACAGTTCAGAAGTAGAAACTGTTGCAAAAATGTTACTTTCAAAACAGACCAAAAAAAAAAGCCTGGCAATGCTAAAGTGCTGAGACAGGAGTATTTGCAAGCCATATAATATTAAGTATCCCTTAAGAATTATCCCTAAAATATATATATATTTGGCAACAACAGCACTTTTAAGCTTGAAAATGTGATCAGAATTTTATAGGTTGTTACATTTTTTTCTGCAAACATTCTGTGAATTCCAAAATACAGATAAATTATGAAATAAAAAAGCGCTACAAAAAGAAAGAAACTATAAAAGCTGTTACCCATTTCTCTGGCATTAGTATTCCTCTGCAGAAATCTCTCAAAAGAATGAAAATAATGCCCAGGATTATTTTTAGTGAGACATGAACAGTGATCTTGGCTGAATTTCTTAACATTAGGAGATATGAAGTGACAGAAACATGCACAGTGAGACACCTCATTTCTAGGTGATGATCTTGCCAAATACCACGTCAGGTATTACTGAGATACTGAGATAAATGACAATTCAAGAGAGGAAAAATGCAACTTCTTTCATCATAGCCTTCTTTCTTACACTTGGTGGTTTTATTAGTACCTTGTATGTATGAAAATGCATTTGTGATCATAAATATCCTCTTGTGTTCTTCATTTAACTTTCCTCTACAGTAATAAAGAGCATAACCATACACATTTACTGAAGTGAAAACAATGTTGAGATAACCCTGGATTTAAAAAAACAACATGCTCTTTATCATTTCAAACATCATGATATCCTGACTCTTCTGCTGTTCTTGCCTGTTTGCACATGGAAAGTATTTTTCTGTTACATAAACTGTGCCAGAGACAGAAGAAATCTGTTTTGTTATTTTTGATTTCCCAAAAATGAACATTAATTATTCAGTTTGTATAATTAACTCCCAACACAGACAATATTCTACATGCAGGAAGACTCTCCTTTGGGCAACCAAACTGAGTTAAGCAGTTCCACTTGAGTGACCTACCAAACAATTCAAAAGCATAATTCAAATTCAGAAGTGTGTACAGGAAGCAAGCAAGATGTTCAAGCCTTCCTTCATTGCAGTTACACTGTGCATCACTGGGGATGCTCCATCACGGTATGTCCCTCCTTTCCACGTCCTCTCCTCTCATTCCTGCGCACTCCACGTGCCATGGACACGTTATCCTGTGCTGCTCACTACAGCCCACAGCACTTTGTTCTCTCCTCCTGCCACACCCTTCCCCACCACCTTGAGAGTGGGCAGAATGAGCTCTGAGCAGGTCACCAGACACAAAGGAGACACAGAAAACTCTTTCTAAAGAACATTACAAGGTTGGCATGTGTTGCTCAGGTTATATGCAACTGTGGAGATAGGGAGGGCAAACCAAAGCACATCAGGAGTGATGTAGTTATAGGTGATAGATGTAGGCAGGCAAAATCTATTGGAATAGAGTGTGTACATATGGTATATATGGCATGTGGACAAACACAGAATGTCACCTTTGGAGATTTTTTTTCCTCCAAATTTTAGACCTATTCAAGTATCACAAGCATTATATACATAAATACAATAATTGGGGAGAAAAAAAAAAGCTAGCCCTTCGAAAGCTTCCTGAGTCAAGCAAGCTCCAGGAAATCAAGAATGAAGCTTAGCCCTATACTGTTTGCAGATATACATGCCAGGATGTGTGAGAAACAATGAAATTAAATAGCAAGCCCGGCTGGCTCTGCTCCTTCCTCCACCAATTTTATTTAGAATCTCTCCAATGAGGCATATCCATAAATGCCTCTGAGTCCAGGTATGCTTCATTCTTTCTGACTTTAACAGGCAATCTTTCTTCCCATGCCCTGAATTTAGAGCTGTAGAAGTTCACTTTACAACATTGAGACGTGACACTGAATTTGAAGTTTTCAGACCACCTCTAGCTGAGCTTCTACAAAGATTCTGCAAAAAGCTGTTATTTTTCAGCAGGTATTTGAGAAATATTATCCCTTAATCTGAAGATAAGCAAGCTGAAGTACAGATCAGAAATGTAACTTTTCCAAAGTTATTATGTGCACTGGTAAGACCTCAGGTTTCCTCAGCTGCATTGTCAAAATCTGACCCACTTGAAGCATGCAGTAATTTCAAGAGATGAAGGCAGATTCAATTTTATTAATAATTTTTTCAGAACTCCCCCATCCTTGATTTAAATCACTGGCTGAAAATGCTTTTGTCTAACATGACATTTGCTTTTTTCATTCATTCTGTGAACATATTTTAAGCCTCTATTGCTAATGGTATTAAGCAGAAACATGAACTCTTCCAAAAAGCTGCAACAGTACAAAGGATTTTGAATATAGATGGCTGGAGAGAAGGGAGAGCACAGAGGATTGACGCAATTCACCACATGGATCAGATTCAAAATCAGCTCTAGGTCACAAGTGAAGGGAAACGTGAACAATGGTATGGTGAGCTCAGTCTAAATGTCACCAAGATGACAGAATCAATGTGGCACTGTGGGTCATCTCTTAGTGGACTAAAACAACAGCTTATGTTATAGTTCAGTAAGAAGACAATGCAGAGGATGGGAGCATAGACTGTGTTTGCAGATAGCTTGCACGCACCAGGCAAAAAAAAAATTTCTCACCTTAAGGGTGCTATGTTTGCACAGAAGTTCTCAAAATAAACAAGTCAGAAAAACAGAAAAACCTTTAAAATACATTTAAAAGGGCAAGGCAGAAAAAGTAAAATGTTTTATCCCCACAGCTCTTAAAAACAGTGTTTATAAATTATGGAGAAAATAAAGAGTGACGTAAGGAATTTTTTCCCTATAGCCTCATAATTTACATTTCTTCCAGAAAACATACACATTACTAGCCCCAATGTTTGAGTGAAGCCCTGGGTGAAATCAGAAACATGCTGTTCTCCTTTATTTATCTCTCATCAGCATCTTCTTCTAATTGACAAGGGTCTTTCGAGTATTACCTTTCAGGAAACTACCCAAGCCCAACTAAAACACTTCCTTAGCATATAGCTTTAAATGAAATAATCATAAGACATTGCTAATTCGACTTTCACTAAAGACATTCCTTGATTTTGTTCAAAGGTTGTAAGTGAAAATACCAACCAATTTTGCTCCCAACACTGGTCCTTGACAAGTCTTGTTAGGAAACCTCCTTCTAGCAAGTACTTCCTTCCAACCAACGTTATCCTTTCAGGTGATCAATTACTTTTCACCTTCTAATTCTCATTTTAATGTCCATCCTTTCCATTTTAAATGCTTTTGTGAAGTCACAAAGATAAGCACTACTATGCCGAGGGAGTGCGGTGCTGGCCAGCACTGGCACGCCACGCCCTCTCTAGAGAGCGTCCTGCAGGGAACAATTCTTCCAGGGGCAATTGCAGGCCTCCCTGGCAGGGGGTGACTGCAGCAAGCAGTATCAGCTCTGTGATTTCAGCTCTTAGTGGTGATTCCAGCTCCTTGCTGATAACAGCTCTTTGCAAGTCACCCTAGGCCGACTCGGGGACAGAGAGACGATGGGACTCGTTTGGCAATTCCACACAGGTAGTTTTATTGTGCAACAGCCTCTGCAAAGAGGAGGCCAACAACAGAAATTCCCCTGACTGCCAGGGCAGAGGCAGGGGCTTTTTATGGGGAAGGCAGGGGGGTGGAGTGAAAGCAACTAGCCATTTGGGGGCCAGGTATTACCACAGGGAAACAAAGCATGCTGGGGAAGTCGTCCTAACCATGAGGAAGGTTGCTTGTCTATAGCCTTCAGGCTTCTCCCCTCCAAGGGAATGCCAAGGGCTCACAGCCCTCCACACTACTACATTTTTCTCCATAGAAACATTCTCAAAGAAATCTGTTAGTAGTTTGGAAGAATCATCCAAATGCCACTTTTCACTTGGCTTTGTATCTTTAATTAATCTTCCCTTCAAAAGTGAATCAAGGGCCTCGCATACAGTGAGTGAATACATGCACTCACATGGTGAATTCAGCCACCCTGGGTCCGGAGAAATAGCCAAGGAGGCTATTTTTGTGCCTCATGGGCACTGCCACACACAGTGTATGCATAAAGACTGAGTGATGCAGAAGGTTGTGGAGTTTTGGGGCGTAAAAACGGAGAAACAAGAAACATGCAATAACAGCAAGTTATGGAACAGATCCCATGAATATTATCTTTGCTCTTTAGGAAAATCAGGGAACACCTCCTAATTTCCTGCTGTCTTATCTAATTACTCTTCTGTGGCTTTTCTTCTGTTAAAATCACAGAGCAGTTGTCAAACTGCTGGTGTAGTTCCCTTGCTTGTGTCAGCAGTGCATTCAATGAGCTTCATTTGAATGTAATGATTTCAATATCAATAGCGAGCAAGCACAACACTCCTCCGTACTCTCAGCAGAGTAGCAGCAGCATGGAAAAGCTCTTCCTTTAGCACCTGGATAAACAGCAAGCTCATCTTTGATGTTTGTCTTTGAAGTCAAGGCAGAATTAGCTTTTTAGTAGCATTAGGAATGACTCATTCACTTTGGATGCCAACTAGGATACTCTGACATTTTCATTTTTTTAATCTTTGTGCTGTCAGGGAAGAGGCAGCTCTCCTGCTAATTCCTCCAGGAGTCACGATTATTATCTTAAGGACTCTGCATCCATCTCTAATTTAATGACCCTTAAAAAGGTTAAAAGAATTCTCCCATACCCATGCATTAGAATTCACTCTAAGCTAATACCAAACAGATCAAATAGTCAATAGTCAGACCCCAAGAGCATGAGACAAGGTCCCTGAGCACAGAGCTGATGGCATATCCAAAAAACTCTGTGCTAGGGCAGCCCATGTCTCAAACCAAACTGTAAAAGGAGGCAAGTGCACAGTAATTATCAGCAGCAAAAGCCCTCTATTTCTGAGACCAATTCATCTACACTTGCTATTCGGATCGTGTTGAGGAATTTAGGATCTTACAAATTGGATTTACATCTGGGGCCCCTTTGGCTCTCCCAGTGTGCAGAAAAATTAATCATTGGTGTGGTGGGAGATCAGAGATGTGCTGACATTTCTTCAGGAGTTACCACCACCACACAGATGTCCTATCCACATTTGCATATAACCAGTTAAAACACCACCAGTCACCAGCATTTCTGCAAGAAAACCAATCACTGCAGAGGTGATCAGAACAGTTTCCTCTGCTCCAAACAAACACTTGTGCCCACATACGCAAACAGGGCCAGTAATGATGTTGGTGCAGGATTAATTAGTGGGTCATGGGAAATGGCTGTTCTTTGCAGCAGATGGAAAGGGCTGCCATCCATCATTGAACCAGGACCAGATCGTTACCATAATTGTGTGTTCTACTTTGCCTGAAAGATTCCTTTGAAGACTGGCATTTCTTCAGCTGCAGAAAGACCAAAAACCCCTGCTGCTCTTTTCCTCCCACAGTATCTGATAACGAACTGGATTAGAGAAAGACAATAATCCCAGGAAACATAAAATTTCTTGTGCATGACAGACAAGATTCTGACTTCTTTCATGAAGTACTTAAGGACATACTGTAATAAAGTCTTCTTAGAAAGAGAACAAAGTCATTTTCTCTCTGCGGGGAAGAAATATTATTACCCTTCATGCCTGAGATATTTTTCCTTCTCTATGGGATTAATTTCAGTGTATTTCAAATTAAAACTCCTGTCTTTAAACACAGTTGGCACCTAGAGAAAATGAAACATGAGGGAAAAAGAATCTATAGATTTTGCTAATTTAAAAAAAAAGGAGAATGTCCCAAACCACAGCTTTGCTCTTGATATTTTAACTTCTAACATTTAGGTTTGTTTGGGGGAGGAGACATGAGTGCTAATCACATTTTCTTCAGTTTTTTCCTTCAAAAGAAAGATCCAACAATACATCTTATTGGAATTAAGCAAGAACTTGTACTAGAAGCACTCACCCAGCCACTCTTCATCATTTGACAGTAGTCCTGGCTAACCAGGGAGGTCCCAGTTGACTGGAAGTTGCCCAATGTAATGCTCATGTACAAAAAGAGCCAGAAAGATAATCTGTGCAACTACAGACCTGTCAGCCTGACCTCAGTGCCAGAGGTCATGGAGCTGATCATTTTGCATGCTCCCACACTGATCCTTGTGAGTTCCTTCCAACTCAGAATATTCTGTGATTCAACATGTAGGATAACATACAGGGGATCAGGCCCAGCCAGCACAGGTTTATGAAAGGCAAGTCCTGCCTAAAAAAACCTGAGGATGTCTCTAATTAGATATGTCACTCAAACAAGAAACACAGCTTCAGGTATTACAGAAAAGTACAAGCAGAACTCTACAACCTCTCCATCTAAAATGACTGCAAAGAGTCATAGAGTTGCTAAGAATCCCTACTGGGTAGAAGCATGAGAAAATAAACCATATTGGGCAGACTCCTGCACAATGCCTAAAAATAACCCACACGGAGACGGAACACTGGAAGCAGCATCCCCCTTGTGCAGAATGGTGATATTTATACCATGAAAGAATTTTGCTTTCATCCCCAAAGATGAAAAATCAGTATCTTCATAAAATTACCATTTTCAGTAAACACTATATTTATTCTTGGCAGATCTGAAAATCAAATTGCCCCTGGCATAGGACTGATTCCTGCAGACCCAGGCTTCAGTGCCTCGCTGTCCATATATCTCTGAGGAACTGCTGCTGCTGTTACATCCTTTAGACTGTGAGAACAATTGGTTCTGATGTGAGAGAGGAGCCCAGTTTTTAGTCTCTGAGCCACAAAAATCTTAGGAGCAGGGGCTAAGTTTGCACATACTGCCAATGTGTTACCATTACTCTTTTCGGTACCCTGAAGTAACGACTCTCACAGATGGTACAAGAGCAGCAGTGGACATAGCACTAACTACAGACATTTTCCAGGGGACAAAAATATGTACTGTCATCTTCCATAGAGCTCTGAGCCAGCTCCAAACCATACCTTTTAATAGTCAACCTGAAAGGTTCTCAATGTCAAGAGGAATGGTTAGACACCTGGGGTCCAATATCTAGGCAGCTCTAGATGTCTTCCTTCCAGAATGAAGCACACACATCTTTTCAAAACTTGAACATATACTAAACCACAGGATTACAAGGATTTTCAAAAGAGAGAGGAGCCTCACACAATCATCTATGCTAATGCAAAAATTCACTACATTCATCCTTGCCCCTTTCACCACAGGAGGAAATACAGCTGCAAACCTGGTTTAGGACAAACCAGTGGAGAACCTGGGGTACCGAATAGCAAGGTCAAAGGCTGTGGCCTGCACCAGCATTAGATGCTTTTGGACAGGAACCTCCTACATTCCAGCAGACTCCCAATTAGCAGGTTATTCTGTAGTTCAGAGTATTTTTACAAAAGGTCACAAGCTTGTCTCAATTCAGTGTCCAGGAAGATATTTTGCTTCAGATCTTAAAATTTTATGCAAAAAACAGTTAAAAGCACCACATCCACATGAAGTCTCATTTTCAATGAACCACAGTTTTGACCAAAACTCTTTCCCCTACCTTTAAGCTAAACCTTTGTAGAAACATTCATGTTTTATTAGATATCTCAGACCTTTTACCATCTAAGGCAGATTCAAAATTGTCACCAAATCTTAGTCTGGTCCAACATTTTCTGACTACCCTGGAACAGGAACTTTGAAAACAGTAAAAGTCAGTATTAGAGAGAGAGAATCAGCAATTTATTATATTTACATTCCTAGTCAACTTCAAATTATAAAAATAAACAAAGACTGCCCTTGGAAGTAACATTCAGAAGTTCAATATTTTTATCTCAATTATATGCTACAGGGCTGCTCCATTTCTACCATGTATATGGTAGAAAAACGTAGGCACACACAGGCAGTTAAGTGATCACTAGCACAATTAGCTATAAGCTTGAAAGCACAACTATGTTTTTCTTGTCTACTAATTTCTAAATGCAATTTTGCTTTAATTACTGATTGGACATTACATAGGATTGTTGAAGTCAAGACTGGCTATTCCCCTAATAACACACTATGTCTGACAAAAGCCTTCATGGCTAATTTTTGTCACCTTGTTCAAGCGTATATAGCTGAGTTCAGCTGATTCCTCTCTCTATTTTGTGTGCAAAAATTCTAAAGTTATAAATTCTCCAGCCAGATGTTGTAGCTTTATAGCCCTGAACTACTTCATCTGGTTTTCCCTGAGTTTCTCCACCCAACAGGTCAGGAATTACATTATTTCAACTGTTTCATTAAAGGAAGCCAATCTAGTACAAATTGCTATGGGAAAAGTAGAAAACAGAGAGTATGTAATTAACTGAATACAAAATGAGTTGCACACATTTTCCCAACATTTCCAACATCCCTTCACTAAAAGTAAACACAGGTTCTCAACCAAATGCAAAGGTTGCTCAAAAACTGCTATGTATTTTTAGGGACAGAAAACCAGAAGAAACCTCGTGAGTCTATTAATTCAGTCCTGTGCTTTTTCAGACTATCTTTTTTAAGGGAAGTTTCAAATTCCATGTTCCTCCTACTCAAAAATTCTGGAGGAACTCACTCCTTAGAAATGTCTTCTGAAGTCTAGCCCAAAGTTTCTTACAGCTATCAGTTTCCAGGTAGCCACACTTGGTACTAAACTGAAAGGTTCTTCTCTCTGTGCATTTACCAGCTCTCAGCACATGGACATTCCAGTTCTCTGACCCTTGCCTTTCCTGCAAGCCCTCTTCTGCATCAGTTCCAACTTTCGTTACTTTTCTTGACAGCATGAGCTATTAAACATGAGGCTGTGGGTGTAGCAACTTTGTCTTACATTTTCAGTCCTTAACTAGAACGTTGTGTGGTTCTACTCTCAGCTGGTTTTTTATGTCACATTGGTCCTTCATGACTCTTTTTATGACTACTACATGCTGATCTTTTTCAATAAATGCATTTACTACAGATGAAAGAAGAAACTACTGGTTTTGAGTCAACATGCACCAGCTTGCACCTTGGACCAGTCAGTTCTATAGATTTATTGGGTTTTTTTACTGCTTTAATCATCAAGGTCATCCAGTTCTGTCAGAGCATCCTTCCCTGTTTTCCCATAATGACTACAGCTGTTAGAATTGCACTGAGCATTTTGTACTCACATCATCAAGGAAAACACACACACACAAAATAGTTCTTTAGAAACTATCTACAGTCCTTTAGCTAGTAATTTTCCCCCCTGTGTTTATTTACTTGTCCTTATTGTTGCATTTGGGCAGTAATGTACCCAAAGGAAAATGAGTGCAGTTCTGCAGCCACAACAGAGCACAGCAGAAACACTGGAACTGTAATGTCAGGGGAACTCTTTCCTGGAATAGACATGCAAAAAAGCAGAACTTTGGATAAGAAGGGTAAAAAGGCTTGCTGGAACAAACAGATTTACTCCCTCAGGTTAAAAAAAAATTATCTAGAAGTGTAGATTAATTTCCAGTGATCAATATTATTGTTGTATCTTCCTTCAAACAGGAACTTCAATTATTTAGATCAATATCTAGTCAGGTCAACCAGCTTCTCTCCAGTTTCTGGAAGCACACTTGGTAAATTGTCCTGGGAATGCTATTTTAAAACTTCTTATTGTAATCTCCACATCTCCCTCTGCAGCATCTATCAAAATTTGGTCTGCTCTGAGAGGTCTTTCAATTAAATCCAAAATGTGTGTAATTTAAGTCCAAAATGTATTTCTTTTACTTTTGCTTCATTCAAATGCAAGATGTTCACAACATGACAACCAAAGTGAGGTAGCAAACCAGACCTAAATAATTACTTATTCTTATTTTTATTAAATTTATTATTATTAATCTTAAATTGTTTTTAAAATTAATTTAAGGTCTTATATAATCATGCAACAGAAAACAACCAAAGTCTGGAATGGAAATGAGCTGTGAATGTGCAGTAACAACAGTTAATATGTTGCAGACATCAAGCGAGCTTCTGCTACAACAGTGCAGCTTTGGCAAAACAAATTTACCACAGATTTGTCCGACCTGGAATTAACCTGCCTACAACAGAAGTTTCAAGACAGAGACTGGTCAAGCTGTACATGCAATAAACTATTCATGTGTTATTTGTCATTGCTGGAAACATCCTTTTCTAGTCCAGACTAGGTTATTTATTTTCATAAAGATATTATAAGGTAGTTATTTTGCTTTTTTTTTTTTTGTTTGTTTGAGTGTGGTTCTTAAGGTTTCTGCTGCAGATGGGCAGTGATGCAGCCTGTGAGAAGAGGAGAAAGTTTACAGCTTTTAAAGGATTCGCTGGGTATGCTTCTGGAGAACTGGCTACATTCAGTCTACTCTTACCCTATGATAAATGCAAGACCCAAAGTGGAGTAAGCTACCTACTACTTACTAGGCAAAAAGTACACACAGAGAGAGGCAGGAATTGTGGTGTCATCAATGAGCTGTGAATCCATGGCTTAGCTTTCTTATTACTTGCCTGTTAGCCATATCACAGACAATATCTCATACCTAAAATATTATTTTAAATAAGTAGTACTATTTTAACTGAACTGCATACATAGTGTTTGAGTGAGGTACATTCCATTTTATCAAGTCTGGTGCTGCACACAAACAGCACCATATGAATGTTAACTAATAACAAGACAAAACAAATTTTTCAGAGGCCAAACCAGTACTAAAGAATTAGACATGACAAGCAGTTGTTTCACTGATTTAAAAGTAAAAAACAGAAAAACTGCAATAAAATGCATTGCTCCTCTTTTCTTAAGTAGCTTATTTCTACAGAGTAACCACAAACAGAGATAAATGAACTCTTCAGTATTCAAGTCATGAGAGGGAGAGGTTTGCACTTACACCCCAAGGATTCAGCCTGCAAGGTCTGTAGATGAAAGCTTCCTTGGAAGCTCAGTTTCATAATCCTGTTGCCACATGACCCTATTGCCTCCCACAGCCAAACCCCAACATAGCCAGACTTTTAAGGTAGAAATGCTTGAGACTTCTCTAGCATAAACTTCCCATGGCCAAGCAGAACTCGCAGTTTAAAGTCAGAAAATCCTGGGTTTATAATTATTAAAAACTCAAAACATAATTTTAAAATCAATTCAAGACAACTAGACAAAATGGAAAATAAATGAAAAAGTTTGTGCAAAATGTTTCCCCAAACCTTGCAGACCTTGAAGGAAACTCCTCGCTTCTGTGCTCAGGTGCAATGAACTCACTAAGCAGTTGACAAATTCTGTGTTGCCAAACCCTTTGTCTTCCCAAACCAAACATTTGCCTTTTTCTTTATTCACTCTTACTTATTCTTAGCAATACATCCTTCTCTTACACGTCCTTCAGACAGTACAAGCAGGACATAATTTGAATACACACTGGAGTAAGAAAGGAGAGGTGTAAGGCTTCATTCCTTCCTAGTCTAGTTTCTCACTGGAACTCTACCACAGAAAGTGATCTTTCCCTGCACCTCTCTCTACCTTGTGGCCTTTGCACACATACCCTGCTCTCACCTCTGACAAGGTGCTAGGAAAGCATAGCCTGTGACTACAGTGTTTGTATATCCCTATAAACTGTTCCACAGCTTTAAAAAACAAGTTTTGATTATAGCAGCAGGAAAAACAAAAACAACAACCAAAAAACCCTATTACTAAACAATACAGAAATCTATTTCTCCCACTGGAAAGTAACAAAAAGGTTAGAAGTTACAACAAAATCTATGATTCAGAGCACACAGTAGAGCTCAATCTGCCACCAAATCAGCCTAAAAATAAGAAAACACTTCAGAATCAGAAAGCAGTAAAAAAATCAGATAAAAAGGTCACCCCTACAAAGCAACACACCTCTGCAGGTCTTGGTAAAAGCAGAAAGGAGAAGTTAGGAACTAAGGGATCTGCAGGTAATAGAGCTCACAGTGACTGATGTGATCATGATGAACAGTCTCCACACGAGCTATGAACCCACACCTGACACCTTCCACTGCAGGACACCAGCAGGAGCTGCCAGGAGCTCATTATCTCCCTATAATAGTTAGCTCATGCCCACGGTGGAAGGAAATTAATTCTGAACGGAAAAAATGAAGTGTTCCCAAGCAGATGTGTCATTCCACAGGAGATGATACCCTGCCCAAAGGCACAAGCCTACATTAATTTCATGGTACAGCCAGGAAAAGGTGCTCAGGCTGACTGCAGGCACTGAGCAGGCAGGCAGGCAGAGACCTTCAGGAATCCGCAGCAAAGACCATATCGTCTTCATCATTGTGGCAAAACCAACAAAAAATGTTTATATCTACTCTTACTCCTGTGATAACAACCTTGTAGAACTTGAATGACCATGTTTATAACATTTTAAACATCTAAAAAATATAGAGCGATACCTCACATGGAGTTTTTTAAAGTGCTAGAGAAGACAAACACTAAAAAAAAGAGATACTCAACTGTCACATATGATTTAGAAGTATGTCCCTCGAGGGTTTCTTAGTAATCCTAAAACGTAAACCCAATATGCAATCTTTCATATATTTTAAGCCCTGCTATGACTGGTTTTGCAAGGTCAGAACTACTTGAGATTTATCAATGCTCATACTGTCTTATGAAGCATCCACACAGAATTGCACTGTTTTCAAATAAACCTGCACCATTCCAGACTCAAAACTCATACTCATGTGTCTGCTGTTGCCACTTCTGTGTCCAAGGATCTTTTTTTTGTGGAGCATTGAAGTTCCTGGACAGAAAGCACTGGAATTCCTCCACCATACATTAGGAATGGTTCTTCCCTGCTGATCTAGTGAGGCATGCAGGTATTGCAAAAATACTGTCGTTTTGAAATCCCAGAGGAGATGAAGGTGACACTGCTGATTGCTGTGACATGGATCGTCACTAACAGAAACATGTTCCTGTACTGGCAGTGGTTCAGCCAACCCAGGTGAGGCAGAAGAATTCACCTGTGACAACTTTTGCAGGAACTTTTCTTTGAACATGGACAATGAGCTCTCACTTCCAGACTCTGCCAAATGAATTCAGCATGGATGGGAAGTGCAGCAGGTCTGGCAGTTAAGCTACATGCCTAGACATGTTTAGAACACAGAAGGTGCTGCTGAGACCCCTCTGACTGTATCCATGAATGGCAGCGGCCGCATGCCAAGCTATTCCAAAACACTTCCTTTCAGGGTGGCTTTGCTGTTGTTCCATGGAAGGATTAAATAAGCAACACAGAGATAATAATTTCATAGTGACTATTTTAACTTTATTAAAATGTCTTTCAAGATTTCATAAATAGCCTAATGAACTGGTGGGAAGAAATGATTACCTGAGAGATGTTATCCTCCAAAACAGTATTTGAAAAGGCTCATTTATCAACAAGCCCTATGCAGCATCATTCTCCTGTCCTCTTCCTGGGTTTAATCTTCTGAGGATGGAATGATTTATTCTAATTTAGGAATTAATATAAGAAATTAATTTTGTAAAACACATTTGCCTGCCATACCCAAGTGATCAAATCAGCTCACCTCATAGCCTTTTCTAGTCTTCAAATGTAAGAAATTACGCATCTATTGAAATTACTACAAAAATATGCCAAATTTCACAACAAGCCAGTAAATAACTTAGACTGCCACTATATTTTAAATTACTGTAGGTGGTAAAAACAGATAAAGTCTCAAGGCAAAGTTATTCTCTTCTTAATAAAATTCATTCTTTCGAGGACTTCTTTGCTCAGCTTTGCAGTATCAGAAATAAAATGTGTAATGTATTGTAGGATGTACAATTTCAATATTTCATTTTAACTAGTTCACATAACACCACTATAATTTTAGGAATAAGGTTAATTTGAGAATGACTGCCGTTGTCAACCTGGTTAGGGCAGATCTACATATGAAATTATCTTCTCACTTTTCAGGCTGCTCTATGCTACAAATTATTTGCTTATGTTATCTTGATACACTATCATTCTAACTGGGTCGGTGGTGTAGAAGTAGATGATAAAATGTTACTTTAAGGAGACAAAAGCCTTCTAGAGGGTCTAGTAGAGACTTGCTTCAGTAAGCCACATTTGAAAAACAAAGCATCTGAGAAACTCTTAAGGGGTGCATGGGGTTTGGAGAGGGATAAAATGTCAAAAGGGAAAGAAAACTCACTGCGACTGACCAAATGTTTCTTCTCTGGTGCTAGGACCGAGTGCAAATGCAGAGAAGTATCCGACATTATTTACCAATAACTACAAGCTATAGAGTGGCTGTGTAGTGCCCAAGAAGGAACTGGATGTATGTTCAGCTAAAACCTCCCAAAATAGGCACCAGTGCATGAAATTGCTGATATTCTGATAAAAGATCTGGGAAGAGAAGGAAATGCACAGGGAAGGAAATGGCTGAAAGCAATGTGCCAAATAGATGAAAATAAAAATTCAAAATTTGTTCAAAACAAAACACCACCATATCTGACTTTTTCCCCTTTCAGGATGGGAAAAGAACCTAAAAAAAAAGAAGTTTGAATAACTAATCCATTTTAGAGATACTGTCTATTTACTTTACCAAAGAAAATAATTTGCTTTCATAGACCTTAGACAAGTTAGATTCAATTAGTGATCATTTAATGCTACCTTAATGCTCCCTCATCTGTGATGGATTTCTGCATATGAAAGAATACATTCCTACAGCAGAGCTTTGCACAGTACCTGAGAAAGCAAAAAATTAGCAATTCCTGAAGATCAAAGGTCCATTGTGCTATTGGCACCACTGTTCCTGTTAAAAATAATATGCAAAATGAAGATTACTTTAGTGTTCTGTGTCATCACTGTTGCCAAGGCAAAACTAAAAAAAAAACCTCCAAAATGAAACCAACAAACAAAAACCCCCCAAACAACCAAAAAACAACAACAACAAAAAGTCTTGGTTAGCTAGACAGTGAGCATCACTGTGCAATTCCCACTTTTTCTGTTTCACTTCAGCAAGCAGAGTATTAACTACACTGTCCATTGATGTTAATGAATCACAACTGTAATTGCATTAACTGCGATGAGCAGTTTATAACTAGTTGATGCAGTATGAAAGAATTCCAAGGATGTTGACAATCAAAAATAATCTATAGGAGATGCAAAACAATGGAGAGTATTGGTAAAAAAGATTTGTCCTCCTCCTCTCAATTTGTACTGGACCACTATGCAGTCATGAGACAAGCCCCATCAGGTACACTGAAAACCAGAACTTCCTCACTAACAGAAAACTTCCCCAGTTCCCCAAATCCAAGTGTCAAAGGGTGTGGAGTTAGAAACAGCAGCGAGAAATAATTACTCCTCCCCACCACTCTGCTCTGTCAGCCAGAGAGCAGAAGAGGCTCAAATTTAGCAAAACATTAGATAGGATGTATATGAACTATGGCACCACCTAAGAGGACGTTACGCGTCTCACTCCACTCCACAGAAAGTGGTGACGGCAGGATTATATTCTGAAATTGATGTGGCTTTGGAGAGAGAGGACTTCTCATTCTAGCTCATGCACCAGTCCTCCTTGAATGGCTCTCAGGTATTCAGAAGGATGATAAATGGGGGTGTATATAACTATATGAAAGAAAGGGATAGATATCACCAAAACAGGTTACCTCCCTGCAGGTCAGTTGAAATACAGCTTAAATTGTAAAAATTGAAGGTATAATTTCTAAGAGCATAATGCATTGCTGTTTCTAGAAGTGAAAAATCTTTCCTACTCCACCAATCCCGTTACCAAACATTTCAAACTGAAGCTGTGCATCACTCATAATATTCCCCTTTTGAAGGTGATACTCTATCTAACCATGCAGTCTTGCTGTATCTGAAATACCACCATGCATCCACTCCATTTTGCCAGCTATATTTGACAAGCATTGCAGATTTTAGTATAGTGAATATGGAACTGTGAAAAAAGGATAGCAAAATTTTTAAAATTGAGAAATTGAGCATTTTCCCAGTAAAAGTGCAAATTCAATTTTATGTAGTATAACTTACTAAAAGTTAGTATTATACATTTTTCCCCATCTTAAGAAGAATCAGTTTCATATTCAGGCAAGGAACAAACTTTTAAAGATCTAACCTGTAAGGGAAATTCCTGAACTTTTAAAATATGTATTTTATTAAAAAACCCACCTGCTTTTACAGTAGTACCCAAGACAAATGCAAAGAAAAAGCAATACAATCACTCGAAAAAGGCATAAAAATCATTGCAATTTACCTTGTTCTTGCCCCTCTCCATATACAATGAATAATCTTCGCAGAGCTGGAATACCATCACAACCAACAGGTTTTGTAATTATCAAGTGTCTCAGCTTTGCGGTACAATTAATCACCTGCAAACATCATTCACTGCCTCCACTGTCAACATTATCCCATAATTAAGCAAGACAAAAGTAAACAATGTCATAATAATATAAATATCATTTTATATAGTGCAGCCTTAAAAAAAGAAAAATTACTAAAAGAAAATTCAAAACGTCATCCCACATATTCAAAGATGGCAACTGACCAAGTGAGGTATTTAGAGATACAGTATTCAAATATAAAATGCCAACTGGTAAACTTACAGCATTCATAGTGCAAGATGGATTACTAATTAAAAATAAATAATAAATAATCTACGATATATGTCTGCTGTAGACACCATTTTGGGCCTTTCCAAACTTAACCAATGCAGTACCTTCTCCCTGTAATTTCTTGGGTTAATGATACAGAAATGCAAGTCCTCAATCTTTGTTCATTTTGAATTTTGAGTATGCCATTACTTATTAATCCCTCTATATTTCTTCTGTGAAGTCCTTCTGTTAATGATCCTATGCTATATCAGGAATGATAGTGCATAAGGAAAATGAAGACATGAAAGCATACTTAGAAAAATAGCTCAAAACTTTATTGAATTACATATCCATGTTACTGAAATGAGTGACCTTTAAAAGGAAGACAATTACATAAAGATATAAAGATACCCAATAGCTCTCAGCATATAATATGAATGTACATTTTTGATCTGAGGTTTCATTACCTGAAATAGTAGAGTGACTTAGACTGCATCAATCTTGAGCTCAGTGCATTTAATGATTCCAGTATTTGACTGGCAAATTTTGATGTATCTGCTAAGAACAGCACTCCAAAATTCTACAGGAACCAGTAGGTTGGCTGGCCATAAAGACAACCTGCAGTTAACCTTAGGATAGCCAGCTACATCAATGCCACCACATTTTTGGCACAGAGGAATTAATAGCCAATGCCACAACTCTTATATTCTGAAGACTGAGATGTCATTTCTGCATCTTTCACCCAAGTCATCAGGCAGAGAGGGTAACATTACTCAACATAAAAACATGAAAAGAGAACCCACACTGTCTGCCAGTCTGACATGATCTTCTGGTACACCAAAGAGATACTACCACAGAACACTTTGGCAAAGCCCCATGTGAAATACTTTTTAATTAGGCCACTCCTGTTAAAAAAAAAAAAAAAAAAAAAAAAANAAAGAAAAGAAAAGAAAAGAAAGGAAGTATCTGAACTGCAAAAAGTGCAGAGACAGGTTTTCGGGATAATCAGAAAAGGGAAGAGCACATTTTTACCAGAGATTACAAGCTTGACTTGTTTAGTCCTGTGGAGTGGGAGCCAAGAAAAGCCAGGATTGCTCTTCCAGCATAATCACTGGGCAGGGAGAAAGCATGATTAGGTGAAAGGACAATAAAAGCGGTGGAGTAAATGGGTGTAAACTTACTCATTAAGAAGCTTAGCCTGAAGATGTGAAGAGAATTTTTAAACAGGCTTAGACTTGAGATTGATTACTTTATGAAAGATATGAGATGCAAAACTAGGGACTGGAGTCAAAAGTCCTTATATTCTTATACTTCATTGATTTTAAGTAATTCAGATGAGGTCTTCCTTCTCTCTCTTCACTGGGTCAAGAAACAGGCAGATGGGCATCCTCGGGCCACCTGCCTCCCCTAGGCACACTCAGGTCACCCTGCAGCCCAGGCTGCTCAAGGATCCCAGACACCACCCAAAGCCCAGTTCCTGACTTGTGCCTTCTTGTCCAGCTCCTGAGAAACCAGGAGGGCAGCTTGCACTGCCATCAAAACCACTCAAGGATCTGTCTAGGCCCTGGCAAAAATTCTTGACATTTCAATAGCTGGAAAAATGATCAACATCAGTGCAGGACACTACAGTCCGTAACATCACCAGGAGAGTTTAGACCTTAACACTCTGCCTCAGACTTCTTGCAGATTGGATGCTCAAAGGCATTTTACAGATCGTACACATTTTCAAATTTGTTTGGGATTTTTTTTCCCCAAGAGCATAAGGAATAATTTTAAAAAAAAAAAAAAAAAAAGTGAAAATTCAGAAGACAGTTGTATGACACAGGATGAACTCTGTATTGCAAGGTCAGCCCCAAACTGTAGAATGATTTGCATACTACTTTTTTTTTTCATGCAAAGTGGCACAGTTTGGATAATACAACTTCATTAACTGTGTAGATATATGAAGTTGGGCAATAAGTCATTCCCCTGTATACAAGACCAAGTATGTAGCAGCAGGTGCTGCAATCAGAATGTTATTTCACTGTGGTTATTTTCAATCTTCCAATAGAGAACAAAAGCCGATCTCATTAAAAGACAAACAGGACTAGATGACTACTTGAGGTAAAAGAAGAAACAAAATCAGAGAAAATAGAGACCCATAAGTATTTCTGGCAAAGCACCACTGCTCTTCACAGTCTCTGCTTGTGTGTTGAACACTGCTTAAACAAGCAGGGGTTAATGTATATCACCCTACTGTCTTCACTGGTTTGCTCAGACCCAGAGGAGCTGGGATTGCTCTGTAACAGAACTAAATCATTACTAGGCTTATTAGTTAGCAACCTAATAAGCCCCTAAAGGAGAAACAGTTTCCAGTCATCATAGGGATCTTCACAGGTGGTGTGGACGAGCTAGCCCTGCCAGCAGCAATGCAAGGAATACAACAGGAATAGGCTCTGTCTGCATTTAAATCTGCCATAGGTAAAATATTAAACTGTGGACTATCACACATAGTAACGGCAGGGGCAGCAGCACAAGAAAGGTGGAAAGCAGCAAGACTCTTGCCCTGGGCTTTTATTTTAAGGCCACACAAGTCTAGGATACAGCCAGTCCAGGAGCTGTAGTTTCCACACCCAGCACACTGGAATAGTACTTGGTTGTGAGACACTACAGAAGTAAACATTATCATTAAAAAATCTCACTGAAGAGCATTTGCATGTTACAGCTGTATTATAATGCTCAAATTTCTGAAGACAAAAACATATTAATTACTACATAATAAACAAAACCATCCTCAGTCCTTTACCCAAGCCCAAAACCAATGAACCACACTGGTGCTTTCTGCAGGAGTTGACCCCCACTGCCTCTGACTCCCAGAGAGCTGCTCAGGAACGTGTGCCAAGCAAGGGGTGCTGAAGTGGCTGAAGAGCCATTGCATGGATGCTCTCTAATGAGAACAGTGTGTCACTGTGCAACAGAGGAAGAACAGCTGTGACTCATTTCATAGTCTGCTGAACATGAAATGAGTTTGTTTCCATCTGTGATAAACGGTGCTACCGCTTGTGATCCATATTACACATTGCTGCTACCATGTCTTCTAATAACGTGGTAAAAATTAAAGATTAAGCAGCAGTGAGTTCTCCAGTTTCAGTGACACAGTTTTGGCTGCCCTGGTCTCATTTCTAGCCTCAATGACCAGGCCTGCAAAAACAACAGAGGGACAAGTGTTGGTCCATTGTTTGTCAAAGTGCCCCATTCACGTTGACACTAAAGGCCTGTGCCCTGCTCATTGTGAATCCCGAGCTGGGACACAGTGGGAGATGTGCATTTCCAATTATTAAGAGAAGAAATAGTTTAGCAGTTACTCAGAACATGCATCAGTTTTCTCGCACCAGACCATGAGACCTAATAGCCAGACATCACCCAATCCTTCTTTCAAGGGACTGTAATAAACCTTGCAGTCCCAGCAGCCAAAATACATAAATCCCAAGCACGTTTCAAAGTCAAGCGTGGTTCCCTCATTATGCTCCTTCATTCAGTCCTGAGCAGGCTAAAAATGATACATCTTTACAAGTTTCCTTAGCCATCTTTCTACCACATCGACCTAGGGCAGCAGCAGGCCACCCAGCAGTGAACGCTGCCCAAGCCAGTATTAGTGCCATAGAGAGGGTGACCTTTCTACATTTGTGGGGTTAGAAGTCTCCATGTGGTTGATTTGAGAGTAAAAATGGAATGGCATGCAAAAGTCTAATGAATACACATTGATTTCAGCAAATATTTAATGAAGTGGCATTCAAATTAATCATAAAATATTACAATGACACTAAATATTTTGACAGTCAAACAGTTGGATTCATTACTACTGTCATCCTTCTTATCCAATTACTATGTCATTTCATGTTATAACAGTTAAAACAAGTTTGTGTGTTAGGACAAAAAGAGGTAACAGCTTTTCTTTCCAATTCTGAATGGAAAAACCTGAAACATTGCAATTTCCAGTAAAGTGCAAATTCCAGTTTGTGGCTAACTCAAACTGTCAAATCTTGGCAAGTCAACAGATTATCTCCCTTCCCCTGAAGACACATACTGTCAGCAGAAAGTATAGGTGCTTTTAATGAAGAAATAAAGCTTCAACAGAAATTCTCAGCAAGGTTTCAGAGCTGTGGGCATTTTGTGCTACCACTGTGCCAGTAGTATACTTGTTTTATTCACATTGCAATAGAAAGTCAAAATTAAAGAAAGAAAAAAATTACTTTTCTCCAGACCAGTACAATTTATGGGTTTCAGAAACACAACCATTATATTTCCCACCCCTCTCTGATAAAATGCCAAAGTGAGAGATCCAGTATAGCTATAGGAGGTTCCCAAACAGTTGTACCACAATCTACCTCAAAGTGGTACCCAAACACTGCTTCAAGAGCCTAACATCTCTTCCTGAGCTCAAGCCCAGCTAGGCACAGAGCCAGGAGCTGCTGCTGCTGACAACAGTAGCATCTTTGCAAATATAATTCAGGAAAGCCAATTTTTTCAGTGTAGGACTGGAAGTCACAGGCTTCTGAAGTTTAATTGCAGTCTAAAAATGATTCCCAGAGCATCCTCAGGTGCATCACCGTCTTTCCTCTGTCTGATACACACCCTTACTTTTCCTCGTGATTTCATCTTGGTGCCTTTTTCAGCTAGGCATAAGGTAAGATTTCACATAACCAAATCCAAACACCTTGAAAATAACAAATTTGTGCTTCACAAATTTTTATAAAAAGGTAAACAAACATTAGACCAAGCATTCATTCTGCTTTTGTATCACACTACACAGGTTTCTTAGGAATCAGAAAAGCTGAATTTCATGGATTGTTGTTAAAAGTAATTTTAAAAGGAAAAGCAAATTAACAAAATGCAGGGGTCAAATATTGTGGAAGTTTTTCGACCTTTATGAAAACCTTTGCTCTTTAAGTCAGAAAAAAATTGCAGCCCAAACAGCAAGACAGGGCTCTCCATGAACACTACACTCCAACCCTAATGCAGTTTCCTGACAGAGGACTACGACAGAGCAGTGCTTGCAGAGGGGAAAAATGAAAGCCCAGGAAGACCACTTCTTTGCGGATTAGGCTAGACCCTAACAGACAGTGACAGAGTGATGAAGAATACTTTTAATTTTTTTGGCATTTTACTAGGAACATTTTTACTCTGAAACTTGTTAGATACACAGGCAAAGTAAGAGCACTCAAGCTTGGATAACTGGAAGTAAGGTAAAGCCCTGTGCTTGGGAAGGACTGCCTTCCCTCAGGGAAATCCTGCCACAGCTTTGTGTATTTCAGAAGCCAAAAATTTTCTCTGAAGAAATTATTTTTATGAGCTACAAATGATTCATTCTTGGCAGAGCAATTTAACTTTAGTCAGCAAAGCTGAACTCCAGCAAGAAGAGGAAAATCACCCTGGTCTTTCTGTCATTTCAGTGGCAGAACTGAATACCTTCTTGTTAGCATGTCCCCTCCAGAGCATCGTTGGGTGCAAGGAACATTACAAATACAATTTACCAAGGACACACCAACGCTGGCAGTAAGAAGCTCATTAAGGGGAGTAGCTATCATCATGCGACAGGTAGTCCCACCTCCAGGATTTTCTGTGGCACAAAGCTCCTACTACTCAGCTTGTCTCCAAGGGTTTAATTACCTTCTGGAAATGAAGCGTGGTCGTAAGGGAAAACTTCTGGGAAAGATTCAGTTTCATGGAAATCACTTAAATCCTGGGGGCTTTACATGTGCTAAAAGGTTTTAAAAGACCATGTCATTTTGTCAGTGGGCTGTTTAGCAGCAGACGTTTACTGTATAAAAATCATTATCTGATTTAGTCTTTTATTAGCTTTGTCACCACTCCAGAAAAATGAGATGAACTAATACCATCACAGTTGCTGTTTTACAAATGTACAATATATGTTCAAAATTAGCAAACAGCTCCTTCATACGACCAGGTCAATTCTGACTTTAGCACAAATCATTAGAAGAGGTTTGAGGGTATGGTAATTATCTCATTTTTTCTTCAGCTAGAATTATTTAAATATAGAAAAGATCCTTTGCTGAGAAGGACTAACAGCAGTAAAGACAACATGTCAAAGATAATGACTTGCACAGTTAATCCCCATGTATCACACTGCATATTTACCCCTTGATGTAATAAGATCTGTGTTTCTCTAAATAAGAATTCATCAACACTAATATCACTGGCAGAAATAGGACAGAGAATGTAAATCTTGCAAATAGGTTTTATAAATAATATCAGTAATTTTCTTCCTTTCCATCTAGCTTCCATTCCAAAACCCATTTGTCACAATGCAATAGAACAGTAATGCTGGCAATCTACAGGTGATGGTAAAAAACCTATCACCTTCGACTAGAAGACACATGCCCGATGCAGCCCAATCATCACTGCAACTTCCTTTCTAATCTCAGATGTCTTGGGTAACCTCAGTATCCCTAGGTGAGGCATGGCTTTCACAAAGTCCAAACTGGATTTTCAAACATTTCTGGTAGGTGCACAGTTAGCATGTGTCTACAGAGGTGCTGATCTACAGCTTCCAGATCCAAGTTGGCTCAGTGGCAGCTCACAAGCAGCACACATTCAGGTCAGCACAGACTAACACACAGCTCACTCTCATTCTCCCCAAAACTTTATGCTTCCCAGCGTATTCCCCTTCTGTAATCCAGTTGCAGGGGACAAATCAGAAGGCCTCGTATTTTCACTTCCAACTGAGGAGGGATGAAGAGATCTCAAGTGTTTGGTGGTAAAATCAAGACCTACACCTTCCATCCTCTTTCCCAGTCATCTTAGGTTGGGTTTGCAAAGGTCTCTCTTCTCCTGTGGGATAGGAAAAAGAGGATGACATCCCCCCTTGCTGTACCCTGAGGGACAAGGACAGGACAGCATGGTTGCCTCAATATCCCCTTTCACAGACAGTCTGGTGCAGCTCAAAAATATTCATGTACCCATGTGTCCAATGGCCACCTGCAGTCTCCATGGTAATGCCATGCAGTTACCAGAGAGTACAGAAAAGGAAGCAAGGATGTTCAGGTGGCCAAGTCCAGACAGGTTCCTGCCACAGATTCCCCATCCTTGTTCCAGAGCTTTCAAATCAGCACCAGACTCCCATGCACGGCATGAATCACAATCCATTTATCCTTCTTCCTAATGGAAATCACAGGCTTCTTAGACTCATACCAAGAAAGGGAAAGAAGCTGCTTTCTGAAGTTAAGGAGATGAGCTGGAAGACAGCTGAGCAAGTTGAAATGTTCGCTAACACTAATATTTCAGCAGTCTACTAGAGGAATAGTACAGAGCCCTGCTGCTTAGAGTAATTTGAAATAAGCTGGAAAAGTTTCAAATATAACATGAACATGAGACTATTATCAGAGTACCACAGATCTTGGAACTTGTGCCTCTCAGAAAATCTATCCTACAGTCTCCTTTAATGTAGTTATTTAATTCCTTAAACTCAGACTAATGGGGAATGACCTAATTTTCTAAGTATTTTAGAAAACAGCAAGGGTATGTTTTGAAACAAGAGAATCCACATCAAAGTGATTTGTGGATGTATTTTGATTTCATTCATCATGATTTTCTATAACTCTTAAATGTTTAATTGCTTTAAGGCAAGGACTGCCAATCTTCTGAAAATCCACTGAATGGGTCTTCTGTAAAATAGCAGGTTTTTAACTTCAGAGAAAAGGTGGAGGGTTCAACCCACTCTCTCTATGTTCAACAGAAATTATATCACCAATTTAGAGTCATCTACTCTGAGGATAAATGCCTACTCATCTCTCTGCCATACCAACAAATAGAAATTAATCCAAATTATCTATGAACACTTCAGTACAAGCATTGATCAACTCTGGAACTGCTCTGTCAAAGTACCAAGGGATCTGGCTCCAAATGCTTCACTGCATGATAAGGAGTGAAAACATACCTAAGTCACATTTTCCAGTTCAGCATTTTTAAAAATTAATAGCTTATACTGCTTCATGTAGTCATCCAAGGCTCCCATCCCCCAAAAAGGAAGGGAAAAGAGAGAATGATGTTTCTTTTGCTATAAATCATCACAGAACTGGTATATCCTGGTAAAACATCTTGCAGTATAAATTGATTTTAACTGCAGTACTTCCAGAAGTAGATTACTCTGTATCATGTCCAAAAGCAAACACAAGCATTAGGAAAAAACTTACAAGATTGTTGTAGTTAAGTTTAAGTTAAATATATTTCTCTTTTTCCTTCAACCTTTACTTTTCATTATAACTGTTTTATTTCTATATTTGAGGGGACATAGCAAAAAAATACATTTAAATCTGAGCTCGAAATTGCATTTCATTATATTTTGTGTTTTGTTGGGGATGGAATTACTTCTTTCACTAACTCCACATCTGAGTTACTGACAGCCCACTCTCAGCACGCTAATTTACTGCTAATGATGACACAATAAATATTCAGCAGAACAGCTTCATTCAAAACATCAACACTTTGTTACTGTATATTTTCTCCACCTTAAGAAAAATAAAGCAATAATCATTGGTTTAAACTGAAAAAAAAACCAAAATAAAAGAACAAATTCATTCCTACCCCAGGTTTCCTCCTACCCTTGCTGCATTTAGCACAGCAATCGACAGTACACTGAAGCCTTTGTGAAACTGTCCTTCAGGACAGCAACAGATAAAGCCATTATAGATTCTAAATATAGCATTCTAGATACAAAAAATTAAACAGTTGCATAGAATTGTTATTAGCATGCATATTCTTACAAATCAATACTTATTTCAAATTAGAAAAATAGATGTAAAATTATATAGTTAATGAGTTTCTAGTAAGTGGGTACTTTAATCAACATCAGGGCAGCTGAAGAAAATACCTTTTGAAAGGTGAGAAAACTCTCGGTAATGAAACACATTGCAACCTATGTTGCACTTGGCCGACATTGCAGAGAATAAACACTTTCAATTTATTACCCCACAATTACCACATATCTCTTCTACACTATGGCTAAATGGAAAGCACTTTGTTATTGTGCACTAGCTATTATTTAGGTTCTACATTTCAAATTTGTTTAAAATGAAGTCATAGAGGTTCAGACCTGTGCAAATATTGCAACCATTAGTTCCTGTTGATTTCTTCATCGTTTCCTGCATGTAAAGGGAGCTCCAGCAAAGCCAAGGACCCACAAGGGATGGATTCAGGCTGAACAGTGATGTGATTCGTGATCTTTCCAGAGTAAAAGAATAATTTACAAGCAGACCAGAAAGACTCCAACCAACTGATAAGAAATTTTCTTCTAGTAATTTCACTGCTCACGTAGTATTACATGTGCCTCACTTTCATGGAATGAACAATGAAGACAGGTACAGAAGAACTGACAACTTGACACTGGCTGACAGAAGATGCTCACACACAAAGTTGTGGTTCAGTGGTGAAATCCTGCCTGTTGCATCCCAGGCACAAGGACATTGCAAAGAAAGATGGGGAAAGCATGTTCTCACACCAGCTGAGATCTACGCTGGGTTACAGTGACTGTGAACCAGCAACACACACAGAGCCCTGGCCCCTGCACTCTCAACAGGCATCAAACATCTGTATCCAGAAAGGCTGCACAGCTGCTCCCCACTCTCTAAGCACTAAATGGTGACATCCATTCCTCCATGTGAAGCATGGTGGGGAACAGAAAACCATAAATCCTGATCTACCTCCAGAAAGGCACCCATGGCAGTGTGACAGCAGCCACAAACACTTAGAGACCATGTCTGAAACTCTTGAGTTAGCCAGAGCCAAAGTCTCTGCCACACTGACTCCGGTCCAGCTCATACAAAACTGAGAAGTTTTGGGATCTTTCTTACCCCCTGCCTCGTGTATGTCTTCTCAGCCTACTTGTGGCTGCATCAGGTGAGAGAAAGCTCTGCAGCCCCTGCTCTTGGTGCAGCTCAGCAGACAAATTTGGTTGTTGGGGACCAGCACATACCCACCACCCCAATAACAGCAGGCTCAACACAAACAAAAAAACAACAACAAAAGGCTTTTAAATGAGTCTGCACCAAAACCTTTCAAAATAGCTTCTCTCATGAAGGGTTTAAAATCAATAGAACAGCACTCTTGCTGTAATTACTCACTGATAGTTCAGGAAAGAAGTACTGCAATGGGAAGAGAGGCAGAAGGCCAAATTCATATCTGATGTAAGCAAGAAGACTGTTCAGAGTAGAGCAAAAACCATAACCTCTCCTTACATGTCAGAATCTGACCCACAGTGCTCAAAGATCACTGCTGTTGATCACTCAGATGAGACCATGGTGTGACTCAGGCACCTACATTAACCAATAAAGACGAAGATAACCTGAAAGGTACCATTCATTCACTTTATGACTTAATTTCTCTTTTAAAGAATAGTTGCAGCCTTAATAGGATATTTTGATTCATTCAAATAGTTTCTGAAGTTCTTGCATATCCTTCATTTTTCTGATGTAATTCACTTACAGCTGAGGAAGGCCTCCATTTACAAGGCTATGACTCTCCTCTTTGCCAGAGTTAATAGCATTTCCTACCACCACCATGCTAGCTGTCAGTCAGACAGACATTTGCTATATACATCTTCATTTCCTTTTATTTCTGCAGACACCTTTAAACAGCACCGCTGCTCAATTCATAAGCCATATTAGTGCAACATCTCTCTAGACAGTCTAGCATAAAATTAAATGCCCATTTAGCAGCCTACAAACCTTACAGCAGTTGGCTTATTTTCACTCATTATTGTAACACAGCAATCAAGAACAACAGACTATGACAGCATCATATAACATGGCTTCTCTATCAGCCCACTGGTGTAAAATTAAATGGCTATCTGAAAGATGAAATAAACCCCTTATTTATATCTGACAGTTTTGTGACGCTACTAAGTAAATAATGGATGCAGACGGATTTCTAAAATCAGGACAGCTCAACTCACCAAGGGTTAACCTGTCCATGCACCAGGACCTAAGCCTTTCTCTTGCTTAAGGACTGTTTAATTATGTATACCAAGTGCAGCAGCTCCAGCAGGAAAGATTAAAACAGACTCTCTCAGCCTAATGCGACGACATTTAACCAGAACATTGCAAGGCTACAGACCAGTGTTTCCCAGGTTCACATGGGTATCACAAGAACCAGGGCAAAAATTTAATTTCCCAATAAAATAAATAAAATAATAAACAAACAAATAAATCTGACGGGTCTTAGACACAGAAGTAAGGTTTAGAAAACAGCTTTCATATGAAACAGGGTTTTCTGTTCCTGACCATCTCATGAAGTGCTTAAAAAGTGCTTGGATGCTTTTGAAGTACCAAAGAGGGTATGCAGCATGTCCACCAAGTGATATTTTTCACTTGCATGGAAATAATAAGGTCCTTTAACATAAAAATAGATTTTCATGGGGAACAAAAGCTCTCAGAACCAACCATTTAGGATGCTTTGTGGCACCTCTCATTTATTCCATCAGTTTGCCCTCAATCCATAAATATTAAGAATACTTTTTGAAACACTCAACACAACCCACAAGTGATGGAGGGCATCCTTATGTTACATGTTTTCGTTTCTGCAATATAATCTGCATTAAGCTCTTCCCTTTGACCAAACCACCTGAATCCCTGTCTACCTTGTCCAGCCTGATCAGGACTGTTTTAACATTCAAAGTTTCAGAGTAGTTTGACAGTTAATATTTATGGAAGCTGGGGAAAAAGCCCTTCACACAACCTTAAATCACCTTTAGTTAAAACAAACAAACAAACAGAAAAAAAACCCAACAAAAAAAAATACAACAGGCAACCCCATCTCTAGAAGAATGCCCAAAGCAGCTTACTCCTCCTAACAAATACAATAATATGCCATGGGGTGGGGATGCACACCAGTGGCAGGTGTGGAGCCAGTCTGCTCCTTCACCACTCCCAGAGAGGACCAAAGCCTTGTAGAGCCTCTGAAGAGTTGAAGAGAGTTACCCTGGACTCAGTGTATGGAGCCAACATGTTCTGGCTGACACTGCAAGCCCTGGATGATGCTTGGAAACCAGCAATAGCGTGGCACAGCTTTTCTGCCTTGTGCTGTTCTTTATCTGACTACTGCAGCATTTTCTTTTACAAGTACTGTAGCAACACATTTGCACCAAGATGAAACAATCATGCATATGAATTTGCAGTTCTCTGCAGAAGATACTGAAATTATTTCTGGACTGCTTTCCTATTCCAGACAAAATCTGGTTAAAGAAAATGAAGTTTTCTATAAATTAGCGGAAAGCAAAAATAATTTATATGGACATGGAATCAGATAATGGGGAAAAAAATATAGTAACAAAAGCAAAATGTCCCTTTTACCACCTCCCAGCAGAAAAGCCAAGAATCTCTCAAGAAAGATCTCCTTTTTTTGCACCCTTTCTACTGATCACATTAAATTTCAGAGAGAGGAAGCATCTATGATTTTATTTAACAAGCTGTTTGGAAAAATAAGATAGATTTCTCAAGCAATGGGAACTCTTGAAGTCTTTCTTGTTTTTTTTCTCACAAATACATGCCTTCAGGGAGCTCCTCCTGCCCCTCTTTTAAGCCCAAGCACTAATATAAAAATCAGGAACTCTGGGACAGATAAACAGCCGATTCCCATAAACACAGGGTATATGAATATAGAGCTCTGTAACAAGGTCTCAGAACTTTCCAGAGCACTTTTGTTGGGTTTTTTTTGCTGTAATTTAAGGTGAAATTGTTACAACTAGAAGACGAGCAGTAAGAGGAGGGTAATGTCCACTGGGCACTTGGAGCAACCTTCTTTAGACTCTGTTAGCTCTCTACTAAAAGCTGCACTTTCCAAGCCCTGTTCACTGCAGGGTTTGTATTAAAAATTAAAATAATGAAAACATAAAATGCTGCACAGAGCCAATGTAAAAATTATGGTAATGTACTTATTTAGTGCAACTTTTTTAATAAACATTAAATTCTGAAAAGCAAACTACTAGCAAAGCAGCGAAATACTTGCATGACCTTCTCCATACCATATTTTACTCTATGCATTCTGGTCTTTTCTCTTATGAACCCCATTTTTAAGTATTCAACAGCAACATGACGCCAACCAAGCTCTTCAGTTCCCTAAACACATCAATTTCAACTTGAAATGCTGAAATGAGGTCAAGGGAAGCCAGTTGATGTAACCTTTATGGATTTCAGTAAAGCTTTTGATACTCTCTCCCAGGATCCTTCTGGACAAAATGTCCATCACACAGCTGCATAAACACATCATTCGATGGGTGAGCAACTGGCTCACGGGCTGGGAGCAAAGGGTTGTAGTCAACGGGGTGACATCAGACTGGTGACCCCTCACTAGCGGGGCTCCACAGGACTCCATTTTAGGGTCAGTTCTCTTCAGCATCTTCATAAATAGCTTGGATTCAGGACTTGAAGGCATACTGAGTAAGTGCTGATGATACTAAACTGGAAGGAGCTGTTGACTGCTTTGAAAACAAGAGGCATCCTGAAGAGAGACCAGGACAGAGCTCAAGAAAGCTTTGGAAAATGCTTTCAGGTGCATGGTAGGATTCTCAGGGTTATGCTGTGCAGAGTCAGGAGTTGGACTTTGATAATCCTTGTGGGTCCCTTCCAACTCAGGATACTCTATGATTTTATGAACATCCTAGCACTGTAGCATCTACATTCATGGGAAGCAAAATATCAGGGTAAAACGTTATCCAAATTGCAGCTGGGCTTCATTCGTGGCTCATGACAGACTGGAAACAATGTTACTGGGCTGCACCAGTCCCTCACAGCTGGGTGCTCAATCGCACATCTGCCTGCACAGAACAAGTCAGTGTGGTAGAGTACATTCCCATCAGTGAACGTGTTATCACCGTGTGCTGCTCGCTGTTCCCTAGCTAGCAAATATTTAGAGAGCTCTGGGCAACCCAGTTTTCCATCAAGCAGAAAACCTGCCAAGCTTAGCCAGCATTGAGTGCTCTGTCATTAGGGCATACCTTACTCAAGATTTAGAAATACTAACTGCTGCAGTCCAAAGAATAACAGTGCCATTTATTCTGAGTGCTGCACACTGCTGAGCACAGTATTCAATGCCAGAAACTTTATATCTGATATAGAAGTATTCAGCTGGGCTGTCAAAAATACAGCTTTGTATTGTTTCCTAAGAACATAACTATGTTACTTGCAATATAAATCCACTTCTACGCTTGCTTCACATAATTGTGCTCAGATCTGTTTCTGAATTCAATAGGTCAGCTTTGTAAAGTAACTATAAGTTACTGTTCATGCTTTTTCCTATTCAAGCCTAAACATTCCCTTCTAAGGACATGACAATTCTCTCACAATGCTGAATCTTGTGGTGATTCAGTAAAAGGGCAAATGGTAAGATTAGTATTATGTAAGAACAGTTCTCAACAGTTAATAACTCACAACAATTTACACTTGGTCTAAGAAAAGGGCTGAGAAAACTGAAAGAAAACAAGTGAAATCACTTTCTGAAGATGTTTAAGCTGGTCAGTGGTAAAGTGGCAACAACAGAAATTTAAGCCTGCTGCTTCTTCTTTCAGCATTCAAGTGAACATAATAAACACTAATGCAAGCTCTCTCTTCTTAATGCTGTTTTCCACAGCCAACATAAACCAAACCAACTTGAAAGCTTCAAGTTAAAGGACAACAGTAAGTCAAGAGTAAAGTGCATGTGTATGGCAGCTGTCACTTCTCTCATTGACAGTATGAGGTCCAGACCTCAGCTCATCACACCAAGGGCACCTCCAAAATACAAGCACACCCTGCTGCAGTTTCCCGACTTAGCTCTCCTGGTGACAAGCAAGTTCAGTTAAAAGGATTTAAGAGGATAATAAGCAGAGGATGATCAGCCCCCCATAAAAGTTCAGCATTTCTAGACAAGCAGAGGCAAGGCAAATTTAGATGTAGGTCAGCAGGTCTTGCAATATCATAGACATTTTCTTCAACATTTTATCACCAAAGTGTGACTACCAGTCCATGTTTAAAGCCTTGCCTTAAAATCTGGGATTACTATATCCTTTTTTAAACATGAGTACTCCTAAGACATTTTGAGGAAGGATGAAGATCTGTACCTGCAGAAATATTTTGCAGTTCAGGGTAACATTATCATTGCAAAAGCATTCCATTTCCTGGACAAGAAAACCAGGAAATTTTATCTAAAAGTTTGGAACTCAAATATTAAAGATGGTTAATACAGCAAAATGTTTACAAGATTTTTTTTTTCAGACAACTGTGGTATGCAAAAGTTGTTTTGTTTACTCAGTTATGTTAGGCAGGCAAATTGCCAAAGTTCAGTCTTATGCCTGTCCTTTCAATTCTTCCATCAATAGGGACAGGACTAAACCACTTATCATCTGTTCAGATCTTCATCACTCATCAGTGGAATTTTCAATAGCTTTGAGGGGAAGCACTTTGCCACTGACACCATTCTGTTTCCTTTAACATACCTTGTGCTCCCATCTCATCTCATTCAGCCCCAGGGTAAGAAAAGGTATGAAAAGGTATAAATATGATACTACATAGGTATTAAGTTTCAGACATTCTGGTGGTCTCCACTATAGGGGAACAATATCTTTATTCTTTTTAAAGTAGAAAAAAACCCTCCAAATGTTCTTCACAGTGATCTCAACATACCTCCAATACTAGCAGTAAGCACTAACTAACTGAAAGAAAATGAGATAATAATGATTTGACAAGTCAAGCTCCTTTAAGTCATGGTAACAACTAGTGTACTTGGACTGTGTAGGAAGTTACGCCTCTCATACCGTTCTTCCTCACAGTTCAAGGAGAGAAAGGTTTATTATGTACCCAACCAATCCACAAATAAGGAAGTGCTGCCATGCCAAAGACAAACAAGGGGTAAAAGTGTCTGTTCAAAAACAATGGCTATCTCATGTTGTAGTCAATAAACACAAATAAGCATGGAAACATGTTGTTTTGCATAGGCATGCATAAGCCTAGTTGCACTTAATGATAAATACATGTCAGAGTACTGAATTAGATCAAGGGTTTTGTATTATAAGATAGTCAGGTTTCACCTTTGGTAAGATTGCACATCTCTAAAAACACATTCTTGATAAATCCACTAACAACTGAAACACAAAAACATTTCTGAATAAACTAACTAGTGTTAACTTTGCAGTAGCCAAAAGCATCTAAACCCAAATCTTGCTTACACAGATTTCACAGCGAAATTAGCCCACATCTGAAGCATTAGTAATAAGTAAATCTTGTAACTTACTAAGCATGACTACCCCATCCTCAGCAGGTTATGCCGAGGTCAGCAAACACCAGCAGTGCATCTTAAGCCTTACAAGAAAAATCATCATTTATTTCTCTCTGAGTAGATGACAGCTTCACAACAGACATCTGTCACCAAAGAAGTCACCCATAAGGTTTGACCAGCAGGCAGAGCACAGCACTCGTCATAGTGCCAATGAAGCCAACTGCTACATCTGATAAAGAACATCAAACGTTCATGGTCATCCTACTGATAGACTTTGAGGGAGCAGCCCATCCCCACACTACCCTCTTGAGCACTATGTGCTTCTGGTAAACCTGCTATTGCCCACAATACTACAAACAGTATCCATGGTGGTTAAGTCACAAAAAACCTAAACCACCAGTACACAGCTGAGGAAGTTAAAACACATAGGTAAGACATGTCTTGCACCACTATCTGGTCTGTAATACATCACCTTCCTCTTTGTAAAAGTGACTGAGATGCCTCTTCGGAAGAGTTTACTGACAACACCATATGAATAAAGCCACTGTCAATGCCTGTTGCGCTTCTGTTGTACTGATGGTTGGGTTTAGATTCTTTGGTGCAAATATAAAAACAGAAAAAGTGTTTCACAGAATTTCATGTACAGAAAATTCATACTTTGAGACAACTGCATTTCTCTTTTCATATTTCAGACATACAGTTTGTATAAAGTAGAAAGAAATTTTCAAGAAGGGTCTATGAATTACCTAGGGAAAAAATTCCAGAAAATTGATTTTTAAATGCCAATCCTTTTCATATTGACCCTCCTGTTCCATGCTAACTTCTTTGTCTAGGATCAGGTTATCCAATTTTCAAATGGATTATACAAAATTACAAAAAGGAAGCATAATATTTAGGTTGGGACTAATCCTAAAATAAATTCTCAGTGCTTAGATTTCTTAATATCCACATCTGTATTGTGAAGACAAGGTCCCCTTCTTTTAGCATTCTTAATACTTTGAAAAATTAACTATGTTCTCTGGAATAATTTTCTCAGAATTGAAAGAAAACTGATGGGAGCACTTTTGGTAAACAGAGTAGACTGCAACATGTTCCATAGGTCTATACATGGAGAGTGACGGATCTCCACCTACACATGCACCCACATCAGATGAAAGTAAATGAAAAGGGGGACGTTTCCAACTTAGTACCAACTAAACTTCACAAAAGTTAGAGCCATCCAGACGTTGTCCCCCCTAAGCAGTATACATGCCTTCCACAGGTTTACGGTTCTGAAGACCACAGTGAGTATGATCCCCACCTCCATGCTATTTAAAACCAGCAAGCAGGGAAGCTATTAGAGTCCTTACTAAAGGTATCTGCATTTCAGATAATTACTTGAGCAGCAGCACCATGCTAATGCAATCCAAGGCGCTCAACAATCATTCAGGTCCCAGGAAACACATTCATGCCACCCACTAAGGGTCAAACAACAAGGAAACACGTACAAAAAAAGTGGATGTTTACAGCACAGCTTAACATGAACATCAGATGTCGTACTGAGCCACAACCCTGAAACTTCTTCAGACTCTCTGTGTTCATACTGTATTTCCACTGTAACAGCTTTAATTATCATAAGTTAATCACATCCCTGAGGCATTACAATGCAACAGGCAATGGCGGATGCCTCTAATCCCTCTGGGGTGTAATTATTTCATAACCACTACATTTCAGGGTTACCTGATTGCCATTATGGAAAATTTTATACTCTCTCCTTTCTCAACTCAAGCCTTTTAAAATTAAATACATCTCTGACCTATTTTACACAATCCCAGTTCTTTCCCTTAACATGCAATGTAGGACTTTGTTCTTTTCTTCAGACAACAGACAAAGGCTAATCTTCCTCCTCCATCCTCTTCCCCCACCACTTCCCCCCGTCCTCACGGCACATCTAGCACAGTATAAACTATTTGGAGGCAGTATTTTCGAAGGTGACAGACTGGATTTGAACAGAGATTTGTTCATTGTTTGATGTAGGAAGGATTATGATCCTCAGCTCCACAATGAGAATTCTTTATGATTTGTCACTGTAAGAAACCAGGGTCAAATACATGCAGGTGTGTTTTCAGCTACAGCTTATTACTTTTCTGCTAGAAGGGATTTTTGACATCATGATTCATTCCTCTCAAGTTGCTTCCATCTAGGATAAAAGAGGATGGGGATCAACAAGAACTATTTTTATTATTATCATCAAGCTCTCTTTGCCTTGTCCATTTTCAGTCTCAAAATCCTAAAAGAAGACTCACCAAAAGAAACATAAGCAAAAGAAATCTAAGAAATTTTGCTCGCAGAATAGACCTTTCTATTTTTAGAGACTGCCAATGGCAGATGAAAATGCCATTTTCCACACCATGAAAGACCAGGTTGGGAGCACAAGGAACTTTAGAGAATACAAGATAAATGAATCCTCCTTTCCTCACCCAGACCCTAGCAGAGCATGCCAGCAAGTCCCCAGATTATACCCAGGCCTCTAAATGGGAAAAACGAGGCCCAAGTCAAGAGTTTTAATCCAGGGCACAGCCATTTCTAGGTCTCTTCAGCACCCATCCATGCAGCTGTGGAAGAAACTACAAGCCAAAAAATTGCAATGACATAGTTCCCACACTGACACAAGCAATAATTGACTAGAGCAATAACTGGCAGTGCTCTTATGGCCTTGGTGGGGCTGAGATTAGGCAGTGTTCAGACAAAGCAAAGGAGAATTAACTAGATTGCATTTGATCTGATGATGGAAATCTTGGAACATGCTAAAAATATCATTCTTTTTCTTAAAGATCTCAAAACCTGTTAATATTTCAGGCTTTCCTCTCCCCATTTAACAGGTTTGAGGTCCTTATGCATTTGCTTTGTTGAGTACACACAGAAGATAAGACCAAAGAATAAGTAACAAAAGCAAAGTGATGAAATAAAAGGGGGGAAAGCACAATTCAGACTGAGTCTGCTTGCTCAGCTAGAAACCAGGCAATAACACTGTTGCTCCTCGGCAGAAGCAATAAAATAATCAATATAACTGTAAAATGTCACACACCTCAGCCAAGTCCTACAGTATGCACCACTGGATCTTGCATCCTGGTATCTGTCTCTCTCTCTCTGACTCTAAAGAAATGCTTTCCCTTGCACCATTTTTTTATTCTGTGTATTTTATTTGTGTTATGTAACTCAATTATTATAAATACAGTCTTTATTTGCATTTACTGATTTTAAAACATTTATTTAGATAGTGAGGAGATGTTAAGTATTCAGGACCTTAAGAGTTCTGACTTTCTAAAATAACACTCAAGAGTCTCCTTTCTAAACTCAATCAGATCTCCAAGGCATCGCTTCTTTACAATACCTGGATATCTAAATAAAAACTTAGGGACTGAGTTTCTCAGAATGTTGTTTTAAAATTCTGGTTACAGGATAAACCTTCATCTCTTTTGCTCTACTGCTGTTCAAGGTGACCCCTGAAGAGTTTAGAATAACCTCTGCAGTTCAATTGCCAAGCTCTCTCCTTTAAGGATGACTGAAGCAAGATGAGAGGCAAACTGTTGCTGGGAAGGTAATCTGCACCAATTCTTCTGAAGTAAATTCAGACTCATTAGATAAGAGCAAATAAAAAAAAATTGCCTGCAGCTCATTGTTTTCTTTAAGATATTTTTAATAAATCTCCTACAGATACACTATAATAAGATTTCAGATAAATTAGGGCAATAGAGACAAAGATGTCATTATTTTAAAAATAATGATCATATGTAGTGTGGACTATAAAACAGGAATCTTTAGTAACCTCTGTTAAAGTTGGAAAAGGGATCTATCCATGACTCTCTTAAAAGTCCTTCCATTTTCTGTTCTCAAGTGATTTCTTGATGCATTTCTATTAATATTAAAACAAAATACTGATCTCCTTAATAAAGGAAACATTTTCTTTAAGATTAATGACCAAAACAGGGAAGTGCTTAAGTTCACTGACTTGCAAGTCTGTAACAAAGTAATGTTAATGCTGTTTCATTACTTGGATCAAGCATGGTGGGAGAGGGCCAGTTTTAGCTACTTAAACATATTCCAAGAAAACAGCAGAATTGATAGCCATCTAAATCATGAAAAATGAAGGTCTCATCCTTCAAATGACTCCACTTTACACAGAATTATAAACACCAATCTAGAAGTCTGAAAATAACACTTTATCACGTTGTGGGTTCTCCCCTTCGATTTAGTTATTGGACACTGTTTCTTTCTCCTCAAATTGAGTAAAAATGAAGATAGGACAGGAAGAAATCACACTGGTAAAAATAAACAATTCAACACATTTATATATACAGCCTTCAGTCTCCCCATAATTGCTTTGAGTCTGACACTGAGAAGGCACATAAGAAAAAATGTATTTCCATTTCATTATGCAAGTGCTAATCAGAATGTCCTGATTTGGTGGGGCTGCCCTTGTGTCATTCAGAGGCAGTGTAACACCAACACTACAACATCTGAGTTACCATGTGGATCACTGTATCTGTCAGTCTCAGAGGAGAGTGATGGACTGGTAGGAAATGAAAACTAACCATCTATTATAAAATACAAACAAACATGAAGGCAAACATCAACGGAAGGAACACTTGCAGATGTTTCATCAGAGGACTTTGAACTCAAACACTGTCACACTAGAAACATTTAAGTTTAATACTTTGAAGAAGAAGGAAAGAAAAAAAACAGAAAGCAGGTGTTGGAACTTGGCATTGTCTCCTCTATTTGCACACCTCCAGACAGTTCAGGCCCAGTTCAAACTGTAGGAGAAGCATTTATTAGTTTCTTCTAGAGCACAAATTGCCATTTAGAATTATAAAATACATCATTTCAAATATATATATATATATAGAGAGAGAGAGAGAGAGTATATAATTTCATAGTATTTGCCACTGAAGAGCAAGGACTCAGCAGAACGTTTAAGAATATGTAAGATTTAGTGGAGTACATACACCTGCTGGCTGCTAAGCACTAGGGATGATGAAGAGGTGAGAGCTAGTAAAGCACAGCTCCACAAGCCAAAAGGCTGGTTCAGCCACAACTGCTTGCTCCACTGGCTTTAAACTGCAGTTCCACAAACCATAGTTATTCAAAACACAAAGACAATTAAATTTTCAGATTTCTGTTGCCACTACACAGGAGACAGATGGTTAAATTAGCTATGTTTAAAATTTGTGTAGCAGAGAGAATATAAGCTGATTTTTTAATCAGGATTTCAGTCTTTCATTTGATTTCTAGTTCTTTAGGAATACAACAACACTTTGTTTTGCTTTAAAAATTACATCTATGTGATAAACCATATGCACATCTCAAGTAATAAGAACATTACGATCCATCAGGAGGCAAATGCTACTCTCATTTTACAAGACAGTTGTAATTAAAGTATTATAAGTGTCTCCCCTCGGGGTGGGGTTCCTTCTCCCCAGTTTGGAACCAGGACTGAGTTCAAGTCAGGGGCCATTAGGGTAAGTGCTGCACAGGCACAGGCAGAAAGGACATTCCTCTTCTAATGAATAGGCAGAAAATATGCCAGAGGGGATGTAGTAATGTTAACAGACTTCTTCAGAGTTATTTCCAGTTTTGTCTTTTTTATTTTGTGGATTTTTTTAATCCTGTAGAAGTTAAAGCTTTTGACCTAAGTAAAAAAGGAAAAAAGAATTATCAGAAAAGAACGAAGGGAAGCAGTCACAGACAAGAAGCTGTAGAAGCAGAAAAATATACACAGCAGGAACTGAGTAGCTTGGCTTTGATAGAGCAAACCAACAGGTTAAAGGCTAGACTTAGTCTGCTTAGACACAGAAAGATACAAATATAGAGAGCAATGTCTTCAGTTTATTAATATAGATTTATACTGGTAATTAAAAACAATGAGGGGGCGGTGCCAGGGGACAGGACTTCTCCAGCAGTGCTGACCCTGGGCTCCTCCCAGGTGCCTGCCTGCAGGGCCAGTGGAAACCAGACCTGGCACTTGGGGCAAGCTTCAATTAGGGTGGGGCATTCACCTAGTCAGTTATCTGATTCTTCAAAACATACAGCAATGTCATTATTACCTTAAGTTTATAAGATCATACCACATAAGTGCAGAAATGCTTTCATGCAATACGATTATGACTTTATTTTAATTCCAGGAGGGTGAGTCTAGAGGAGCATCTTCATTTCATTTTTGATATTTTTATAGTGTCTTGGTTTTCCTTGGCATCAGAACAGAAATAAATGCCAAAGCCTTCTCAAAAACAAAACATGAGTTATCTTCTGGCAAAATGTACTAGCAAGAAGTCGTGACTGAGAGAGGAAGGGAATGATGCAGGAAAAGCAGTACTTTTAATAGTTTTCACTGAACGGACTGAGGCAGAGTGAAGTCAACTGAACTGAAGTAAGAAAGAAAAACAGAATCCCAGACCTGTGAAATTTCTCTCTGCTACCTACATTACAGGATATTTCTCCCTCTCTTTCAAATATGATAAATCCTACACATATATTCATATCCTGTACTTATGCAAAACCCTATGCATATTATATGCATGTTATACACATATATATGCACACTTTGATGTTTTACATGCAAAAAATGAATATTGCCCATATGTATACAGCATTTACTAATAGAGGACATTTTCTACACTGCTTATATCTAACAGTTCAATGATCACTACTCTTAAATTTCCTTCTCCTGGTTAACTTTCTATTATATTAATATTCAGAAATTGTATATAGAGGACTTAGGCTTATATAATTGAAAAAAAAAAAAACTTCTCCCAGTCTTCTGCTGCAAAATTATGGAAAGAATTTATACTACTGCTGGACATATCTAGAAGGATTCATTAATCAAAGAGAAAATAATTTTATTATATACAGCAAATTAGAATGATGTTATTGAATGACACCAGCAGCTGCCAACCCCTTCCCACAAGGTGAGACAGAATAGGAAAGCGGTAGTAGAAGGTGCTGCAGCCTTTATTTTCTCACGTCACTTCTGCCCATTTTCAGAAGTGTACCTAGAGAACCAGGCTGGCCAGAAGGGAGGACAGGAGGGCCTTTCACCTGCAGAACAGGCTGCCATAGTCAGAAAACCTCCTGAGACATCACATCCTGCCCCTCTGGTAACACAGTCAGTGCAGCACTGCCCTTCTAGTGAAATTTTCTCTCCCTAGCATTCACCCCTAGCTTCCTAAACTGTAATTTTCAGCTCATGTTCTTTGTGATATCATCTGGCTTTACCGAGAAGTGTTTGGCTCCTTCAGCTCTGTGATTCCTCTTCAATCCTCTGCAGGCTGCTGTTGAATTTCCTCTTGCTCAACAACCTAGCTCCCACAGTTTCCCCTCATGGGACATATGCTTTAGGCTCTTGATCATCTTGGTAGCCTGTGCTTTCAGACATGAAGCTCTCCACTGAACCAGCTTCATCTTCCTTCTGGTGGCAGACCTCAAGTTTTAATAATCATATTGCCCTATGGTTCCTACCATTCCCAAGATGGCCTCTCAGTAACAACAGACTTTTTCACTTGTTCTTTTCATTTACAGCTGCCACTCAAGAATAAATATAGCTCAGCAAACATCAAAACACACATACACATACATGTTTTTCTTCACTAAAAAAAAATATTTCAGGCAAAATCCAGTGACTCTTTTCATTTGTAGCAGCACAAGTTCTGATCAAAAGCTTGCTCAAGGCGAGGGGAGTATATTCAATGACTCACAGCTTTTTGGGTAGAGCCATTAACAATTCTAAAGACAGGTAAATCTGAACTAATATTTTTGCAAGGACAAGTCCAATTAGTAGATGGGAGAACTCCAAAGTAGATGTGGTGTGCCTTAGAAGCTGTGTTGGTTATACACTGGGTAAGATCAAATCCCTTGCTCAGTACAGTATTAAGGCATCTCTCAGGCTTTAAGGTCAGCTACTGACTGAACACTTATTTTTTTTAGCGATACTAAAGGTATAAGTCCCAGCATCTGGGACAAATTCCAGTTTGAGTTACTACATTCTGATCCAGCTGAATCTTTCTACAGCATCTTCACACAGAACCCTTTTTCAGCTTTTAATACTAAGCAGTTTCCAGCTCTGAACTTTATACTTACTCAAGCAAGAGTGGCTGAATTTCAGTAGTCTATGAAATTATTATCTATAGTAAAATCTCCAGAAACATTATGGGTATTTATTTAATTTTCATTTGAACTCCTGAGTTAGAAAGAAGTCCCATTCTATAGAGATACATTCAATTCAGCAAATTTAGCTTTGATTTTTTTAACATTATTACCACTAAATTACTTTTCTCTAAAATTAGAGTGGATAGAAGCACGATATTAATTTTGTCTGAGACTAAACTACATACTGAAAGACTGGCTACTTTAATTAGTTCAGCACTCTCAAAATCATTACAATAAAAAAAAAAAAGAGAGGAAACAAAGAATAAGCTGGAACGCCACATGTCTAATTTCCTCTGTAGCTTCATATTGCAAATTTGATGTCAAAAATGTAAGTTCAATCAGCCACAACAAGGTACCCAAATGTGGTTTTTGCACAAACAATCCAAATCCTAAATAAAAACATAGTAACTTAAAATGCACGTGACAGAACAGAGAAAGCAGTGTGACTAAGAGGGAGAAAAGCACAAGTGGTATAGAAAGCAGAGGACAGTTTATTTACCCTGATCAAAATACCAAAAACTTCTGCCCCATTCCCAATATTAAAAAGCCACCTTTTGTCTCCAGCATCACCATGATGTCAAATTCCTTGACTGACCTTCAGCACATTCACTACTCAGAGACTGCAACACAAGCTTTTTGTATTTCTTTGAAGCTTTCCTCTCAAAGGCTCTGTTGACAGAGTGAGATTATCAGCACTACTGATGCTGTTGGTATTACTGATGCTTCAGCTGTCCTGCATACAAATAAATAGTACCAGCTTTTTCTTCCCGAGGACTTCAAACATTTTCACTGCAATACAGGCACAGAGCAAACTTCTGTAAGAAAGACCTGTGAGCTTTCAAATGGGTCCTCAGCTTCACCACATACCACCCAAGAACCAAATCAGGCACGGATGGACACTGGGGTCAGCAACAAACATGCAGACTAAGTAGCCTCCTGGATCCTCCTGTTCTCATGCCACAATTATTTATGAAGATCCTCTTGCACAGACAAGCTGGAGGAGGCAGAGACAAAATGTGCATGCCCTAAGCTGACACTCCCTACACCATCTCAAAGCAGGAAAAGCCACTGACCTCAGTTTCCCTTCACTTGCACATAAGGTTTCAAGACAGTAACTTTGAAGGTGCAGCTGGGAACACCAGCACAGGCTCTAGCTGGCCTTCACACACATTTCCTTCAGCTGCCTGCCCTGGGAGAGCCCTTGCTGCAGCAACAGAGTAACCATTATGTTTAAGTAATAGATTTCATGCTAGCAAGTATTTCCTTTTTAAGCATAAGCGACTCTAGGATGCAATTTAATCAGGCCATCATCTATCCTGTGAATTCTCAAATGAAGTAAATCCAACAAATTATTCTTTTTTCTCTGTTTCAAAGACGGGGCGGGGAGGAGGGGGGAACACAATGAAAAGGTTACAAAAAGCCATTAAAGTAAGAGACAACTGACTTTGTCATCAAATTCTTTATACATTGGACACAGACCTTGGACAATAGTACCACAAAAGCATTACCCACCTGGCATTTCCAATGCGTCTAAGAACCCTTGATTTAACAATTTAACGATTTTGAGATGCATTTTAGAAACCACAAAAACAAGATCCCCAAAAAGTCAGATGCGTAAATTGAGGCCACTGTATCCCAAATGATTAAACCAGAGTGATCTAATATTCATACTTTCCCTAGAGTATGTCTCTTCGTTTTCGAGTGCTGTCTTGAGACTCCTTGGCAGAGAGGAAGACTACGGAGCGTAGCTGAGCAGCTCTCTCGCCTGAACTGCTCTCAAGACAGCACTTTGATAACAGGAAGAGACAGGACTCAGGAGAACATATAAATATCTTATAAGGTGCTGGAACACTCAGTAATTAATTTTTCAGCAAGGAGAAGCTTTTATTTCAGCAATGTGTAAAAAATAAATTTCTAATTCCATACCCACTGCCTGGCTACTCATGCTCTGACCCAAAGTAATAGCAGAAACAGAAGAGTAACAATTAAAAAACATTTCTAAAAGAGGCCAAGAGTCCCTGCTTTTACTTAACCTAATTTCCACAGCAATATATGAGAGCTGTATTTCCACTACAGAACTCTGTGGAAATTTTTTTCTTTCTGTGTGAACCTAAGAGAAAAAAAGCACTCTGACTCAAATTAGGACAAGAAGAGGGAGGTGAAAGATCCTGAAAGCTTTACCTGCTTTAGCACAGATATGCTTTTATTGTTCTGAAGTCTGAGGTAGGTTAAACAAAGCACAAAAGCATTAGTCACACCAAATGGAAATGTCCAACTCTGATGGGAACATTACATTACAAGTTATGGTGAGCCAGAGTCAACATATAATCTCATGGGAAAAAGCACATTCCTCCACCCCTCCTCTCCTTCCTGAGCACTGATTTTGCCTGAGACTCTTCCTACACAATTCTAACCCATCTCTTCTGCCTATATTGCTCTTCCAACATCTGCAATCACTTGCCCTGTTCTGAGCTCTTTTCTGTGGTCCATAGTAAACAATTAGCAATAGCCTAAATTACCTCCATGACCTGCTGTGTCTGGCAAGATCCAGAGGACAGCTTTGGACATAAGACTAAATGGTTTGCTACACATTTCCACTTTAAGCCAGGAAGCCACAGAGAAGAAAATCTGTTTCTTGTGATGATTCTGGAAAAATTTCCAAGATCAAAAAATCATTTAACTGGAATACAAATTTAAAACACATTGAGGTTCCCCAGACTCTTGATCTTATTGGAAATAAGAAAGAAATTAAGTTCCTCTACCTCTCCTCTTTCATTCCAAAAAACATAAAAGGTATTTGTTAAAAAGAAAAAAAAAAAGGCGTGGTAGGAAGGAAAAATGTCAAGAGAAGTCAGGAGTCAAGCTATGTACCTCATGGCACAGTTGAAATAGGGTGAAATAGGGTTGAAATAGCTGTTCTCACTGATGAGGCAAAAGAATCTAAATCAAGGCAACATGTTGGGTGAGTGCATTGCAATACTTAAGCTAGTCATGGTCTCCATTTCTGGATTTGATAAACATACCACCGGAAACTAAATAAAAACCCTTACTGGTATCTTGTTCACAAGTTTTCATAAACAGTTTATTTAAGTTTTTTTTTAAAAAAATCACATCCCCAAGCAAATGTACCTTGCAGCATTTAGTTCCCCTGTGAATTATAGAGCCATTTTATAATAATTCAACTATATGTTCAGCTCCTTGTAAGCTTACTAAGTTAACAAGGAACAACAATTTTTATTAAACATTTCAGATGTTTCCTTCAAAGGTCTCATCCTTAGGAATCCAGGAAGATAATACTGATTTCCATTAGGTAAACATTTTGTCAGCAGAAATTCAAGTTTTGTACGCTAAGCATTCCACAGACATAAAAAGACATTTCTTGGATCAGATTTCAGCACTCACAATGAATGCTTACAATCTAAGGCAGCAACATTCCAAGGAAAAAACCAAAGCAACAAACCCCAAACTTAGTAAATGCATATGGACCCACACAGGGAGGTCACTGGATTACCAAAGATGGAATATCATAAAACAGATAAAACATTCAGTGCTCCAGGTAAAAGCAGCCACATTGCCTGTCACCTTCTTGCTCATAACAGTTACAAACTGGTAGTGGAACAATCCTTTTTCAGCAATCCCAAATCACTTTGTTAGGCCTTTACCACCATACTCAGCTATTCTATTCAGTTGATGGAGGTGTTTTTCTCTGGGTTTTGTTTTGTTGTTTTGGGGGTTTTTGTGTCTTTTTGGTTTGGTATGGTTTTTTAACATCAAGGCTGCTTAGTGAAGCTTTGGCTTCCCAGATCTCAATGACACAGGTAAAAAGGGGTTCCCTGTGCACCTCACACTCTCCTGCTTCAATCTAGGGTTGGGGTTTAACCTTTTCAAAAGCTCTCCATATATTGACTGAAGTGATATTGCAAGATAACTTTAGATATGGGTATGATTTTTATCCAATCTGCTGAGCACAAAGGGGACAAACAGAACATCTAAGAAGCCTCTCCAGAAGTTAAATCTAGTGAGGTGTCTCAGGAGCCAGAGGGATTCCTTTGTGCTGAAGGGGCTGCTTCCCTTCTAAGTCACTAATTTCCCATAGAATCAAATTGTCAGGTCCTGTGAATAAAGAACCCAAAACCATCAGAGCCAAGCCAGACAGACTGGTATTGTCTGGGCATCTCAATTCATACTACTTCAGGGTCTTCAGGGTAATTTCTTTTGCAAGGGGTATCTGTCTGCTACAAAATCAACCAGAATGAATAGATTTCCAATAGACCCAGCAACTGGTGGCAAAATATCATTGTTTTCTTACTCTTTGGATCACATCTGCCTGTGAGGTGTAAGCCTAGAAGCTAAAACCATCACCTCCTCTCTCATTACAATCTCCGTCTATTAACCAGTTTCCCATTCCAAGGATTTTACTTGCCCTATTCAAAATATTCTTGAAGTGGCACAGCTGCCACAGAGAAAATTGCTCAACTGCCATAATAAATATGAAAAAAATTAAGACACTATGGAGAAAATAATTAATGAAGCCTGTGTTTCCATTCCTGCATGGTTTTGTAATTCATTTAGAAAGAAGCATCTGAGCCACTTGTCCTTGAATGCCCCAGGAAGCTTTCTGCAACTTGACATATTTAAACAGTTTCTCTGGTCACTGACTCTATGCACTCTGATGCACTTCATCTGAATGCATCAGAATCAGGGGTGTAAAGCAGTGTCCACCATGGGGTATATGCCCCAGTATATGACTATATCTTCCTTTCATTGCTCCCCCTTAGTCTGGCAGATGAACTAAGTGCTATTGAGATAAGAGAGGCCTAAAGAGTACTCAGCCTTCAGTTAATTTTCACCAACTTAAAATAGCTACACTGTGAGAATGGCCAGACTGTCATATGAAACAGTTAAGGGAGGAAAACACAACCAGGAAACTGTAAAATGTAGTAGGAGCGTGTAGCTTCTGTGTGCCTTCACCTGAACCTCAGAGGTGACTCAAGGCCTCATTCTATGGTCAAATGTTTCTCAAATAAATCCAGTTTATTCCACCAAAGACAATTAACGTCATCTACAGACTACGTTAACGCTTGCACACAGCCCACAGCGGACTCGAATATTTCTAAGACTGCTGAAAAACTGCTTTAAGAACTGGGATTGTTTAGTTTGGAGAAGAGGAGGCTGGGGGGGCGGACCTCATTGTTCTCTACAACTACCCAAAAGGAGGCTGTAGCCAGGCGGGAGTCAGTCTCTTCTGACAAGTCTCAAGCAACAGGACAAGAGGAAATGGCCTCAAATTGTGCCAGTGGAAGTTCAGATTAGATATTTGAAAAAAAAAAATTTCTCTGAAATAGTGGTTAGGCATTGGAATAAATTGCCCAGAGTGGTGGTACAGTCACTGTCCCTGAAAGTGTTCAAGAGGGGCCTGGATAGGGCACTTGGGGATGTTGTTTAGGGGTGATTATGGTAGTATTAGATTGACAGCTGGACTCGACCTTGAAGATCTCTTCCAACCTTGATGATTCTGTAAATACCTCTTGCAATTCTAAGTCAGCAAATACTGCTTTTTCAAAAGCCATATTGAGTCTTAACCCTCTCTCCAAATTGGTTCATCCTTCTGGTTGACTTATCCTTTCTGCCTACTTTTGGTACATTCTCCTTCAATCCTCTATTTTTTCCTTCAAATACTATCACTCACAAATATGTGTAACAGAAAAACAACAGTTTAGCAAAGACAAAGCTAGAGCACAGGCCATACCACAAAACTTCTAGTTTGTCACAACTTTATACACGTTTGGGTCAAGGTCTTCACTATGCTCCCTGAAACCCTCAGACATCTGTTGAATGGGAAGAGAGCACCATTGATGCTAAATACACTATGAATGACTTAAACACCATTTTCCTTGTTGAAAATGGAGGTTTCATTCTTGCACGCAGAAAGGAAAATTTGTTATAACTCAACATGTTTGAAGTGCTTTCCAGTAAAAAACACTTTAAAAAACATCACTACCACAGTAGATCACTTTTCCTGGTAAGAGGACCGATGAAAAAAGCACTTGGGCTCCCTGTTTCCAAACAGATGCTTTTCTGTTATTAAAGAATGTGGGTTTAATCACTGTTTTTCCACATGTAACTTTCCAGATACAAGCCAATAGTTGGACTATCTTCAGCATACAAGCAGACAACAGTAGTGCCATTATTGTAGCTCTGGTTTTCTACACATAGAATAAATATAATTAACAGAGCTCCAGACAGTTTTACTATTAAGAACCCAGGGGGACAGTGAAAGTGACAAAAAATCAGTGCTGCCAAGGTTTTGTGACATTTTGCGCAACTTACCGAATGAGCTAATTCCTATATAGCTACAAGCAATGTTTAACAAAATTGGGTGGATTTACTGATGGGGAAAGGCATCTAATTATAGCACCAGTGAATGAAATATTCCCTTTATTTGGGACATCTCACCAAAACAGCTCCTGCAGAGGAGAACTGTGCCCACAAATAGAGGTTGTTAATCAGTCTCCACAGCCCTCCAGTTCTGGTCTCCTTGCTAAAACTTCCAACTAATGCAAGACATAAGGAAAAAATGTGAAATAGTAAGAGAACCAACACGAAAAATTCGTATATGCAATGGCCACCACACCTGTTTTCATCAAATGATGACATGGTAGATGAGAACAGAAGTGACACCTCCAGCATTGAACTCTGAGAAAACTCTGGTACACAAAGCCATTTCCATCTAGAGCTTACCAACATTGCAACAGAAATATTTACTTGACTTCTATCTCACAGAACCACATTTTTACAAAACTGAAGTATGAATGAAATTGGAGTTGATGTGCTTTCACTCTCAAACAAGAAATAGATCTGATTAGTTCATTAATGTGTTCCTCAAATTAAATTCTCTTCCTACCTATTCCACTTACTCTACTTCCAATTAAACCATTAAAAATACATACAATATCTTGTCATTTCTTCTTGTATATGCCACAAGTATTTTTCACTTACCTTCACAGGCCCTTAGTTATTGGTCCTAAGTATAATTTCCAAATATGTTACCTTCCAAATGCAAGGTAATACTACTGAGCTCCATTAATACTTAAGGAAAGCAAAGTATGGAGAGGTGACATCTAATCTAACACTTTTACAACACAACAGCAGCAGTGATAAAGCAAAAAGAATAAAAGTAATTGCTGCCCCTTGAACGTGGTATAACAGCTTCTCATGAAAAAAGAGAAAGCATGATTCAAAATGTCTTGGGATGCAAAACATGAGTTTTTTAATGGAACTTCATTTACATATTTTCATGGTCCCGCACATGTAATTCTATTTATTGAACTGAATCCTCCCACTCAAACTTATTGCAGAGCCTTTGGAAAGAAGTTCATAATCCCCTGAAGTGATACTTTATTAATCAGGATAGAATAAGGGTTTAGTTGAAGTTCTATTATAAAACAAAAAACCACCTTTCCATGCACATTTCATCCAATTCCATCCAAACTATTTCATCTTAATATTAAGGTTCAAGATTGCATCTGAACTAGCCAGAAGCTGCCTCCTGGAATAAGTCAGGCTGGCAGCTCCATAATGCTTCACTACTTCATTTTGGTTTGTTTCTAATAAACGAAACAAGCCCATGGCTAAAATAAAGTTTTAGGCAGAAAGAAAATGTTCATATTCAGCATTTTGCCCAAAACAACAAGCAAAAGTAAATCAACAAACACAGTGCAAATACTTCCAAGACCATCACTTAAAATGCTGACAACAAATACAAAGAAAATGGCATGAGAAAAATGCTAGGGGAATAAAAGAGAACCGTTTCCAAAAATGCAAGGCACTAAGTGCTACAGCTAGAATAGCATAATCTTACCCTCTAGCTGAACCTTCCCTTTTTATCTCTGTATTCTAAATTTGCACTAGTTGCCTTGCTAAAAATATACTTTGAAGTTGTCATAGCTATTGGTCCTGGCTTGTCTTTTTTCTGCCTCTGAGAACAGTTAAAGTAATAGATCACTGTAATTAGACTTTTATGGGTGCAAGAGACAGTTTGTTTCAGTCACAAACAGGAACAGAGAAATTATGAGCCAGAGAGGGAAGAAAATTAAAGAAGTTTAAATAGGGCATCTGCTAGGGGCATATGAAGAAAAAAATTAAAAGCTATATGCTTATCACCAAAACCTCTAACTACAAAGAAGTATACAATACACGAGAGCTAAGGACAGCCTTACACTTGGGCTAAGGCCATGTGTGAAATGAAAATCAATGAATCCATGCATGCATTATTGAACAGAAAGATTTAAGGCACATAAGATAGATAAGAAAGGGCATCATACATACATCTATATATAATGTTTTAATATATCTCCTATATTGTGCATATTAGGCCACACCATATAGCCAGGATAAAACAAGGGTTATTTGTTCCTTCTCATTACTTTAAAGCACATAAATACATGTGTATGTGTATCTATGCATGCATTTATATACCTAAAAAGACAAACAAGAAAATAGTTATTTGATGTTTTACCTACATACCACATTAACATGTATTTCCCTATTTGTAACTTTCCCACTGCCTACTAATCTGAATCTTCAACCTCAAGTAAATCTTAACTATAAGTGCAAGACAAATAATGGAAAGAAACAACAAACCACAAAGTATCCAAAAGTCCTTCCTCCAGGTGGATGACCTCCACCTGACTCTAAAAACATGTTTCTGCCACTTGTGTGACAGCCTTATTTGCATCTACACAGCAATGCAAGTCAGCCTCTGAAGTCCTCCAGGAACTAACTGCTTGCAATTTTACACTAATGCCTTTGATCATTAATCATTCATATCGTCTAACTGATGTGGAAATCAAACCCACAGACCCCAGCTGCACCACAAGGCTTCTCCGACAGCTATGTCAAGGTCAGTAGCATTAGCTTTGTTCAAGGACACTGACACGTGTCAAACTTCAGCAGCACAAATTGTTTGCTATTGCATGAATAAAGGGTGTTTGATAGTATTTCATATATACATATATATATATATATATATGTACACACATATTCAGGAGGTATTTTAGGTGTTATTACCTATTCAAGGTAATCTGAAGAAGGTATATATAAAGCCAGAGAGACTTCTTGGCTCACTGTGTCTCCTTCTCTACTTTTGCAAAATACCATGTCATATAGGCCTCTTCAAAAACATGCCTACAGAGATCTCAAAACCATATGGCTTCCTGGGCCTTACTATTCCCTGTAGTGACTGATCCAGAACTCCACTTCTCCAAGAATTAGGAATCACCCCCTAACTTCAAGATTGCTTACACTCATCACAAATTTATCAAAATTTGTGTGTACCACAGTACTAGCTTTTGCTCAGCTAAATACACTACTTGTTTCTAGTCCGTGCTGTGCAAACAGGACATGTTTTCTGAAGACAGGAGATGACAAAAGAGAAGACTACACCATGACCTAGAAGAGGCCATATCACTGGCCCCTTGCATAATACTGCTGACACCTATCCCTGCCCTGGAAATATTTCTCCAAGACATCCTGTGATTACATCCATGATTTTCACTGCCATTGCTCAATACTGGACTATGACTTCCCTATGACTTACCACTGTACTCCAGACTTTCTTCTCTGCTGCTCCTACCTGACAGGCTTGTTGTACACAGCCATTCCCACCTCTGTTCTCCACTGGACAGCCTCTCTCTCTCTGTAAAACTAAATTTAATGCCCCCACTGTGATTACTATCCCCAGGATTTTACTATATGAGGTATGGAAAGGAGAATTAGTGAATGCTACCCCTGTTATTATAGGAAATGCCGTGAGGGAATCTCCTAGATAAAAAACAGCCAGCTCTGTCATAATTACAGCCACAATTTAACAAGCAGCCCATCTTGCACACAGGCATTTCCCCCTCTCTATGCAACACCCTATGCAAAGTTGTTGACACAGTAAATCAGTTGAACAAAGAAATTGGCAAGGTTTCAAGAAATGGCCAGGTTCTGTTTACAAGCAAGGCACATGAGTATTTGCAGTGATAAATTAACTGAAACCTCCTTGTCAATGTGCAATATGGAAGTGCTGAGTTAAAGTTCCCCTGCTGCCTAACCTGTGTGTCAACACATTTTGGTAACAAGACTGAGTTTAAATTTATTTTTCCAGCAGTGACAATGCTAGTTTGAAGGTTACTTATCCAGAATTGTGCTTATTTCACTTCCTGAAGTACCAATACATACTCTCAAATTCAGTCCTATTTTAATCTTTCCTTACTGCTTTTACTCTGGAAACAGAGCTGAAAAAAAAAAAAAAAAAGAAATCAGGAAATGTTAAGAATAAGGTAAATTAAAATGCCATAAAGTAAATTCTAATGGCAGTACAGAAAAATCGTTGGGTAAAAAGGCTGGAGATCTGCAGTGTTATCAACTCATGCATTATCATCATCAATTTACAGTTTTATGTTAAAGAACCAGTTACAAAACAGAAGCAACTGTGTGAAAAACTCAGATTTCACGTACAAAAATAAGGTTCAGAAGGCCTTTACATGCAGCAGAATCCTAAAATATAACTCAAGATACAAATAAAAAGAATGTTTAAAGTATTCAACAGTTTAAATACATTTTAGGTTCTGCTGCCTCTCATAAAAACAGCGTGAAACCTTGAAGGGGTTAGGAGGGTTCAAAAATGATGCAGACTGCTTTATTTTAATAAAAAAATTCATTGTGTGCATGAAATCTATCTCACTTTAAAACACTGCAGTTTTTTATTTCTTTACAAAAATTCATCATTTGGACTATACCCTTATGAGGTTCATCTGCTTTTGCTTGCTTGGACAGTTGAGATGGTTCTTCACAGCACAACTTAAGAGCAACAAATTGCAGTGTCAGTTTTCTGACTAGCTCAAAAATACCCATTTTTGGGGCTTTTTTAATGTGAACAGTTAATTTAACAACAATCTCTTCCCCCATCTTTCTGCTTCATGCTCCATACATTTTTTGCATGCATACACCTGTCCTCACTATTGCTTGTTCTCTCATCTCCTGCCCAATCAGCACATTCGGCCAGGTCTGACAGCAACACTCCAGCTACTTGACATGACTGGAACACTGGAATTTGCCTGGAGAAAACTTGCACATGTAAGGCTGCCTTTTTTTTTTTTTTTTAATTATTCTAATTCAAATCTTAAATCAGCATTTAAAAAGACACTAAGGCTGCCAAGTTCTGAAGGTAGCAAACAACTCAGATTTTTCTGAAAGCATCTTGTGGCAGCTGCAAGTTTGTGTTACATTACTTAGAGCAGTAATTGCCTTTGGAAATTAGATTTCCCTGCTTGTTCAAAAGATTTACCACGAGTAACCATAAAAATTCAAAATTTAACTCACTCAGTGCCAACGTTAGCAAGCAGATACAGAAGATGTGTACGGCAAAAATTCAGCAGAAATGGAAATCTACCATCAGATAATGCAGATCATTTCTTTGACAATACACTTTGATATCCCCCAGAACATATATGCTCCAGTGGTTCTAAAATTCTCTAAACAGCACAATTTGCAAACTCTTTCCTGTCATAAGAGATCTCTCTCAGGAACAAGTACACCTTGCTATCCAATTAGATTTTAATTTCTGTGTTTTCATCCTTCTTGTTATATTCCCTGGATACTCCTCTTTACTGGTATTTTCAGTTCTTATTTAGTCAAGCCCTAAATATTTTGGTTTTTCTTACAATGACATGACAGTCTTCCATCATCTTTTCTGTAAGAAAATTTGATTTGCCAAATTATTTTCATATTAGGTTGCCTAATAGGTCTGGTGTCAGGAGGTGTCCATCAGTCATTTGTCTTTCAATATTGTCTGCAGAAGAGGAATTTTCAGACATGGATTATTGCAACAATGAGCCAAAGGGCCCCTGAGACACAGTCAACAGCACTTGCAAGAGAGACTAACCAAGGGCAGCTGGATTTCAAGGGAATGTGACCAGCATTTAATATCAATTTATATTTTTTGTTACTGTTTGCTAGGAGTGGCTTTTCTCCTCTCACTGGCTTTTTATTGCATTTTTTTCCTTCCATGCTGCAACACCCACACAACGCTCGCAGACTGAAGTGAGGATGGGGATGTCACTCCCTGCTCCCATGAAAAGTAGGGTAGTGCACTTCAAACAGTCCTTTTAAGCACTGTGCACCACTCTTCCAGTAGTAATCCCATCAAAAATATATCAGCATCTTCTCCAGATATGGCCAGACTGATTGTACTCGCGGGGTACTTCAATGGCAACGCGGTGTCTGCAGCACCCTGACACTTCCGTTGGGTAACACTGCACCACACGGATAAATGACAGCACGCCCTTCCTGCAGCACCACCCGCAGCCCCATGAGAGCCCAGGGCTCAGCACTGAGGCACACACAGAGATGAGAGGATGCACGAGCCCAGGGAGTGGAGTGCAGCTTGCTTAATTATAAATGTCTATCCTATGACATAAATAGGATGTCTACCGGACAGCTGGGTAGCCATGACTGTTACTGGAGACCTGGTCAATACAGCTCACGTAGTTTAGGGTACAATTCATTTCAACAAGGGTAAGGTGAGGCAAATCATACCCTCAACACTGCTTACCATAACAAACGCATCTGCACTACTTAATTCACACACAGGTGTCATCCAAAACAGTGGGGCAAGATTGAGTGTTTTGGATTAAAAAAATAGTGCATCTCACAAATTGATAAGTATCAACCCCCAAAAGGTTAACACTGAAGGTAGAAGAAAATAAGACTTATCTCATTGAGACCATCTGCTGTAGCAATCAAAGCAGTTAGAATCCATTTGCTTGCAGGAGTCCATAGAGAATATCATGAAGTAATTTGAGTCAAAATAAATTAGTTTATTTTGTTCTGCATGGCCAAAATCCATCCTACTTAGTTTTACCTACCTAAATAAAGAGCACAGCCTGTTCTAGGCTTTTCTCCATAAACAAAACAGAGAAAGGTTGCTCCAAAGGAACACTCAATATCACCTAAGATCTGGTTTGTCCTCTAAACGTGTCTATCTTTCCTTAGTGACTAAAAGAAAACCAGGCTACAACCAAGTTGTTGGCACATGAACTTCAAACAGACCTCAGAGACTCTCAGTAAAGAAAGTATTCACAATTTGGGGTTCTACTTGCAGGGCTTTCCTCCCTCAAAACCCACAAACATGACAGTTAGGATAAGCAACAAAATAGTTCACACTTAGAGCAGGATTTATTGTGGTCCCACTATTGAAGCCCACCCTTATTTATTCTTCCTAAGGAGGATCAACAATTGCATCTCGGGATCCCTGCTGTGAGAAGCAAACCTTTCTTTCTACTGTGACACAATACCAACCCTGAACTGTAGTGTATTCTGGTAGATTGTGTTCAATATCTCAGGGAGTCCAGTGCAGTGTTTTTCTCATTCATTACTGGCAATCAAGCCATTTGAAAGGAAATGAGAGATGAAGAGCTAAACATTCATTTGGAGAGAGGAGAAATAATCAAAAGAATAATTGTCTTGTCTCAGATTTGGCATATGATTTTTCAACAATAAAGAACATAAAATTGATGTGTAATACATCTAACTAATATCAAACTAATATAAAAATATCAAATAATATCTAATGCTAATATTAAAACTAATATCAAAAATAATGTAAATTACATTTAGAAAGTCAATCACCAACGAAAATTTACTCTGAAAAATAGGGAATATCAATGCTTTTTATTCATAAAGCAACAGAAACACTCAGCAAGAAAACCTGACATGTGTCAGCTTAACACTGACAATACAGAATACACTACTACTGCACATTGCATGGGGCATGCTATTCTAAAAGACAACTATGTATCTTGACAGGTGACTGTATTATGAAGGGCTGGTAATACTGACATCAGAGGAAAACCAGTAAGGAGACATGAATCAAACAGTATGAGTACATTCCCCATTGATACCACAGAACTCACAAGCCCTATTCAATGTGACAATAATGAAACACGGAAAGGCAAAGAAATGGACAAATTCTAAAGTAGAAATGCCATGAGATGAATAGAGAGTGAGGCACACAAATAAAATAATGTTTTCAAGAACAGGTAAGTGGATACTCTGCGGAGTCACAGATTTAATGCCCTAATTCTAGACTACACAACCAGATACTTCTTTCATACCCCATATCTACTTCAGCCTACTGGGGTGTTGGACCTCTCAGCAAACAGGTTGGAAAAAAATACTCTGACTAACCGACTAGTGCTACTTCCAAATTAGCAGCCAAAGTGTGTTCATAACACATTCAAAACAAACAAGCCTACACATTACCCAGAATTTTTTCCCATGTTAACAATTCCAGATTCCAAACCAAATACACAACAACTAAACCAAAATTATGGATATCAAAAAGTAACACTTTAAACAACTCATGATCCATACGAAACCTAAATTATTTTCTCAGCATATGAAAGTCATCAAGATTGCAGTCATGTAAGCAGAAAACATAACCATGTACCCCCAACACATTGAGTAATTTTACCCAGGATTGTACTGCACGAGGAAATTTGATCTTGAGCTAGCACTGTAGCTCTTAAGTTAACAGAATTGTAGCTTATTTAAGCTATGTAAGAAATTTTGTCAGAACCATACGATACATTTGCATACATTCATAAGAAATATTTTGCAGGCTAAATAAAATATATTTACATTATTTCATTAAACTATAGAAATGCTAAATTTCAAAGATAAAGGATACACCTACCCCAGAATAAAACAATGCCTTAACAAATGGGTCAATAGATAGCTTTCCTTCATCTTTTATGCTACCTCCAAAGTTCTTCAGAATCAGACGTTATCATGGTGAAGGAATGCTCTTTGACATCATACGTTGCTGTTATTTTACCTTTGTCTAATTCATTTTTCCCTAGCACTTAAGAAAATACTCTTTTTTTAATTTAAGCAAGGCAATAGGAAGTAACAACAATGACCCATGAAGAATCAAACTGCTAACAATGCAACAAGAAACACAACATAAATACAGGAAAAAAAGTACCAAAAGATTGCTGCATGGCAGCTGCTTCATGCTTAGTATGATACAACTTGGAGGATAGGTACACTTATTTTAGCCAGCTGTGGTAAACTTGAATGATTAGCTAAAGTCATATGGCAAAAAGTTACACATTTCAAGTTATTAGCTTGTCATCAAATATTTCATACTAACAAGCTCAAGTGCTTCCACCGAATAGAATTCAACTTCCAAGCTCTCAAATGCTATAGTTTGAAACACCTGCTTTCCTGAAAACTTTTTCATCTATGCATCCAAGCAGTCTGAAATACACCTCTGACTTCAAAAAGGGCATGGAATCTTTCAGGAGCCAACCACACAGAAAAGGAATTTTTGCACACAGCTCCGAATCCTTACCTTTCTGTAGACTATCATATTTGGAGAACTCTCCTCCGGGTCAGCAGCTTCCACACTACTCGGATCAGTGGGTGCTTGGGCCATGTTTGCCTCTCGTTGCTCAGACTGCAAGGACAGGAGCAAAAGTCAGCATCACTCCAGGCTGCAATGGAGCGTGGCAAGGACACGCAACTGCATCCCAGGCAGACAGACAAGGATGGGACAGGGGGACTCACACTCCAGGCTTCAACCCATGCACGATTTTATCACACTGTGTCAGAACTGACTTTTCTACAGGATAACACTCCAAGAACAAGAACCACCAAGTCACACAGAGCTGTGCTTTGGGTCATCACATACACACATTTCTCCCACAGTTCTGAACTTTTATCATAAGCCCTCATTCAATAGAAGAATATCCAATTAATACTTCACACACTTGCTTTCCTTGCTATATAGCACAAACAGCTTTGACTTTTCTAGAAGCTTTGAGGTACCTGCAAACAAAAAGCCGAGCAGGCTTGCTGTGAGGCAGAGAGAAACCCCAGTGTAATTGGCGGGTGCAGCAGACTGTCAGGCACACTGACGGCTGTCGCCTGCAGACACTCCAAGCTGCTTCCAGCTCTCCACAACCCCAGAGCAGCAGCCAAGATCCAGGGAGGCATAGCTGCTTGCTCAGAGTAAACAGCTTCCCTCACCTCTTCTCATGACACAGCCAGGAAGAGGCAGCAGGACACAGGCAGACAACCACACATAATACTCCTTATCTTCTAGAAGCACAGAACTGCTGCCTCATCTCCTCCAGGTCATGCCAGCCTTGAGGCAACAGTATTATTAAAAAAAAAAAAAGAAAAA
>VZTJ01000675.1:1557100-1570716 GCA_013397795.1 Orthonyx spaldingii
AAAAAAAAAAGAAAAAAAGGGGACTGGTGCAGGGAAGACACTTTAAGTTCTAAGTCAAATGCTATATTTTAAGCTTGTCTTCCACCAGGACATTTGACAAGTTACATTTAAATTAGAGGCTGCTGTGGAGTCATGTGGTGACCTTTGCTAACCTAAGAAGTAACATTGCCATGTCCAGACATTGGCACTAAAACTGTCTGACAAGTTCAATTTCTTTAACATTGAAAGTACTGAAACATCCCATCTCAACATATTTCATTAAAAACTGAGAACAACAACAACAAAAAAATCTATGTTCACACAGGCATAACCTATGCATTAATTTCTAAAAGAGAGTTCACCGCTAAACTGTCTCCCTCATTTAAGCAAAAAGATACCTTCCTATTCCTTCCTTTACCCACTTTCACATTGCCTCAGGCAACAAAGTGCCCCAGCATACAATATACATACATAGCATACAATTATATGTATAATACAGCCCTGAGCCATTCTAGCTGTCAGTTATCAGCTCCCAAGGACAAGTCAAGAGCCTAGAATCAGACAAGCTTAGACCATATCCCAGCTCTGTCCTTTCTCAGCAGTGAAATGGCTACTGCTGTAACATGGCACCCTTCACTAGAGCCAGAAGCAGCTGAGATACCCTCCTTAAGAAGACCCAGGTTAAATAATCAACATCAGTCCAGTCATTCTTTTCCTTCTTTTATAAAGTATGCATGCACACACACAAGTGGGCACAAATGCATTTTTACATGCAAATACCAATTTTGAAACTCAGTAATACAGTTCAAGATTGAGTTAAATAATATATCACCCTTTAAAGGAATGTTCACACCAATTTAGACACTATTTTATATTTAAAGAACATAAATTTATTTTAACCCCTATCAAACCTCATGTCTTCCTAGAAGCCCAAACACTACACTGTTGTGCCAGGTTGTGAGCTAAAAAGTAAATGGAATAAATTCCCTAAGCAAAATTATTAGATGCAGAAACAACTAAACAGCACAAATGATGAAGGGTAAAGCATTTTTGAATTATAGCACTTCAAATTATTTACACAAATGTGCATTTTCACAATACTTCTTGGTCATGATTTCAAGGCACTGAAGAATTGGGCTCTAGGTTATCATCATTCAATAGAATGGAGCAGGAACTGGGTTGAGATTTTATGTAACTTTCTGAAGGCAATTGCAAAGCAGAGTTGAAAGCATACGTCAAGTCACACAAGTTTCAGCTTCACCTGCAGTATATAAAGACCACATTCACCACTTACATTATGTGAGATTTTATATGCATGCTTTAAAAGAAAACAATTGCAACTAACTTTCAATTGAGAAATGCTTTTAAAAGAACAAAATTACAATTTCTAACTGAAAAACCCTCTGCAGCACTACTTAGCTGTGCTTCACTCACTGCATTATTCACTTTGAACGTCCACATTTACAAATTCTGTTGTTCTTGTTATACTGTCAGCTCACTTGATCTTTTCTGGTACTTCCAGATTTTCCCCCATAGCACTTCTTGAAGCTTTTCATCTACTCCACTGCAACAAGACAAAAACATCATGTACAATATGCAGTAGTAGCTGGCATGCTGTTCATGGTGACATTGAGGGAGCCATTAACTTTGAAGATCTACATAAGCCTAACATACAGACCTACATAACATCTACATAAGGTAAGCAATATAAGTGAACTCATCTGTTGTTGGAAGTCAGAAATTTGCAAAAGTGATTCCCACCAGTGCCCAGCATCTCCTGCTAAATTTCAGTCAAGAGAAACAGGAGCAGGGCCACCTTTGCAGGAGTGACAGCAGGATGGACATCTCAGAGAGCAAGGCTGGAGACACGGTTGGCCTGAGGTGCAACCTGAAGCAGAGACAAGTGTGGGCATCCCCTCCACATAGCCCAGGCACTGCTGCTGCTGGGATGTGCCTTAGCAGGCCAAGCCAGGGCCCTTGAGGAATTGTGAGGACTCTGACCATTGTCCAGGTTTTTTCTCTTTCTTTTATACCCTTTTAAAAAACCTGGAATTCTTTCTCATTGGTCTTCTACAAGAAAAAAAAAAAAAAAAAGACCACAGATAAAATAAGACAGTGATACGACACAGGCATATTTGTGGCTCTTCGAGGTGAAAGCACAGCAATGCTGGGTCCCATGGATTCCATTACACCTGTGTTTTTTAACATATGGGAGTTGAGTGAATCTCAGCACCCAGTGATGCAGGACTGCTTCAGAGAACCACAGAACAGCTGGTGCTGGAAGAGAGCACTGGAGGTCATCTGGTCCAACCTGCCCGCTCACGCAGTGTCCCCTGGAGCACCTTATTCAGGATTGAGTACAGAAGGCTTCTGAGTATCTCCAGTGAGAGAGACTCCACAACCTCTATGAGCAACCGTTCCCGTGCGTCCTCACCCGCACACGAATGAAGTTCTTCCTCATATTCAGATGAAGCTTCCTGTGCATCAGTTTCTGCCCATTGCCTCTTGTCCTATTGCTTTGGCAACACATCTCCAACATGGACCTTCCTTGTTAAATAGTATAAGGTCCAACAGCACACCTTTCCTCATTGGTTCTTCCCCAACTGCATCAGACAGTTACGGTCAAGGCTTTCCAAGAACCTCTGGGATTGCTTTGCTGTACTGCTACCATGCTAAAGCCCGGTCTCCAGCCAGTTCTCTGACGGGACATTCTCACTAGGCTGGGGATTGTGGCACTGACTTAACACTCAGTCAGCACAGACAAACTGCTGGCTACATGGCAATAACACTTCTAACTTCAGTATAGCCCCAAGGGAGAACCTCTCCATCTCAGCCAGGGAAAAGAACACCAGGGAGGTGGGCAGAGAGCCCAGAGTTAGGGCTCCAGCAATGCAGGCTATCTGCTGCAAACACAAATGAGACTGCTCATGGGTCAAAGTATAGCTCTTTTTACCCTAATACTATGCTAACATGCTGCATTTGCAACCCTTTAATTAATATAATTTTATGTGAAAGTCCACATCTGATTTGCACAGTTCTCTGTTTAAAAACAAACCAAAAAAACCCACACAATTTTTTCCTCGGTGTCAGCCCAGTCTACTCCAGATGTAAGCAGGCAGTCAACCCTACAACACTACACAGACTGAAAACAGAGTTTGCCCTCTGAACCTTTCTCTAAGCACATGTTTGTGATGTATCAGCAGAGGTGAATCCAGCTTGGTCTTACAAAGAAATTTCAGCTACATTTAGCTGAGAAGAGTGAAAACAAAGATTTTATGTAGTGGGTTTTTTTTAAATTAAGCCTCCAGTTTAATTAAGACAGCCTCCAGCTAAGTACCTCACCAATAACTGTCTGAAGAGTACTGTCAGCTCCTCCCTCCTATGGGCAGTTTGCTGTATTATCAGGGGCTAACTCATCTCAGCCTGCAGCCACATGCCAGCAATCTAAATCCAAATGCACATCTTCAAAAAAATAAATGGTCTCTAAATTTCAACTTTCATGTTCAAAGATGCTCTTTTCCCACAGCTGTTTTTCTGACAATAGCCATGCTTGCAGTAATCTGGACTCCTCAGCAAAAGCGATAAAAATTGAAAATCATTTTTGCTAGCCATTCTCTCGCTCTGCCACACACAAGGAGAAAATCAGCAGTCTTTAACTTCTTGTTTATGGATAAGATGGCCTATTAAGCCTTTGAAAAATATTCCCAAAAATATGCTAAAAAGAGAGGGTACATTTGCCTCTCACTGACTTTTTCCTTTTTATGCTTTATTCTTTATTATAGAACACTTCTGCTTTTCCCCCAAGAAACACAAGAACACTGGATTAGATAGACAGCCGCTGACAAAATGCACTGAATCACAGCAAGAGTTCTCTCTCTCTCTCTCTCTCTCTTATCAGATCAGGCTCCTCACTCCCCCAAAAAACAGAAGCTGCAAAGAGATAAGACTCCCATATATCACAAAAGGATCAGTGAATTTTAAGGTGGAATAACCAATTAAAAATATGCTATGAAAATCAAGAAAATATTTTTTTCCAGTTCACCTTTTTAGAGTTTCTGATACAGAACTGTAATTAGAAAACTTCAAAGACAACCACCTTTATGTTTTAATCCATAAATACTGTCAGCATTAAATCTCTGTGTATGTGTAAATCCAATGAAAACATCTGAGTAGTAAATTAAGCTATTCTCCTTAGTGTTCTCAAACACTTTGATTGCTGTCAGAAAAGACCACTGGAAACAAGAGTGCTGTAAGAAACCTCTTAGAGACCCAAAACCCCGTGTGTTTTATAGAAATTAACACATCTAGGAGTTCTTACATACTCTGGGGTTTATACATAATAGAGAAAGAAAGAAGTACATTAGAAGAAATCCTGCAAAACAAACTATTTCTTGAAAATATCACCTGGACTTAAACTAATACAAGGTCTTATCCCAACTCCTATTCTGCATCGTAATAAATAAATTGTCAATATGCAAAATTTGCAGTGCAAAACATTTCTTGCACATCTGAGATAAAATAAGATAGCTTGTTAAAATATGGAAAATCTGAATCTGCTAAATTAATTTCTGTGGAGATATCAATCAAGACTGCTCAGCTGAAATATAATTTTGGGTGACAATAAGTGAAAATTACCTTTATGCTATATAATTAATATATTTCAAGGGCAGCTTATAATTGACACGTAGTGTTAATATCAAATCATGAGAGATTTAGTGCTTTAGCACACAATCATAGACTAAATTACAATTTCATGTCATTAATACCTAGTTAATTTTTTTCTAATTAGTGAAATACAACTGGACTACATGACTTTTCACATGTCTGAGAAATCATAAAACCACAGGCCTTGCTGAACTGATAATTACCTAATAGGAAAAATATCTACCTGATCTGCTAGAATATTTAGATCAAATAGGTCGTTATTAAGGTGACAGGAGGGAAGAGATGGAAGGGAAAATCACTTACTCTGAATTCAATTAATTCGCATTAATATTAAGTTGATATTTCACATCCATTACATAAATCTCTCAAAAATTGCACTGGGAAGACACTTGTCTTCATGTTCTTTTTCTGCTTAATTATTACTTCATTAAACCAGGACTTGGGCATGCCAAGCAAGTTGTGTATACTGGAAGGCAACATACAGCCTGTCATTAAGTTGATCCTGTTGACCACAGCCAGCAGTGACACAGGGAAGGTCTGGCCCCACCCTGGATCCCACGGCATTGCTCCCCTGCACGGAGGGGCAGAGAAGGAAATCTGCTTTCTGTCAGTGAAGTACAGCTCCCAAAGCATCTAAAAATCCTTCAAATGACCGTTTTGGACATCAAATTGTAACTGAAGTTATCCTGAAAATAGTTTCCAAGTAAAAGATCATCCCAGACCTTCTGTCCCTCCTTGCAAGTGCTGAGCCATGCAGTATTATCAACAATACTCAGTCTGTTGCTTTTTTTAAGGAACAAAGTATAAACACTTCTAGCAGCTGCACTTAATGTTCAAATTTTTGCCAAACAAATTCCTCTTTATTTGTGGGAAAGCAGTTTTGTTCACGCTGTGAGAATTCAAGACCGCCAAAGGACCCCGTTCCTCCTCTTCCTGAGGTACCAGCTCACACAGAGCCCCATGTTCAAAGACAAGAGCTCAACACTTTTCTCACTCTACAATTGGCAGGATGAAGGACGGGCACACATCTAGGCCTGGGAACAAGCCGAGGCTCTTTTGCCTCACTCTGACAGGGCAGAAAGAAAGGACCCAGTTCCAGGACACGCCCTTTTCCTTCTTTTAGGGAAACTGGGATGCTGATGAAGGCTGGGATTTCCAATTCCTACTACACTCACAGACATTTCCTAAAGGTGAAGTGCCCTTCCATAACTAAGTGCTTCTCTTGTGGAAAACTTGTTTCAAAACATCCTACAGGTATGTCTACATTTCCACACAGTACTAGGGCAGGAACAAGCTCTGGGCACCTGATCACCCGAAGTGCTTAATTGCTGGTTTGCTCACAGGCTTTCTTTCGTACAGCTCCAAACCTCAGCAGACACAGGTTTGGGAACAGAGTTCTCCACCATCAGCACTTGCTCTCAAGAGTCAGCATGGATGCTCTTACACAGGATTTGGCTTCCTACTTCTTATCCATGCCTGCATCAGTCTCCCAATAGGTTCTGCAGCACCATACAGCTTCTCAATATATCCCAAGTCCTACAGTGCATAACCTCATCCTTCTGCTGGGCTGCAGGACAATCTCACTTTTTTTTATAACACTGTGCTTAAAAAAAAACATCCACAACAATCACTGTATCTTCAGGTCACAGAGATACCAGCTGAGGGCCAGAGGTCTGAGACCCCTCTGGCCAAGGACATGCAGTATGGACACAGCCATCTTTTAGACCAAACTAGCTCTCAGACATGAGTCAATCCAAGTTACTTGGCTTTCTGCAGATAGACACAAGTTTAAACTCAGCCCCTGGGTAATCTAATGTGTAGGTGTCTGTAGGTACTTCTCACCAATCACTTGCTGTTCCCACTTACCTGTGTTGGTCAATAAAAAGAGTAAATATTCATGGTGTGGTGGTCTAAGCAGAATATTGCTAACCAAGGATCACCAAGGCCTCACACCACCTCCAAAGTGGGTGCTCTCCATGGTCTTGAGCAATTTTCTCTCCATCTGCGACACCCGTGGTAGTGCTCATGCTGTCACATGGCTGTCTAACAGACAACACTCAGGATGGACAGGTCCAGTTGTTCCATTTGTGTGACCCACCAGCGATCTGCCTCAGTCACTTGGCACGTCATCAGACTGCTTCTTGATAAACCATATGAGTGGATTACTTTCCTCCCCTTTCCTCAGGTTGCCACACACTCCGTTTTGATTTTATATATTTCTAAATCTGCAGATATTCTTAGCTATTCTAGAATGCTGAAAATACTGTCTGGATCTGGATGTTACATCCAGGAAATCCAGGGGTGGAAGCCAATATAAAGTAACTTTTGGCATCTAACTTTGACTAGGTCCTGACTTCCCAAGATAAGCAGAAGGAAAAATGGAATGGAGATGGATGGTAGTGAATATTGACATATGAATTGCTAGCTAACTAGGCAATTTTTTCCCTTTATGAAATCAATTGTTAAAATGGGCACTTGCATACTAAATTTATTTTTAATGGACCAGAATTATGTTATACCAGGAAGAAACTGCCTCCAATATATCCATCCCTCTTCCAAAGAATTCAGAAAAAAATGCAGCATTCATTGGTAATCAATTTCCCTTCCAATAAAATAATACTGCTGTGAGCGCAAGGCCTCTTTGAAAGGCTCTGAGCCAAAATGCTGTTACCAAGGATAGCTACAAAGAATGTGACAGCAAGTATATGCTGAATATTTAACTAAAACAAGCGTCAGTGCTATACAAATTTAGAAATTCTAGGAGATAGCTATAGCTCAACTTTGAACTTCATATGAATTGGTGATCCCAAACTACAGCAGTATTTATTCAGCACTATCAGCCTGCGAGGAGCAGCAGTTACAAAGCTGAAGCTGTATTTTGTTGTTCTGCGACAATGCCAACTTATTGGCCAAAATCATTCCCTGTGGAAAATGGGTAACGGTGCTGATAATATAGAGCTGGAGGGTAGACTTCTAATCCATTCTCCAATATAAATCTTCCACTGGATCAGTTAAGGTGTGCTAAGAGCATCCTGTTCTTTGAAGCTGGTCCATCAAACACACCATCTCTGAAAGTGCCTTGCCTTTATGTACCATAGATAATACTAACTGCAACTACAGTAAGCTACTTCTGGGGGATGGGCTGCACTTTGTATTTTGCATTGTATTTTACATTTACACCCTGGATACAATGTCCAGTAAGCTCAAAACAATTGAAGAAAATTGATTCAAATATAAAATTGAATGAGTAGATGCACAAAATAATGGATGCTCTAATACAGACTGACAACAAAATATTAAAATATAAAAAAAACCCTAAACAAACAAAACATAGGCCTCAGTGCTTGTTAGATTCCAAATTCAGATTTACTCTACCTAAAGTCCCTGTTCCCGACAGAACTTGCTAAAATGAAGCTCCCTTCAAGCAATCTTATGCAAGTTGATAGAACCAATCCAGACCCGCATTGATCAGCGACTGCATAATCTCATTTAAAATACCCCAAAGTGCTGAGAGTTCTTGCTGATTGTTCATTCTCAAGAGGATGGAAAATTGCAAGCACCCTGCAATCAAATAAAATGGGAAGTTTGCTACGCAAAAGCACAGGTGTCCTTGAAGATGTGGCACCACGAAATACCCTTGGTGCAAATGAACACAACTGGTTGCATCCCACCTACTTCAAGGGTATGATGCAATACACTAAGATTTCACTGCCCTGCTGTTTATCGCAAGAGCACACAGCCTTTTCAGATGCAAATTACACACAAATCACTTCGGTAATTGCAATGTAAAAAGCACTTAAGTCACTCCTGAACTATCTAGCTCAAGTCCACACACCACACATCCACACAGTTCAGCAGAGCCTACAAATCCCAGTGCTGTGGTTCATTTAACCTGAACTTCACAATGCCATACCTGGACTGCTACAAACACCAATATAGGCTACATACGTTATAAATACTAATATACTTTACTACTGCTGCTGTTACACTATAATATTCCTATAAAGACAGTTGGTTTAATTGATCCAATACATGTCTCTGCCAGATTGCTCTTACACTGATGAACACAATCTAAAACTAATTGCTTATCTGTGACAGAGGCAAATAATATTTTCTTATACAAAATTATAAACTAAATCACAGTGAAATTGACTTCCCACATTCACACAACAAATGACAGAGCAATAAATTGGACAACTAAACCCTGACTTTCAAGCCATTAGTTATCATTTGCTCAACACACATCCCCACAGCACAGTAGGCACAGTGTGAGGATCTTGAACTACCCCATGAACCTTTCACTGCTGATGCCAGGTCCTATGAGTACAATGAAATAGATGAAATATTGTCCTTTACCATGGGGATAATGTTTATAGTGTGTAACTGAAGATACCTGCAGAATTGCAACACTAATTCCTCCTCACTGTCTCATGATCCCCACGACTCCTGCTGCTGAGTCTAGGAACAGACAGCTGTTTCCAGCATGACAATGCAGAGCTCCTGGGATGTCAAAGTGTCAGAACCTCATTGCTCACTGCAATTTTAATCTTCTTCTCCTTCCCTCTCTCCATGTTCTTTGCCACCCGCTACAGAGATGTTAAAAAATAGTATGAGATCTGATGCAACACAAGTGGGTAGCAGCAGTCTCTCTTGACTCCACAATCTTTCTAGAGCTTGACAACCAACAAGAAAAACACAAATTAGCTCCTCTTTCTTGCTCCTCGTCATAGATAGAGCACAACAACAGAAATTAGCTCATTCCTCAGTCACCACAATATGCTATTACTCCAGCTGGAAACACTAACTGAAATCATGGAAATGTCTTTTCATGGTAAAATTTATATAGATTAAGAAAACACTGTAGATACACTAATGCAGGATACACTAATATAATCCTTTATAAACTAAAAGTCACTATATTATTAAAGGAAACTTGTAATCAAACAGTTTAGAACTTTCCATTAAACATGTATTATCTTTTCAAAGACATAAAGATACACCAAATTTTTCAAAGTACTCTAGCCACCTCTAAAACCCATAAAATCCACCAACACCAAATGCAAGTGTTGCTCTCACAGTCACCAGCCAGAAAGTTAAAAGATAAAGAACGGAGGCAGAAATTGCAGGAAAAAGAATAGATTTAGAGATGTAGGAACGTCATAATTCAGTCCAGAATATGAAGACAGATGTTCAGCTATACGTAAGTGCTCGAAGATGCAAAGAGGAAATTTTGTAGCCGGAGAAAGTCAGATGTGTCACTCCACAGGAATAAAGTGACTGACCAGATGCTTCTGGGAAAAACCACCATCACCACCTACAGCCACCCAGAAGTTTCTGAAATGTGCTTGGCCAGCACAGCCCTGGTCAGCTTGTCTCATGCAGACCGAGCTGCAAGTGAACAGAATTGAAAGCACTACTACACCTTCAGTAATAGCACAGGGCCACCATGCTGCTTCATACTTCACATGGCAGAGTGCACCACATTGGGGACAGCAGTTCAAAGCCTGACATGAAGAAACACCCTTCCAAATCATCAACATAATTTTCTTATTCTAATAATAATTTATTAGAATTACTACTAATAGTAATTACTATTAGTAACAGAAAATACTAATATTTTCTATTATTAGAAAATTACCCAGGTTTTCTCTGTAATTACAATGCTGTGGTGTGAATTGACATGGATAATAATGCAGCCATGAAGACGTTGAGAAGGGTCCCAGAAGGAACCAGGAGCACTTCGGTTCTGACTACTAAGTGCAATATTTGTTACCTGAAACAGTCCAGGGCTGCTGGGTGAAGTGGACCTGTTTTTTCCTACAATCTCCCCTCTAGGGAGCCTAGGTGTGCTTCCAGAAACTGAAGCTTCAGGTAACAAGCACAAACAACAAAATAACCCATCATAAGGGCAAAACTGTACTCTTGTAACATTGGGCATGGGAAGAGCAACTTGCCCTTGTTCTGCTACCACCATACAACCGCAGTGTTTGATTTAGATATCAAAGGTATATCCAGCCAAAGCCCCTGGGTTAATTATCCCTCATTCTTGAAACGCTGAGGACTCATATTGTTATCGAGGAAAGAAAAAAAATCATCACCCCATAACACCCTTGTATTTCTGTAAGGAAGCCTGAGCCATGGCACTGCAAGATCCTGAAGTTTCACCACAGACTAACATAGCATCCTAACGTACCATGTTAAAATGACACACTGCAGCTATTTTCTCTTCCTGCTACTCCACATATATTAGCTTCTTCTCTTTCCCTGCCATCTGTTAGTTTGCTGCAGTCTGCTGGGACAGGACTGCCCTCTCCTTTTCTCCCCTTCTTGGCTGCTCGAATGGACAACAACAAAGCCTAGCATTTCCTGTCCATACATTCACCTTTCCTCAGCTGCTTCAGAAGCCTTAACAAAAGCAGAGTTACTGCCATGAATGAAAAGTGCTCTGCTCACCTCTGCCGTACCAGTGTGCTCCACCAGAATTACATGCTAGACACTGAAACACCTTGTAAGTGGTTAGCAAGGAGGTAACTCCTGCTTTAAGAGGACACACCTTTTCCTCTTATCTGCAGGCACCATTGATTAAAACAGGTATCTGTACTACCTGCATCACCAGAACTGTCAGAGAGAAACTAACGTAAGCAGCATTGATACTCTATGCAGCAACCTACTGCAACTTTTCTTAGAAGGGAAGGGTAGCAAGGAAAAAAACCAGAAAAATCAGGTGAACAGCAATCTTCTGTTACCATAAACCTCAATATAAGATGTGTAGCAAATAACTATTTTTCTCTCTAATACAGTTCAGAATGGGAAAAAAAGGGCTATCTAACCCATCACACTTGTAGCCAGTTAGGAAGGAAATTGGAATGTTTGTCATCAATTGTTCTATCAGTCAGGTCATTAGAAAAAGGAACATCTCATCTAAAAATAAAGTCAGTATTGGCTGAGCCTAAACAGTTTCTTCAGCATTTCACACATGCATTCAAGCAATGAACACTATTATTCTGTGCTTGTAACAATATGCCCCCAAGTCAATAACTGCTCTTCAACATCTGACCTCTTTTTAACACAGATTTACAAGGAAGTATAGTGAAAGTGTTCCAAATCACCTGGTGGGAAAGTATTATAGATCATAACCCCACAGTAAACAATTCCTAGTTCTTCTGATCTGCAAGATTAGAATAAATCTGGCATTAAAAAAAAAAAAAAAAGGAAATTATTATATCAAATATACTTCTACTCAAAAATAAAAATAAATCCCAATCGGACATGGAGAATATTCAGGGTGATATCAAATGTCTTAAATCCCCAAAGCTAAATATCTTAAAATCCCCAAAGCTCTGAACTACAGTTAACCTCTTTCACCATGTTCTCCAGCAAGAGATTCCAAAAACCACTACACCTTTATGAAGTGCTTTTCACACTAACAGCTCACAAAGCACTTCCTCCAGAAACACACAGGAAAAGTAGCTTTCTTTGGGGAGGGAAACCACCAATATCTACTGCAACATGCCACCACAAAGGTGAGTTTTACAGTATGACTTTATCAAAGACCAAAGATTTTCCTGCTTTCTAATCCCTACACTCTGGCAGCCAGCACATAAAATTCAATCAAGAGCAAATTACGCCTATCTTTAATTTCAGGGAAGCATCATGTAGCACACAGGCTACAACTGGGATGCAGTTCTGGCAAGTCCCTTGCAGGTCAGCTGAAGGAAGCCCCCACTTACCTAGGCCGTCCCAGCGAGGGCAGCGCTGGTGTGGACGGGACGCCAAGCTCAGAGCCACAGGCGTAGTCAGCTCCTCAGAGCGGCAGCCCTGGCTGCTGTTATGCCTGCAGCGTACGAGCGGCAGCGTGCCGTTATTTATGCAAAAATCAGCATCTTCCTCGGGAAAAAAACCACTTGAAGCTTCTTACTGGCCCTGCAACACACTCCTCTACTTATGCCATCACAGCTAGTGACTAAGAAGATGCTTTCAGTGTCACTGGAGATTAAGATTCTGGGAGGAGAGTGCCTGGCAGCTTTACTGTCACACACCGATCTGTCTTCATGCAAACGCACTTTGTCGGCGGATGGAAGTGTATTATTGCAATACGCTACCGAAGCGAAACAGTTTCCAAGTTTTCCCACAGGGCACCAGCTCCCCCTTCAAGCTGTACCCCAGCGCTTGCTCCCCCTCGTCCTTCTGCGAGGCCTTCCCCGAAAAGACCTGCGGTTTCTGGGCACCACAACTTGTCCTGTGTCCCCACCGAGCTCCGACTCCCGGGCGCTGCCCTCACACGTGCCGGGACACCGCGCCCCCCGAGCCGCGCCCCGCGGGGCGTGGGCACCCCCGCAGCGCTCGGGCAGCGCCCTGGCACCTCCTGCGCCGGGACCGAGGCCGGGCCCCCTTCCCTGGGACCCCGCGGGAGGGCGAGCCGCAGCCGCGGTGCTCTCGGGGACCCTCAGGGCCGGGCAGGGCACGGCCTCCCCCCGGCCGGGCACCCCACACACGGACACACACAGATAAGACAGACGCAGAACACACGCCTTGCACCTGTCCACTACCACCGACGGGCAGCGAACTCCCACCCCGGCGGCTCGGGGCTCCGCTCTCCGCGGCGGGACCGGCACCGGGATCCCGCTGCCGGGGCAGAGCCGAGTGACAACCGCTCGCCACACAGATGCGAATAAGCAGGAAAAAGACGGCGAGGAGAGCAGCCCACTCCCATTACCTTAGCAACCGCGCCGCCGCCGTCCCCTGCCGCCCCTTCGCCTCTCCTCAGGGACGGGGAAGCGCCCGCAGCATGGCGTGAGCCAGCGGGCGGGGCCGGCGGTCAGCCCGGGGCTCCTCTGCGCGCCTCTTCCAAAAACCTCCCGTTCTCCTCAGCGCCCCTCAGGCTGCGGCGGGCACGGCGGCCGGGGCGAAGCTGCCGCCACCAGAGCGCCGCGGGCACAGCGCGCCCCGCCCGGCCCGGCCCGGCCCCTCGC
>VZTJ01000675.1:1570812-1679974 GCA_013397795.1 Orthonyx spaldingii
CGCCGCCCCCGCCCGGCCCCGGCGCCGCTTCCCCTCGGTGTCGAGGCGGCCGCCCTTTGGCGGTGACGCGGGGGAACTTCAGCTCCGTGTCCCGCCACCCCGGCCGCTGCTGGGGCACTCGGTGCAGCCCGAAGGAAGGCGTGGAGCCGAAGGCAGGCCTTGTATCTCTCTTGCAATATTGTTTATGTGTTGAGTCGCACAATTAAAGTGTTTGGCACCGGGAAAGCCTCATGTCTTGGTCACGTTCCTTCAACAGCCAGGATTCCCTAACTAACACCTGGGCTCTGCACTCCATCATCGATCTTAACAGGCACCACAACTCCAACAAAACAGCTTGGAGATCCAGCTCTTTTATACAGACCTGTCCCACAGGCAAAAGACATTGCTGTTGGCTAGGATGAGTTTCCACACGTTAACTAGTTCTCCAGAAGGCAAGTTAAGCGCCCCTTGTCCAAAACTGACCCTCAGGTCTGAGAGCCCTGTGCTGGGATGCACTGGGGCAGACCATTGACAGGAAGCACCCACGCCCATCTCTGTGCCAAAGTTTGTGAATGTCCAAGGTTTGGTTCCCACACATGAGACTCATTATCACGCTTGAAACTCTTCGTGATGAGGCTGTCAGCTGCACAGAGAAAAGGCTCCTTTACCCACCTGTGTAGCCTGCCTTAAAGGCACTTGTGTGGTGTCTCTGTTACCTCCATTTCCTAACATCTTGGACCTTATCAAAACCAGGTTTATATTTCATAAGCCTGCTGATTGACACCAAAAGCTATCATGTGCAGGGACATCCTGTTATTTTACGGCTATAGTCTGCCCAGCACAATTTCTGGTGATGTCTGGTACACTAAACTGCTGCAGTAATTCAAATATTAAATTATATAAGAAAAAATTATTTCTGGTTCAACTATGCATCACTTCCATTTCTACTGGATCCATATGTCCATCTTTACCGTTACTGGCTACTCCTTCCTTATTTTTGCAAATGCCAGTTTCTAGCCTGCAGAGTTTGTACATGCTTCTTCAAAAAAGTCCTTCATCAACACAGACTATACATTTATTTCCCTGTCACACTCAAAATTGCATCTTAGTGACAAAATCCTGCAGTTATGTCTCACATGAGCTCATTGATCATCACTAGACTTTACAGGGTGTTGATTCAATTGATTTGGTTCAGATTTCAGCTGTGGGCATTTAAAAACTTCCGTGGCAGATTAAAACATTTTGACCTTGGTGGGCCTTCTCCGATTGTTTTGTTCAAAGAAAAAGCACCTCTCAAACAACACAGGATATTTTTGGGATACTATCTTGAAACAAAATTAATCTAAAAAATATTTCCCTTTATATTAAGTATGAATTTAAACTAATTTTCATTCCCTTTGGATTAATCCAAGCATGTTATCTATTATTTTCCACACAAAGTTGTCTGGCAAAGGGAGGAAAGAGAGAATGGCTACCTACGAGATAAAGGTTTCTTTTTTTACAGAGATTTTCTCAGCAAAGCATTTTAAATCAGTAGTTATAATGAGTTATGCTGGGGTATGACTACATGTAATATCAACGATAGAATATTTCAGTGTCTTATATCAGGTCTGTTCAGGAAAAACTGTTTCAAGACTATTCTATACAGTCTTTGCTCTCACAGCTCCCTCAAAGGAGTGTGCATGCAGTAGTCAACAACTCTAAGTGTTTAAATATATCGGGTTAACTCAGACTAAAATGCAAGTTCTATAAAAATACTTTTTTCAAAATACAAGATAGAAAATATTTCACATGTGTATTAACATTACAATTCAAAGAAATTACCAATATGTTTCCTGGAAGTATATCTAGCCTGAGTATTACCATACTACAGCACCACATGATGCTGAGAAAGGAAGCTGAATGGAAACATTAAAGCAAAAGTGATTTCCATGCTTATTTTAATCATGTTCAGCAGAAGAAATTGTAACCAAAAGTACATATAAAAGGTAAGGCAAATGATAAATAAATACAATATAAATGGTATTTCAGGTTTGGATAATATTTCATGCCCTGTTTCTCCATTTTATACTATAATTAAATGAATCTTAGCATAGTGGCTTCTCTCAAGTAACAATGATTCTTTGGTCCCTTGAAGTAATAAATGGTATGAAGAAAAATGGCATAGCAACATTTTTTACTTTCATGCATTAACTACTAAAATAAATGATACATAATTAAAACCAGATAAAACCAAACTAGCATTGTATTTGCATTGATCCTTATGCTGAAAACAATGTAGTCAGATTTGGTTCATCACAGTGATCATTTCTCAGTTTAGCCTCTTTCCCAGCGGGAGAGTCCAGCAGTTTGATGAGTGTGATTAGAGATGCAGAAACAGTTCCGTTTAAATCAGTGGGACATCTCAAGCTGATGTAGAACTGCGCACGCACAGCTATGCTTGCAGAAAAAGTCCTTGCATCTGAAACACTGGTATGCTCAGTGAGCACTGGGGAAGAATGCATGGGGAAGGACTGCCATGCATTTTTCTGGCCAGGAGGGCAGAGTTTTATTGTTCCCTTTCTGCTGTATTACATGATGAGATCTAAAAGCCAGAAGAGACCACCACAGTCCACACCAGGTACAGAACATCACCTGTCCCTAATGATACATCATTAAAACTGAAGAACCTGAGCTAGATTTTCATTTTCACTAACATTTCCTACTGAAAATATTTGGTCAGCTTTTGTTTATCACAGAGACTGATTTCAATGATAAAAACACACCTCTTATAAAATTATCATATCTTCTATTGAAGACTGCAGTGGTAGAAAACTTCCCCCATGCCTAGTAGTGCTCTCCCAAAATTGTATTATCCTCATTGCTGTACAGAGGTCATTTTATCAGCTTCAAAATGTACAACTTTCAACCCCTGCATATCGTGGCTGACACTAGAGTTACACATGCTCACAGGGCTTATGCTAACTCTTACTCACAGCTCAACAGTGGGAGTCTCCAGGGTATTCCAACAGCTTCTTTACATGGTGGAGAGTCACAGCACAGCATGTTCCCCTGTGATCATCTGAAAAAATGAGGAGTAGATATCGCTAACTTTCTGCCAGTAGCATCCTCCTCTCCTGGTGCTTGAAAAGCTCAGAAAAGCAGAAGCTGCTGCAGCTGCAGTGGTTGCGGTGCTCAGAGGTAGGGCCAATGTTTTCCTTTCAGTTTGCAAACTAACAGCGTTGTTGATCAAATGAGTAAGTGTTACCCCGTAGCACTGACTTCATAAATATTCAATAGCTGTTAATTACAAGAAAAAATGGAGCTGCTGGCTCTAAGTGGGTGCTGAGACGTCACTAAAGCAGTACTTTTTCTCATGAAGGCGGTAAAGCGGAGTGTCTCTCTCTGGCAGAGGGCATGAAAAAAGCAAAGAGGTTTTCAGAGTTGTTCAAGGCAGGTTCTATTTTTCATAAAATGTTTAATTTAACAGTGACCTAGTTTTACAACAGCTTTCAGTGTCTTGGCTTTTCTTATCTCCTGTGTCTTAGCCTACATCATTAGAACAGCAGAGCAATAGGCTTTACAGATTTTGTTAAAGCAAACTAAATAAGACTTACCAAGTGGATTAATTCTTCTCCCCTATTTTGTTTGAGGCAGTCGTTATGTTACAATTTCTTTGTAGTTTTAAAGAGGTTTTAGCACATCTTTTATGGCACCATTATAGATTTTTTTAAATGTCATCTCAAAGCCCTTTGCTTATTTCATGGTACATTTTTGAGTATCAGACTGCAGAGGCACTCTTGAATTCCTCAGCCTTTTAACAGAAGGATCCTTTGTTTTGTAAACATTCTATTAACGGTTTGAAATTGGTGGCTAGCTTGACTAGCAGATCTGGACATTTACAGGCAGTACAGAGACTCAGGCCAGCTTTCAGCAGGAGCAAGTTGTGAGGTGCCATTAATTTTACTTATCTTACTTCACCTACCAGAAAAAAAAGTTATTTTGCATCCTGTCTTTGTGATCAATAAACAGCAGGTCAAATGATGCTTGCTCTTTTTTTCACTGTGTGCTACATATGGTACCCTCAGATACTATTTCATGGAACCCTTCTGTGATTTCTAGCTTGTCTTCATGGAAGTGTTCTTTAAAAAACCCTAAAACTCTATTGTTTATGTTGTGTTCCATATGGATTCAGCAGAAAAAGAGAGCAATCAGAAAAATGATATTTCAGCCATGCAGCACCAAAACACATTAGGTCTGCAGAAGGATGGCTCTTCCTTCCACCTCCATCTCAGAGATTCTCAGGAAATTCTATCCTTGGAGAGTCAGTTATGAGGAGCCTTGCTGTGGCTGAGTCCTTCCTGCGGACCCTTTAAGGAAGGAAACACAGCATAGGAGATGATGCCACATCTGCCAGGTTTATATGAGTGTGAGTGCTTTCTCTACAGGGAGAATTTTCTCATGGGGATCTCAGCCCACAGAGGTTTACATTGATCCATGTTAACGTGTTCTGCAGAAACTGAACATGTCAGACTAAAAAACGCAGGTAATGTATACTGGCAGTTTCTGAGCCATGACTTAAACAGTGTCAAGCCCAATGTATATTTCTATACCTACAAGGATCATGCAGGTTAAAAGAACAAAGACAACTTAAGAGGAACCATTCAAAGCCAGCATTTACTGGCCTTGCTGAGCTTCACTTAATTCCTCCCTTTGTGCAAAGGGATTCCAGCTGCCCTTGCAAACACGAAATTTGTGCCAGCTCTAATGCTTTTTAAATTTTGCGTGACTTATAACAAACTTCTTGGTGACTTGTTATCATTGGGGGAAAAGAAGCCATGATGGCAAATTTCAGACATGGAATAACTTGTGTCCTGCATCTAGCAAAATAGCAAAACCAAAAGTATTGAGAATTTTTTTTTATAAAGCTAAAGACATCAGAAGAGCATTAGCAGCAGTTCCTCTGTTCATTTTTATCAATAAAGAACACTGTGGGAAAGTAAAATTCACAGTCTTTGTAAATCCACCTAGGAAAATCTGTTTGTTGAAAGTATTGAAAGGAGATTTGTGTAAGAAGCTTTGCTTCACATTCTCTTACCTGGAGTCTCAAAAGGGACAAAGAGCAATACAACTAATCAGTAGAGGAGGGACTCCATTCCCTCAACATCCATGTTCTTGCTCAAACGTAGCAGAGGCATCCTTTCCTCTTCTGCCTTGGCAATCTCACATCTGAACAAGTCAGAGCACTGGATGAGTGAGGAAATCAGCACAGTCTCATACTTTCCTGTGTTAAAGAGAGGACTATAGAGGGGATTTTAGTTCTTCTATAACATTTGTCAATTGCTAAGGTATCTCCAAACCTTCTCTTAGTTCATCAGGAGATCAGCTTTTTTATATCTATTAATGTTTATTCTTTTCTGTCTTTTAGTCAAGAATAGCCTTCTGCCTGCACTCCATCCGATTTGAACTTGTAAAGTTTTCCTGAACACGGTAGAACCTCAATTTCTGCCATGTCACGTAGCCAAATATTATGAAAACTCATGGCACTAAATGGCAGAAATGTGTGAATTCCTATAGAATTCAGGTTTTCTCCAGCTGATCTTTACCTGCTAGTCTGGAAAAGCTGCAGAAGTAGTACTTAGTTTGAATAAATAATAAAATTCTTGACCTTTTTCTTCTGTGATATTGCAAAAGATTCCTTTGGACTTTTTTTTCTGTTTGAAATAGGTTTTATGATGATTAATTACATAAGCTGTAATGGGAACTGCTGCGCAGTGGGAATGAGGAACCCGAAGTGTGGAAAAAGGCATGAAATATGTTTAAAAAAACCTTTAAATCCAGAAAGATGCAGTGTGTGCCTTTCATAGCCCTGATAATACTCTTTGTATGCTGTATCCCTCTCTCACCACTATTTATCTGTGTTTTATTAAACTATGCATTTTTCACAGCAGAAACTGTATCATCTTGGCTTTTGAAAAAGCATTTACCATGTGGAAGAAACTGCAAACATCACCATGAGCCATGTTTCTTTTCTGTACTGGGATGATTTATAGTACCCACCAACACAGTTCAAGTATTGAAATGCATGTCTCTGTGTTTCTGTATCTATCTATATATGTTCACTTTATGTACACATACATTTTTTTATATAAAATCTTTTCTCTAATAGGTACTAAAAATGTTCAGGGTGTTGATGATTTATCTAAATCAGATGGTACCACTTCTCCCTCTTTGGCTAATTTATGTAGCTGAACATCACAGTACATGTTCTGGTTTTGGCAGGGAAGTTTAACATTTGACATGCTTTTGGTGAATATTTAGTTACTTAATTTCTTTTTTTTTTTTTTCCTATTAACAGCAGTTAAACCTGAGCAGTCAAATATTTCTACATTTTGCATACGAAAAGTCCTTAAACTCACTTTCAAATTCAAGTAACACATTACTTTTCAATTATTGTTCCAGCTTGTCTGCTGCTGAGAAAGTACTGCACAGGGAAGAGATCTGAGTCAGGGTGGGTTGTACAGCATTCACTAAAATAAGTGGGAGGCAGAAGGATTCAAAAAACAGATATTAGCCTAGGAAACCTGCTTTTTCTAGGCTCACAGTAGGGACAATGGGAAAAGACACCTGCCAATTCAAAGCCGGAGCATAACCTCAGATGCTCATAGTTGTGACAAGAAGAATCTTTCTTTCTCTCTGCTGGGCACAAGAAGACCATGAGAAGATTTGCCTCACTGGAGTGCTGTCATCCTTTCCTAGGTTTGTGAATCTCCTTTCCCTATGAAGCCAGGAATCCAGATGCCAGTTTTGCAGATCTCAGCAGTGTGAAATATGAGATGGATCCCAGGGCTCATTTCTGGTCTCATCTTTCTCCTCTCCAGCCAGAACAACTCCACTGGCAGCTCTCTCCTTGAAACGCAGTCCTTACTTCAAGGCTTAGGCTGTTAAGCTTTGACAATAAAGAGACTGATACAGCCCAATTCAATTAAAACACATTTCAAACTGTTCTGCTCTGTTAAACTAGAATGTGAAAACAAAACCCTTGCACAATGCATAATTCAAAATCATGCATAGGGCTTATTTACGAAAAAAGTTTAATTATTTTTTTTCCTTAATTATCAAAAAAACTGCTTTAAATCTGCATTGCCATTAAGAACTCCACAAAGCTTTAAAAGATGTAATACACATCATGTCAGGATTTCAAAGCACCTTAAAAATGATAATGAAACAGTGAATCCTCAAATCTACTTTCAAGTAAATAACTATGTTGAGGTCCATTCTTTGGGAGAAGTGCAGCACTGCCCGGCTTTCTGGTGGGTCCCTGTCCGCGCCGCACCGGGACTCCGCTAAGCCGCTCTAGACTCACAGCTACAGCTGCAGAGTCCGGGGCAAAGCTGCGATTCACAGCAGGTGGCTGGAACAGCTTCTCCTCGGCTCTTCGGGTCTGGGCTGGACCGGAACTCTCCAGGACACTCAACAACCGACTAACTTCTCTAATAGCAGTGAATAAAAGAGGTGGGAAGGTTCCTTCTGCTGGCGAATTCCACGTGTGGGCTTTTATTTCCAAACCCCGCGCATGAAGGGGGCACATGCAAAAAGATGGGGACAGGGTAGAAACCAGGGATTTTATATGCGGCGGGGATTAGGCGGGACTGGGGTTAGGGAGCCAATGGGAAGAGGGGAAGGGGTTTCCTTCAGGTTGAAGGCAGGGGCCAAACAGAACGGAGAACTCAAAATATATGAAGATAATAGAATGAAGCATCCTGGGGGAAGTTGTTTCTCCCCGTAACTTGGGGGGTATGTCAGAGATTATCCCACCCATGGGTTCCCTAATATCCTTGCCCTGTGGGCTTAACAGTTCTCACATAACTATAGCAGGCATGGTTGAGAATCTTCCATCTTCAACTGCTTGGGCTGCAATGTTTCACTTTACGGAATAGCAAAAGGCTGGATTGTTATTTTCTTTTTTCTTTTATTTTTAATGTTTCAGCAAAATCAATTTAACTGGCTTTAAGGAGATGTGATGAAAAACAGCTTTTGCCCATGTTAAACATATTTTTATAACTGAATATGCCCATGTTTTGAGACTATTGTTAAAATGTATCAGGGAGATGGGCCTTGGTGACAAGGATATGCTATTCTGTGAAAATCTGCCCGAATTTTGACAAGTTACAAATTCTGAAATTTTCAACTTGTTCCTGCTTACATTCTTAGAGACTGAAGGCTAAATTTCTCAGAAACTGATTGCAGTGATGCGCATTTAGAATAGTATAGTTAATTTTAACTAAATGTGTAAATTATTCAGTAGAAGGTGGGGGTCTGCTTCTCAACAATTTGTAGCCTAGGAGGGGACTGAAAATCACTGAGTTTCTCTCACTGCTCAAGGTAGGCTCAACTATACCTAAGTTTACAAGTCCTTACAGACATTCAGTGCTGGAGATGCCACAGACACTTCAGGAAATTTATTCTATTGTTTAGTGAAATATTATCTGTACAAGGTTTCATCCTAATCTCATGTTAAAATGGGAGCTCAGTCTTTCTGGTCCTTCATCATAGATGTAGAAAGCAGATTACCACTGTTCTCTTACAGCTTGTTTTTTCAATGCCTCACCATTCTGATTGCCCTCCTCTAGACCACCTCCAGCTGCTTCACATTTTTGTTGCATCCACAAGTGGACACACTGCTTTTGCCGATGCCTCAACAGTGCTGAACAGAGCACTCTGCACCTGCACAGACAGCCCAGGGCAGCATCCTCCTGTTTTAAACTAGCTCAGCATTATTTCATCCTGTTCAATTTGTGTTCTAGAAAGTCTGCTAAATATTTTCCCATAGAATTCCTTTGAGAAGAGTTTCTTGCTGTCCTGTCTGGAGTTTCTCATTCCTGTCTAAATGTAGCTCTTATTCATACCGAATGCTACCCACACTTTTCAGATCATACCTGCAATTTATCAATATCATTCTATTTTAATCATCTTCTCTAACATACTTGCAGGATAGCGGGCAGAGGGTGCTGCAGCAGAACTGCATTTTGCAGCAGAACTGATGTTCGGGTGGGCTCTGGCTTCTCTGATGCTGTAGATAAGGTTCTCCCACATGTCCATGCTCCTGCCCTGGGGCAGTTGGAAAAAATTCATCACCCCTCAGAGCTGTGCACAACAGATGAACTGTCCTGTACAGCACATGGAGCAGACAACCCTGGACAAGAGCTACGTGGCCTGGGGATCCATGCTCAGACATGTATTGCAGCAGTTGCAGGTATGGACTCTTATTCTATTCCACATCCTGCTCTTTGGGCTCTGCTGCTGCGTCAAGAAATGGAGCTGTCAGAATGTCAGCAGCAGTTAGAAGAAGAGCACCAGCAGTGACATTGTAACCTGGGAATACAGAATTCAGAGGACCTGAGAAACAGACCAAATACAGGAAAAGCCGAGTAGTTAAAGCTGAGCCACACCCACCCCCACCACCCATCTTAGAACCAGTGCCACCAGGAATGCACCTCAGGAGTTAACAATTGGAGATTCTTTAAGGAGAGATGCCACAGCACCTGTTTGCCATCCAGACAATTGCCCCAGGTTAGTTTGCTGCCCTGCAGGAGCTCACATATCTGACATCACTGGGAGGATGTGAAGCTTGCTAAACCATTGAGGTTATCATCCACTCTTACTCTGCAATGCAGGGTCTGATGATACTGTGACAAGGCAACTCAGAAACACCAGAGACCGCAGAGCCCATGAAGACATGATAAGCACAGTCCATGTTGTCTCCTAACTTCCCAGTCAAAGGGATCAAGGGTTCAGGAAGGAGGAGATGAACTGAAATGCCTGGAAATGCCTGGCTGCATAGGTAGTGCTCAAGGTTTGGCTTCCATGACTACAGATGGACCTTGGTGCGGCTATTGAGAGCGGATGGCATTCACCTGACCTCATACTACAGGCAAAAAGAGGGGAGGATGTGGGACTCAGCAAGGAAAGGGAAATCCTTGTGTAGCAGAGTCCTCCTCTCAATGGTCTCCCTGGTGCAGCAGCCACTGAAGACCATGGTGGCTACAAAGATGATTTTTGCCCTGTGTTCCCTTGGCACTCTCAGGCCATCCTGGCCATTTCACAGGGTCTCTGAAACTCCCTGGCAGTTCTGGCTGGGCAGGGACCAAGCAAGAGGCACCGCTCTGTGCCTCCTTGTGTTCACTGGGGAGACAATGAAGATTCTGCTCATCCCAGACACTCTCCAGGGCCTTGGCACTGCAGAAATGAACTTGTTGGACATGCAGAACACTGCTTTGTTGGCAGTGGAAGTTGCCCTCTGGAAATCATCCCCCACACCTGCTCATTACCCCTGCGAAATGTCTTTGGAATCAAGGTCCTCTTGCAATGACACAGCAGGAACAGATATCCTGCCATGGAGAAGCCCCATGCCACCACCAGGATATTCACCACTATTCACCCAGGGGTGTCACTTAGGTCCCAAGAGCACCCCACAAGCACAGAGGTCAGCACCAAGGGAACCAGTTCCATCTCACAGCAGGAGATTTCCAGGAACAAAGCACTCATGGGTCATGTTACCCAATTTCACATTTGAAAAGGGTTTGGGGAGCTTCTGTCTGTTTTGTCAAGGGAACCCCTGGGGGGTCGATTATGACCCCTGGGTCTGCACTTCTTATGTGTCAGAACTGTGGTTGCCTGAGGCCATTGTGAGTCTCTGAGCTGAGGTAGAGATGGAGGGCAGGGCTTGCATTCACTCTGGCACCCGTGACATCACAGGACAAGTATCACAATGGGTGCAGCTATAAACAGAACCAGAAGGTAACGTTGCCCCAGTACAGCCTCGGCGAGTGGTGAGTGTGCACACAAACAGGAGACTGTGCTGGGCTGGGGCAGAAACGTGAATACCCGGGGAGCCGGTTCTCCCCGGGCCTCCAGAGCCCAGTCCCTCACAGGAGCACCTTTGGCAGGGCACAGTGCTGCTGCTGCTGAGGCAGTGGCACAGGCCTTGCAGCCTGCCAGCTGCCTGGCCCACTCTTTCCTGCCCTCAGACCCCGGTGGCTCCTGTCTCCATTTCTCCTTAGGCCATGGTTGCCATAACATTCCTTCTCTTGCTTGTGCAAGGCCTCATCCAGTACCCGCAGGAGGCCGGGGATGGGCTGGATGAGGCCACACGGGACCGCATGCAGCAGCGTGCTGAGTATCTGAAACAGGAGATGACTTGTCTGATTCAGGAGCTGGAGCAGAAGACCCCAGAGCAGAGTGATGGGGCCTGGGGAGCCCTGCTCTTTTGGCAGTTCTGGGCTGCTATTGGAATCCTTGTCCTTCTCTTGGCGCTGTGGTTTGGACTCAAGAAAATCAGATGCAATCCAGACAACAGTGGCCAGAAGGAGAGGTCCAGCAGCAACCTGGAGGAGGAAGAAGAAGGTGACAATGTTGTTGCAAAGAAAGAAATAGAAAGCAATGATGCAAATATGGAAGAAAACAATAATGATGGAAATGCAGATGGCAGCAATGTTGATGCAGAGGAAGAAAGCAGTGTTGGAAATGAAGAAAAAGAAGGCTATGATGATGCAAATGCAGAAGTAAACAATGATGTGAAGGTGGAGGAAGTCAATGCTGTCGGAAATGCAGAAGTAAACAATGATGTGAAGGTGGAGGAAGTCAATGCTGTCGGAAATGAAGAAGTAAACAATGATGTGAAGGTGGAGGAAGTCAATGCTGTCGGAAATGAAGAAGTAAACAATGATGTGAAGGTGGAGGAAGTCAATGCTGTCGGAAATGAAGAAGTAAACAATGATGCAAAGGAAGAAGACAATGACCACAAGGTTAAAAGTAACCTTGGAAGCCTTATAGAGGAGCGCATACAGTGGTTGGTTCTGGACCTGGACAAAGGTTGCTCAATGATAACTGACCTGATGGACAAACTCATAGACATCTTCGGACAAAGCTTGTCAAACAGTTTCTACCCAGTGCCACAGCAAGCCATCGGAGTGGGCAGTGCTTTTGAAGGCTGGAGTCCCCGCGCAGAAGATGTTGTGTACCGCGTGCTTGTACCCCTGAGTCCCCCTCCAGGACATGCCTTCCACCTGGAGCTGGACACTGCAGGGATGCCCCAGAGGATCTTTCATGTTCGTGTGGAGCTGCTGTGCACCTGAACGAGGGAAAGACTGGGGGAGGACATGCTATGTTTCCTCCACCACCCTGAAGAGGAGCTGAGAAGGAAACAGGACCCCAGCTTCCTGCACACCCTCTGCACCGGCTCCTATCTAGATGTGGAGAAAACAGTCCACTGGTTCTGTCGATTCGTGAGAGTAGCCTGGTTGTTTTTGCCTCAATCCTGCCATTGGCATTTAATTTTGCAGCCCTCCAGCCGCTCCTGTAAATTTCAGTTAAGCAAAGACAAGGAAAGCTTCATGGTTGAGATGATCTTTGGAGTGCAGCAAGGAGACTCAGATATCTTTGTGGGCAGCCATCCTACAGAAGTCCACTTCATCCCAACCACAGCATGGCTTGAGACTTATGCCGTGGCAGAGGCAAAATTCTTCAGGCACATTTCTGGGCAGGCCCCACATGACAGCTGGCATTGCAAGTGCCTGCAGCTCCTCACCCGCATCCTGATGGGTGTAGGTTTCTCCAGCTATACCTTGAAGACTGTGGTGATGCACCTCCTTAACACCGTACCCCTGACACAGTGGCGCAAGAGGAATTTCCTGCAGCGGCTGGTGGATATCTTGAAGTACCTTCACTGCTCACTGGAGAAGAAACAACTCAACCACTTCGTCATAGGCAATGAGAGGTTTCCTATGGACATCAATTTGCCCTCAGACTTCCAGAAGGCTGAACCACTCAACCTCTTTCAGTACCTGGCAAGCAATCCGGATGCCCACACAAAGGCTATGCATGAGTACATTTACCTTCAACATCGGCTCAAGAAACTGCTAGTCTATGGCCATTGAAAGAGATCCTCATGCACAGAGCTGTGCTTGTGCGGACTGTTGACAGACTCTGTATATATTAACCTCCTGTAGTTAGTGCATTTACTGTCTATATGAATACCCTCTAGTTAGTGCATTTATTGTATATATTAATACCCTCTAGTTAGTGCATTCAGCAATCCTGAAACTTCTTTGTTATTGTTTCAATAAACTGTACTGTTGCAGTATCTGGATTGCGCAAGCTCTTCTTGGAACTCGACCAGGCCTCTAGTATTGGCAAATGGCACTAGTTGTGAATTTGTGACTGACTGGGAGTAGGGACTGTCATAACAAGCCTTTTTTAACAAAGGCACACAATTCTCACTCTGCGCTGCTTACAGCCTGTCATAGGACAGGCTCTCCTTCTCTCCCAGGCACACAAGCCCAAGTGTACTTTGCATAGCTGCCTTGTCTGCCTCAAGCAGGGGAGATGGGTACCTTACCCAGTTCTTTGGACAAGTGTGGTAACTCAGTCTGGTTTTGACAGTCTGGCTACAAACAGTACTGCATGGGCAACACCCGAACACACAGAGAAATCTAAAGCTCTTGTTTCTTCAGAGCATAAACTAAACCTTACAGCATATACTCCTTTTAATGATATAAGCAAGGCAATATGTTCTCTCCTACCACCAACTCTTCTTCTGTCCTTGCTTTTGACAGAAAAATATCTGGATTGTGATCTGAGGTGACATGTTGTTATAAAGAAGGATTATAAAAGAATTCAGCCAAAGAAAATATCAAAGACTACTTTTCTGTAATAAGAAGAGAAAAATAAGGGTGGCAAAATACATGACCCTTTTCTCATCCTCTGCCCTTCCATCTACTGGATAAACTGAGAAATGAGGTGGAGAGAGGACTCCAAGCACTCTGGTGCAGGAGGGCTCTCTGTGAATTTCATGCTTTATAGCACAGAGAACAACTCAGTAAAAAGTACCTGAAATTCTGTAGAATACTGACATGGAGCCTGGTCATTCAGTTTTGGTTCACTTCTGAGATGCTTCTTGTTCAAATCCTTTCACTGGCAGGAGTAAACAGCAGCAGCACATACCCAGCTCTCACCAGTTATCAAAAGAGTACTCCTGGGATAGACTGATTTTATGGGCTTTGGACTCCAACGGGACAGTCACTGGGACATCTCAAGTTGATAAAGTGCTAGAGATAAAGATCCGCCCCTGTAGAGCATCAGTCTCAGCCTCTGTAGAAAGGTGAGTAGAACCACAGGCAGCTTCTGCCAAGCTGATCCTCCTCTGCTGTCAGCAGAGAGTTGCTCACTAAAGCACACCCTAAAAGCAAGAAATCAATAATTAGAAAAACCCCACACCTCCTATGTGTTATCACAGCTAAGTTGGAATTGGGACCTGAAGCCTCTCAAACTCATGGCTTCCTGTGAATAGCAAGAGAAGGGAAATTTTTTAAACAGTCTTCAATTCACCCAACACACTGTTTAATAATAATTTCCAGAGCTTTCAAAGAGGATGGATCCTGATACAACCTTGCTGGTCACAACATCTTTTGTGGTCATGCAGTTACTTAAGTGACCCAATGAAAGCAACTAGAACTGTGTCAGTGATTGCTGGTCTTGAACTCCACAAACCTCCTGAAGATTGGTTACTTCTGATATAGATAAAAGTATCCCCTTCTCTCTTAATTTTTTATGTGTTGTCCTCCCTGGTTTTTTCAGCACTCCCCTGTTACTGCACTCAGGAAGCTTGCACAGGAGTCACAGGAGCTTCCTCTGTATATTTAGCATAGTGCAGACTACTTACGCTGTAACTCATCTTCTCAGTAAAATACATAGACTTCATCTTCTCCATCTATTATCACAGAGAAATCTTGCCCTTCTCCAGATGGTTTTTATTACCTGTTTTGAAGGTGTTCTGTGTTTCATGGATATATTTTGATGGATAGCCAGAACCGAGGGCTGCATCCCGGGAAAAGACAAGGTATTTTTCCAGTGGCAGCTGTATTCTTCACCCTCCCAGGGGGAGTGGCTCTGTTTTCTGCTAGTTAATATTCAAAAAAACTTTCAGAATGTGATTTTCTTTCTGCTTCCCAATCCCTGGCTTCCCAGCCCCAGAGGGAGTTTCCTCTACCAGAAAGGGGAGGAGCCTGGGAGCAGCTAAGATGAGGCCTCAAGAAAAGGAGACTTCATATTCAGGAGCAGCAGTGCCACATCCCCTCCTTGCTGTGCTGCAGCTCCTGCAGAGATGCCATAGCCCTGGGACATTGGCCAATATTGCACTTAACTTGCAGAGACTGGCAAACCCCACACATTTCCTGACCTAGTGGAGAACATCAGCAGCTCTGCCTGCCAAAAAACAACATGCAAGATTTTGGCTGTTAGTATGAGCCCTCCACTACTGGAACCGAATCTCTGTGGCCTGAATACTGCAAACCAGCATGAGACTCTTTGTATCTAAAGAGAAGGGGGTTAAATGATTGCTAATGGCAGAAACACATTGTCATCCTCCCCATTAACCATTTCGGTGATGGGGGAGTGCAACCACTCCCGGAAAAGCTGCGATTAACTATTTCCGAAACTATTTCCCTTCTTTATATATCAACAGGAAAATAAGGTTTTCTCCTTGATATGTTTAGGTAAGCATTCTAATTTGTAATGTCACAGAAAGACATATCTTAGAATAAAACTTTAATGTCCCATACTGTGCTAGATTTGTGAATTTATTTTTTTTTTTTCAGAAGAACTTTCCATGCTTTTCTTTCGTAATGGGTGGGCATATTTCTTTAGTACTTTAAGTAGCTGGGGAGAAGAAAATCCTATCCCTCTTTTCCCCTCAGGGCCCTCGAATCCTATCCAAAAAGGGTAAATATAAAACCATCAGAATTAAAGATCCATTTTGTAATACACTTTATGAAAAGATGGGACAGACCAGTTATCTTTTCTTTGAATTTATATGGGGATTAACTAAGCATAGCATGTATTAGACATTATATCTCTGAGTGTCTTTCTTACCACTCTTCTAGAGGAGCTAAAAACTGGAATACACATGTATTCTGTTCTGATCATTCTTGGACAACATATCAAAAAATAGGTTCTCAGGAAGAGCAGTAGAACCTAAAAGATCACAGAATCATTTCTTAAGGTTCCAGTTCTTATGGAAGCTTGCAAAATCTATCTCACCATACACCCATCTAGAAGGCAGGTTGAGAACCTGCCATCAGCATTACTCTTGCTCTGATTCAATGCTGCTTTGACATTTTACAAAACGTTGAGCTGGAAGAAACTAAAATTGCTTTTCTGCTTGCTGAAGAAGATGTATCAACAGTACGTTGTCATAGTAAACTAAGGATGAGAAATGGCTGTATTCTTATCTCACAGACATCATTCATCCGGAATATATCTCCACCTTCTTGAAGTGCAAGAATGCACTTTAAAACTGAGCAAGAGGAAAAAATGTAGGCAACCAGGAGTATTATAAGATGATCTGATTTAAAAAGGAGCATCTTAACCCAACTCTGGTCCAAGAAGAGAACAGACTTATGGCCCAAATGAAATGCAGCAGCAACAGCAGCTGGTGAGATTCCACTGTGGTATTCAGCTGAAGCAGCCTGTGACAGCTGTGCGAGGAAATACAAGCTGATGACTGTCCTGATATGCACCACCGTGCCCAAATGAAAGGCTCATTAACCCCAACAAGAAATAACTGAAGTTTTTTAATTCACTCAAAATGTATGCACCAGAGGAGTGACTGGAGGACTGGATTTGTTTGATTTTCATTCAGGAAAGGAAGACACAAGTACTGGCAATTGTTATGGCTGGTAACTACTAATTTTGATTTGTGCAAAGATGTAAACCTCCATGCTCCAGGGAAAAGTCTTTGCCCTCAGCTGTTGCAGCTGGTCAGAGCTGCAGAGCACGCAGAGGTCATGCTCACAGTGCCTTGGCCCTGTGAAACTGGGCCCTTCCCAGGCACAGCACCTACCCCAAGTGCCACACCTCTCCAAACCCAGTCCCTGCCATGCAGATACTTGTAGGCACACACTTTGGCTACTCTCTTGTCCTGTTCAAGGCCTGCATCAGTCATGATGCAAGCACTCAGTAAATAATAATGATAAAAACTGCTGTAACAGGCACAATATTGAGCAACAATATTGGAGATAACATCTCTCCAAAACTGGAACTGTAGAGAAAAAGATAGATAAGTGTCACTGATCAAAATCCCCTTAGCCTGGTAATAAAATTTTGTATGGGGATGTGCTGAGCAACTGTTTAAATGTCCTACTTATGCAAGGTGAGCTTGGTGCCAAACAGCTCTGTGTGGAACACTGGGGTCACCAGTGGTTTTGGCCATCTCTGTTAAAGCAGAACTGATAATTTAAACAGTCCTGTATTTTCTTCTAACTTGGTTTTAATAGCTAAAGCCCTTCAGAACATAATTAATGTTTATATATCCACTCTTAAGAGCAAATTAATCAGTTCCTCAGAAAGACCATTAAGTTTTTTGCCTCTGTGCATTGTAACCAATTATAGATCCAAGATTCACAGCTATTAGCTTCACCTAGAAATTCAGACATTGCCAATATATGAATTGCAATTTAATAAAGAAAGAACAAAAGATGGACAAATTAATTCAGATGGAATAAGAAATGAATTTTGATGAAGTAATAAAAATAGCACAATTAGAAGTAGGAATGTCTAAGTCTCTTCTCTAAGTAGTTTTCACCCCATTCAGACTGACTTATTATATCCATTTTATTCCACAGAAAAATCCCCATGATTCCAAACTACAGATGGATTGTGCTTTTCACTGTACACTGCACAATTTACATGTCATACACAGCATAAGGAGTAGCAGTTCTTGCTCTGTGCTTGGGGATTCTGTTGTCCCCAGGAATCCAAGTTACTAACAGTAACAATTGAAGCACTGAATCACATAAAAATAGGAAAAAATTCAATGTTGGAGTATCTGTCTCAAATTAGAGATGGAAATGTGCAAGAAACAGAGTGCATAGAGCTGCCTTTCGTTTCTTTCTTAAACTGAAGTCACAATGCACAATGTGTGACGTCATAAAAAGCTCTGCTTCTGCTAATATTTGTTTCTCTCTTGAGATTTCCTGGTCACATATCACAATATCAGCACAGCAGGCCAGATGCGCTGTTTTCATATTCTACCTTTGCAATGAATTGGTCTCTAGCTACTTCCAGTTTAGAATCGCACTTCATGTTTTCATTACCTTCAAATATAAGTAATCTGCTCTAAGCTGCATTTTTAAGGGATATAACTGACTGATTAGTGCTTATTGGAGAGGGTTGTGTTTGCTTTCCAAGGTACCATCTTTACTTTTCCCCATAGTATAGCTTGACAGTTCAGTGTTGTGGTTCCCGGTTGTTTTCACTGTGAACATCAGGATATCTGGGTGATCTCAAGTTTTCTCTTTTTGGTAATAATGAACAGAGGCTCTACAAGCCTCTGCAGGACATGGATGTAAGGGATGCATACTGACTCAGTTTCCTTACATATTCCTCTGTAGGTTTCTTTCTGTGTTACCCCAAGTCTTTTGAATGCAAATCATGAATAAGGTCAAATGATGGCTGTAGAATAAGCATACCCAGTACAATAATCCATCTGCCTTTCAATGCTGGAGATCCATAGGTCAGCTGGACTAGTGGTGACACAAAATGGGACCAGTATAGTGATACACTAAGTCTTTACACTGCAATAAAAAGCCAAACTCTTTTTGCTCAAAAACTGGGCCAGAGAGTGAGAGATGAGAGCTTGGAGAGAGAAAGAAAGTGGGAGAGAGATTAAACAGCCTCTGGTATCCAGTGCCTATGGATGACAGTTTCAAAAATATTTCTAGGGCTATACTTGGCAGGCAGCAGCCTGCAATTTCCTTTCTAGATACATATAAACAGCAAAAGCACACAAACAGCCTCTTTTTATAAGAGACATAATTATCTTAATTTTCATGCATGTACAAAGATAATTTACAAACTAGCTAAGGCACAGCTCCCATCATTGGGCCCTCCCTCCACCCCAGGGCAACCTCCTGGGAAGCAGCTGGTACTCATGAAATGGAAAGGTAAGGCTTAAGACCAAGCCTTTTGGCATGAAAACTGGGGTGATCTGTGATCCCCCTGTCCTTTCACAGCACCTGCCATTCCAAAGTTTCAGACAGGGTCCTGAGAGATTTACAGGATGAGTTCCCAATGTTTTTAAAAAGATGTGAGTGCCTCTGTGCCCCAAGACTGATCCTCTGAAAATCCTGCAGTCACAGACGCAAAAAGATATAAAAACTGGTCGACAATTTCCTACATTGTGCTGAGTCAGTTTGTCTCTGGGTTTGAAATCTAACTCCCCAGGAGAAAAATACTTTTTCTTTGCCTGACAACTTTATAGGCATCCAAGAGAAAAGGAACTGAGGGTTCTGAGACAGAATAGATGCAACTAACCTCTGATGGCTCCCTTGCCAGCTGAGCAGGAGATGTGCACAGCGACCCCTTCCCTCTGATCTGTGCTGGACACCCAGCTCAGAGAACTGAGGAATGCAAAGAGGGATGGAGGGTAAGAGGAGAGAAGACAGAGTAGCAAAGGAAGGGGAGAGTGAGGTGCATAGTCCTTGGGGAGGAAGTCCTGGCCTGGGGGGAGGTAGTGAAGCAGATGAAAAGCATAGAGGAAGGGGCTCATTGGCATTGCCATGCTGCTGTGCCTCCAGGCTGGCTGAAGAAGCTCTGCAGCAATGTATGGCAGATCTTCTCTGCTGAGATGCTGCTGCTGATTCTGCCAGCAACTTTATCTGAGGATAAAGAACAAAGTCAAGAGAAGAGGGGAAGGAAGGATGCAGGGAGCTGCCTCCTGCCACTTTCTAACATCAAATGGCTGCAAGATTTCAGTCTGGAAGCCTTTGAAGTGTGATTGATCCTCATAAGCTACTAAAGTGGGCAAACCTTTTTCATTTAAAACAAAAAAAAATTATCATCAAACTAATCTTACCACCGCAAATGCAAAGCCATAATCCATGAGTGGAAGCCAAGCCCTGCTGAATCCAACAGAAGAATGCTCAGAAGAATACCTGAGCTGGATGGAATGGGCAGGAAGAGGAACAGCAATGTTGTTCATGACTTCTCTCCCAATCGCAAGGATTTGCCACGTGTCACAATCCTTGCCAATCATAAGAAATGTAGGCAGCTCTGGATCACCTCTAGAGTAGTGCACATAAAACAGGGAGGCTCATAAAGTTAAGAGTCAACTCCATGATCCTTATTTAGCTCTTCATACCACTCATGTTTCAGCAGGGCATGGATTTCAGGTGGGACTGATAAGTGTGCCTTACCAGTCTGGATATTGATTTAACTTTTTTTTTTTTGACCTGACGTACTACTGCCACACAAAAACCCCCCATGTAGCTGTAAACAGGCTAAACTCAATCAGAAATTTAACCTCATACAAATGACTGTCACATAGTGAACCCTCAGATGTATGTACAACAAGTACAGTTGCAGTTAAAATGTGAGATAGTAACTCAGAAAGCAGACTGATAAGTAACACATTCACTGAATTAACTAACCTCCTAGCTACATGAATGAGCAGTAATTACGGGTATCATGAAACAGAGTCACACAGTGTAACTGCACTGTAATTATATTTGCTGTATGAAAGGGTGACCCAGGCATTACACTGATGAATGAGATGAAAAGCAGAAGAAAAATCCCAGCTCAGGATCCAAGCAGGTGGAACAAAGCCACAATGATACCTATTCAGCAGCTTTTACTGCCTTACCATCTCCCTGCCAGAGGAATGTTCCACATGTCTCTGGAGTGACAGTGCTGGTATATCAGTACTGGGATTACATGCACACTGCTCTTGCCTAGTATCATCCCTGGAATCACTACTCTGAGCTATTAGCAATGACAGGCAAACTCCATAACAAGAGTAAACTGTCGGCTGCACAAATTCTGGTTTTTTCCCTGCAGTATATTTGGTTCTATCAGGCTTTATGTTAAATGCACATTTACTGGACTAGTGTCAAGGCACTCTGCCCCTCCTGGTCATTTCTGCCTAAAGATAAAGAACTGGAAGGAGGAGAAGACACTGTTTTATGTTGGGTTTATGATTGTTGAGTTTCACGTATTGTTTTTGCATTAGCAAAGCTTTGCTCTTTATCTCTGACCTTTTCAGTACCTGGCCAGCTCAGAAGAGGCACGGGAAACATTTCAATACACACTAAGAAAAAGACAAAGAGAACTGGGAGAAAAGAAAGCACTGGAAAGTAGTCCCCAAAGAACAGAGACGGGATAGGAGAAGGAAATTAAGGGAATCTGGTCAAGTACGTTCCAATAGGACTTACAGATACCCCCTTCACACTTTTACAGTCACAGGCATGGCATGCTTTTTGCCTTTATTCTTAAACCTAGAAAAAGCTGGTTGAACTTGTGTAACACTGCCATCCAGTGCTGCTGGTGTGCCCCAGGCTGCAGCCCCACCTCTGCACCCCGAGCTAGCCCATCGGAGAGCAAGGCCACCACCTCAGCAGGGCCCAATTATCACCATCCTTAGGGCAATCTTCCCTTACCTGTGGAAGTCCTGGCATGACTCGAACCCACTGGGTACAGAGAGAATTGGAGGGCACAGCTATCCTCAGTCACTCGGACCTCTGAAGCACTGTAGATCACATCATCTCCAAAGGTGAACCCAACCACGTATTTTCTTCCCTGTTCTCCATTCTTTTAACAACCCTAGAAGGAAGGTTTCTTGTTTGATAAATATAATGATAACAAGTTTCTTGCTCTTGGGCTTGAGAACTGTGATGTAACTGGTGTCCTTCTTCTGGGAAGGGGGACATGGTTTTTCAGCCCACAAGGGAGACAGGATCACAGATGTCTGGAACTTTTTCACTGCTAACTAAATTGGTAAATTTGCTACAAAATAGCAACACTACAAAAATAGCTTCCTTCAACTGAACCGCAGCAGAATGGACTGCAATGAATCAAAAAATAGATCCGTTGGCTTTTAAACATGCTTCAGCAAGAAAGGTGCAGCTGAATTTGACAAAATACAGCCACTTTCTCTGCTAACTTGCATAGTCAGGAGAAACTCTGCCTTTCAAATCAGTTGAATTTGAAAGGAAATCTTTGATGTAACACACAGAATAATGTCGTGTATAAACAAACAAATGCTTCATCTCTATTTTACTGCTGCTATATTTAGTTAATATTGATGATTTGAAAATTTAATGTAAGGATTGATAGTGAGGATGGTATTTTTATTCTTGATCTGCAGAGATCATTATTAATTAAAGCAGATACTGTACCTGAAGCCAAGTAGATAGCACACAGTATTTTCCATTTCTTTATGCTTCAGGTTTTTCAATAAAATTTCTTGAATATGCAGAGTAATAATACTGTTTATGAAAACAAATCTAACTACTGATTGATGTAGATGGGAAGATACAGTAATTATTGTATTAACCTCAGAAAGCAAACCCCAGATTTTGGGTTTGGTTGTGTGCTGCTTCTGGGCATTTGTTTTGGCTTAATCCATGGAAGTGTGTTAAACTCCAGAAATCTTTCAGATAAAAGATTTTAATCGAAAGCTTTCAAGATGTTCAGTTTTCCATCTTTCCTCAGCCTCCAGACTTTGCCTTATCTACTTACTTTGCTCCCACCTGCTCTGATAATCTTCAGCCGTTACTTCCAATTTCTGGTAAATACAGGGCCCCTCTGTGGTGTTTGATAGCAAAGGAGCACAGCACTGAGGATCACCTGTGATGTGCTTCCTGCACCAGCCTCATCTTGGATACACAGATTATGGTCTCTGTGCTTCACCAACCCAGTCCCTTTCAGATGAGGATAATATATGCCAGAATGAAAACACTGTTCTGAGAATTATGAGCAATCCATTAGAAAAAACCATAATTATCTTTACTCTCAGTATGCCAGAGGGCCATTGTCCTAGTTTTCTTAGTTTCCAACTCGAAAGAGCCACTTGGGCACAGTGACCTCTGCCACTTCATAACTACAAGAAAAGCAACATGGAAGAACAACAGATCCTGGATATAAATGCGTATGGAAGCAAGCAGAGGAATGACAAGGTCAAAATCTTCACTCACAGAGAGCTCATCTTCAAGGACTGAAATGGAAGCTGTGCACTCATTTGTGTTGAAGAGGATTGCTGAGCCCTCTTAGTATCAGTCTATTGCTGCACTGCTGTCAGTGTGGGCAGTGAAACCTGCTGGATGTGTTCCCACCACTGCTGGCTTCCTTATCCCTGCTAGGAAATGTGACAGAGAAATATTTTGTCTTAAATGTGAAGGTGGGCCCTTCTGTTTTTAGGTTCCAAACATCAGTACCTAGACAGGACCTGATTAACAGAAGCAGTGCCTCTGCAAAAATCTGGTGTGTGCAACAGCTCAGCTGGACAACAAGTGGTAGGAAGTCCCAAAGGCTGACCTTAGGAAACGGTCAAGTCGGATATTTTCCCGGGGCAACACACATCTGTGAGGGGGAGATGGCTCACAGTAACTGGAGGGTGCTGCTCCAGTGGCTTCCCAGGCAAAGGCACACCAGGACCAAACAAGCTGCCCTTGGCCTCCCCAGCTCATGCTGCTCTGCCCATCTTTGCCAGATAAATCAGCAGAATAGTTATTCCTCTACGACAGCAAAGCCAAACCTTGTACAAGTCACCAACCTTGAGCCAGCCCTGCTCATGGATATCTCTAATGGGAACTAACAGGTATTTCCTTTGCTTTAGTCCTCATTTCATAAAAAATTTACTAAAATATCAATTTTTTACCTCAGCCAACTGGTGGTGCTCCAAATGCATCACAAAAATGAGTCTTTCACAGACTTTTTTTTGCTATCCTCCAAAGCCCATTCATTGCCTTTCCCACCACTGCACTGCTCCCAATATAACACTATATTCCACAGTTATCTTCTGCAGGAATCTAGATTTTAATTCTCCATCTTTATATTAGCCTTTAAAGTCTTAGTGACAGAAATGCTCCCAGTTCAATAATGCAATTACATAGAAAGACACAGGAATAAAGGAAAGCAACTAAGTTTCTGTGAAGTGGAATCAATTTGCTGCAGATTTATTGAACTACTTATAGTGGTTATCTTGTATCTCGACCCAGAGTCATGGAGGGTCATGATGAGAAGTCCTGTTCGTTTCTATCAGTCAGTTCTCTGAGGTCCAGGGAGGGAATGCTACCCACAGTGCATCTTGGAGAACTTTGTCACATGCATTTCTAGATTAAACAGTCTTCAGCTTTCAAACAGGAAACCTGACAGAAGAGCACTGAGGGGAATTATAGTCTTCACTTTGCTCAAAAAATTAATATAATATAATGCTGCCTCCCCATTGCCTCCCATCCTGCACAGTTATGCAGTGTAAATCTACAGAGAGATTTTTCCTTCATTCAAAATGCAAGTCCCCCGAGTTCCTTCTTCAGCTTTTGCCTGACTTTGGCACTGGCTGTATCCCCATGACACCTAAGATCCCATCAGTAAAGCTCTCTGGTTGCTTAAATTTCTGCTTCTGGGCCTGCCCAAATATGCTCGAGTCCTGACAGCACTGAACAACTCAATATTTCAGTCCTACAGGGATTCACAGATAAAGCATTCCCCTTCTAGCAGCTGTATGTGCTAACTGGGATCCCACAGGAATTTCACCAACCCAGAGACAGCAGAGACCAGCATGAAGGGGATGGTATAAACTACCACAGCTACAATAAGGAAGATAGGGGAAGAAAGAGGGGCAAAGGATTTCCAAAGAGCTGGTTGTGGTGTGTTTCTGTCACTCCTGAATGTAACCAGCAAATCCTGGTAGGGAATTTTTGCAGGAGGATTTCACTTAACCAGGGAATATGATGGGTAACAGCTGGGCCAGCTGCCTAGGTAATCGATGCTTGGCATGAGCAGCATGAATGTAGGGAAGTGCCCACATCATTCAAAATTATACATGTGGCTCCTGCTCCTTTCTTGGCATTTGTTGCTGACCATCTCAGAGAGGCTCTGATTGCGTGGTAGCTTCTGTAGCTCTAATTAGGCACCTAAATATCCACTTAGCCAGGCTTTTCATTTCACTGGGCATCAGGGCACCTAAGAGCTGAGCACTGCAGCACTAAAATTGAGTTTTCTGCATCACTCAAGCCTCTACTTTGCAAGTGAGCTTTGCCTGGGAATTCCATTTTTCCCCTTCGGTAATAAAAAGCTTGCAAAGCAGCAAATTCACTCTCTGGATTTAATTATGCATATACACTAGTAATGGGATTAATTGCACTGTCTCAGTCACATTGCAGTGTAGTTACTTGAAACCAAGCTGAAGAAATACCACTGGCAGCTACAGGAAGCCAGAACAGATAAGAGGACACCAGGTGCAATGAGGCTACAAGATTATCATCTCATCTGCTCTGGTAATTAACAGCCACAACTCTCACCCTACAGATCACAGTTCTCTGTCAGTCCCTTCTCATGAAGGGATACTATCAGATAGTCATCCCTCTGCAAGACATCCTCTTGTATGAAAGCTAAAGAGCTGCAGGAGGAAGTGTATCTCCTCATTGTATACTCACTATACTCACTCTCCTTACTATACTCACCTCAAATTACCTGACTGCTACCTGCAGCTGTCTGTAGAACAGGGGCATGCACTGGGTATTTGTGGTCTTAAGCTGAAACATCCCAGGGCTCATGTCTGCTCTGCTAATCCTGTGCTGTTGTGGGAAAGGAAACTCAAATACACAAGGAAATACTACTCCTCATCCACCAAGTTGTTCCAGGACCCAACCCTCTTCCTGCACCTAGCTTGGCAACATAGTACTAAGCAATACAGGGCTTCAGCCATCTATTCACTCAACTAATTATTTAAGTTGAACTGAATGAGGGAGGCAAACCCTAAGTGTTTCCCATGATTATTGTGTGGTGCTAGGAAGTACTGGACGTGGTCTGTGTGTGTCACTAGCACAGGTTCAGAAAGGGAAGCTTGGATTAGTCTGAATTTGTGGGGAAACATCTCTATTTGCTTCTTGGTACAAATACTTGCTGAGGCAGAATGCTCTCCATTGCAGTTTTGCCTGGTTTGCTGTCAACCCCTGCTGGTCCTCTGTGGTCTCTTCCAGAACAGTCGGCACTGCCACTCTTGTTTCAAAATAGTCACTCACCTCCCACATCCTTCTCCTTTCTGGAGACCTGAAGGTGTTTTCATCTTCTTTGACACCATGCCAGGTTTTAATTCCTTGATCCCAGCAGTAGCCTTGGAGGTCTTCAAATGCACCCAGTGTCCTCCAAGCTCACCTTCCTCCTGCCTGTAATTTTATACTTAGTGACTCAGAAAACAGCAAGTAATGGGAATTTGGCAGTTATCCTGTCATTTGTCTTCATCAGATGCAGTCAAGTTTAAAGATCCAAAACAAATTACCGAAGAAACATGTGTTCAGATGACACAAAAATATATTCAAAGAGGAATGTGTAATTGCACTTGGGAATGAAAAAGTAGACCTTACACTCATCAAAAACAATGTTACTGTCAGCTTGAGGTTTTATTTAAAAAGAGAAGTGAAATAACAAAAATTTAGGAGTTGAATTTTTTGCAGTATTGACTCCACAGAAGAGAAATTCTTGGGCAGGTCACAACACTGTGCCAACATGATCAAAGTCAGCCATTTATAGTTTTGGAATGTGTACATATAAAAGCATGCATAGTGATCTGGAAGAAAGACCAATCCTTGTGGCAAAAATGGTGTGTCTGTCACAAAGCATATGTAGGTCTCACAAAGTGAGGTGCTGATGGTAAGGATTGACTGTTTTATGGATCTAAAACATGTAGGGGAAATCATGCTAATTCTAAGGACAGCAAGCAGGTCACACACTTCATCTGTGGGGTGTGTTGTGTTCGGGTGACAGAGTAATAAAGTGACTTGACAGAAACTATTTAATGAAAAACACTCTACTATCTGATTCTCCATCATCTTTAGTGTTTGGCTGACATTTGTCTTGCCAAAGAGATTTCAAAATGAGCATGTAACACACCTCCATCTGCAGTGAGTGGAAAACTCTGAATAGGTATGCATGTGCTCAAAACTTATTTTCCCTAACTATAAGCAAACATAAAGATTACACAACAAAAAAGAGTCAATGCATTTATGTTTGGAGTTCAAGTGAGTGACACCAACCCAAGAACAAAAAAGATCAAAGTGCCACTCTGAACACACACATGGTAACTGGAAAAAACATGTCATATTTATAGTCAACAGACCTTCTAGGGCTGTGTATTTCAAGTAAAATGGTATACTACTGGATAAAACATGCTCCTGTCATTTTTGCTTATATCTATCCTGTAAAGCCAGGACAGAGGAATTACCTGCATCACCGTAACTTAAATACCTTTGGCCAAGACACTGGAACAGAGGGGATTTATGAAGAGTACAAAATCTGTTCTTCATTTACTTAAAACACATCCCTACGGTCATAACTGTGGAATGAGATAATGCCATTCAGCAAACTGATCATGCAGAGTCTGGCATTTCCCTTTGGGAATGACAGTAGTGACAAAACAATGTATATACAACCCAAGATCTAAATAATGGAAGGGACTTTCAGCACAGTTAACTAAAGCACTGAGGTAGTCATCTGCCAGTGTCCCGCCCATCACAAAAGGAAATATTGTCTTTCTTTAAAGGCTCAAAATTTTACAGAACACAAATGCAATCTTTCCTCTTCCTTCCTTCTCCCCCCTTCTACCCATTGTTGCAAAGATTTGTTTTTACTCTGAGAAAAATGACATTTCACCATCCACTTTTAAATATTTATTGGTGAATTTAGTGTTCTTTAGTATTCCTTAGCATTCCAGCTTCCCCCATCATTTCACCAGAGTACATTAGTCCTGATTGGTGAAGATTAGAAAAATGTTGTGGGTGTTTGTTGTTTTTTTTTTTTACCCTTGCTCAAATCAGTGTGTTATAAACATCATCCTCAGCCAGTGAATCCTGTGATTCTTCTTCAACACAAAGAGCAAACACAGCCAGGACTTACTGGCCTGCAGGAAGCTCCAGTTGAAACAGTGGCAGACTTCTGCTGCTACTTTCAGTGAGGGTATATCTGTGTATTTGAGGGAAAATACACATATATGCATATGTATATGTGTGTATTTGTAAATATACATATAAACACACACACAGATGCACAGTGTGAAAAGAAGAGAGGGGAGACAGGTGAATTTGGAAAGCGATGGCCCTCCCTTCAGAGAATTACCTGAATAGCAGAACCATCAAGGAAGAGCTCCATAAAGCTGAAGTGCTGGCCAGAGGGATGAAGCTGGTCGTGTCCACTCTGAAGCAAGTTTGCTGCAGACATAGGAAGCCATTAGCTGAGAGCAAGGCAACACACAGGATGAAATAATAGGGCAGAGACAGGCAGGGTAGGCACATGCTGCCCTAAAACTGCTTTCCTGCATTCCCCTGCTGAATTTGTTCATGACATTTAAGAGCTGCCACTGCTATTGCCAATGCTGGAAAGAGGGCAGAGCCTGCTCCCAGATTGCTGAGAGAAGATAACAGACCTTTAGAACTGCAGGGCTAAGCAGTGTATGGAGGGAAAAAAAGTCCACCCATCCTTTTCCAGTTCAGGGAACACCTGTGAGCTCCTCTAAGAGGTGACCTAAAGATGATTTATTCTGCATTACACTTTTATTAAGCATTAGTGCCCTAATTAAAATGATTCACAGTTCTTTTTTTGTTGTTTTGTTTCTGTGTTATCCCAGCTGGTGGTGGAAAACAGGATGAAGGACGGATTATAGTGCCTCTTTATATGTCTGACAAGAGACAGTCTATCTGCTTTGTCCCAAAAGTCCTGTCCAGCTTTCAGTTCTGCTGCCACCATTGGCACATCAAACATCCTTGTCTTTAGGGCCAGATTTCCTTTCCAGGGTGGAAAAGATGGCAAAGGACAAAGAGAACTTTTACCCCCTCAGCCACATGCTGGCAGGAAGCTCCATCCCACTGGCACTGAGTTGCTGCATGGTCAGCCCAGAGCTGGCACTGCTTCCTGAGGTGTTGTGAAAAAGGACTCTGGTGGCCCAGCCATCCTGCAGCAAAAGGATGGGCCCATAGTGATCCTGTGCATCAGCCAGTTCCACCACCTACACTCCCTTCCCTGGGAGCCAAGTCATTTTCTTACACAAAGAAAAGTGCAACTGGTGCTGTAGCCAAATACTGCAGGTAGGGAGCAAATACTAAATCATCCTGTTTAAACATCAGACCTCAGAAACTACATGCCTGATGCTAACATGACATCTCAGGATGGAGAACTTCAGGTTTTCCTCTAGGTGAAAACAAAACCCAAGACCTAGATGTTGACCCCCAGAGTAGCCCAGACCTGCTTGTACAGAGAGCTTGCATTGTTACTGCAGTGACAAAACCCAAAGGCATCATAGGTTTTATAAGTTCAAAGCTCTGTATTTTACTTCAGATGGCTGAAGTGCTTTTCCAACACTTTACTGAACTATTGAGTGGCTTCTTTATAGTTTGACCTCAAAACCAGTTCAGACTTCAAATGAGTTTCAAAAAAATTTCAGGCAGGTCAAACCCATAAGACTGTATGTCTTGGAAATGGCTGCTCACAATTCTCAGAACAAATCCCTGGGTTTTCTACAGCTTTTATCTAAACAGTGGGCAAAGACTGCAATTGTTTGATGCAGAATCTCTGGTATTCACCCTCCACCACCACTTCAACACATACCCTTGAAATACAGTTTTCAGAATGCATCCAAAAGGGTTGTAAATATAAAAGACAGCAAATATACTAAGCTGAAGTACTAAATTCCAGATATTTCAGACCACAACAAAACCAGTAGCACTCATACAAAATAAACCAGATGAAAAAGCAAGGAAATAATTAAAAGAAATAAACAAAAGGGGTGAGAGTAAAACAGAAAGGATGGAAAGAGGGATGCTAGTGTGAAGTTTAAGATCTCTGCAGAGCTCGGTTTGCACTGTGTCCCAGGTTCTATGTTCAGATAGAGCCACGTGCACTGTCTACAAAGAGGAACAAAATCTCTGCTGTCAACCCGCAGTCACCAGCTACATTTATTTTGGGGCTCAGTGCAAACAGATTTTGTGAAGGAGCACTGAGGAAGGGAGCAAGATAAAGGCTATCACCTCCAAAATCTACATACATTCAAGTGGGAGTTATTGCAGTAACAACATGAGCAATACAAATCTCAACACAAGTCCTGTCAGTTCTTCTTACAAGTGTCCCTTAGCCTGATTCTTTGCTTCACCTCCTCCTTACCCAGGCAATATTTAGCAATAATCTGGTAGTTGTGGATCTTAGAAGATCCATGCAGAAAATTTTCCACACAGGAGAAACACACACTGATAGAGCATAGTTTCATGGGGGATCATCCCTTGTTCCTACAGAGAGCTCTACTGAAGCAACAAAGCCAATGGGGTGACACTGTGGATGACCTAACTTACATTTAAGAAATCAGCCATGACCATCATCACCAACATTGCTCAGGAAAATTCAGTGTAAATAGGGTACTCCCTGGTAATACACATATGTATTGCACCCCTGAACTCTGGTGAATGACATCTCTAACTCTCTTCTGGTATTTTGCTAAGAAGTTACACTGATGGATTATATTCAGGGAAGAGCTCAAAGATTGTGGTGACACAAATAAGAAGCAGCAAGATGAGTTGTGGAATGGGTAATAATTTAAACTGTAGATCATAACAAACTTCTATTATAGCCACAGTAGAGTGTTACCAAGAGAACATGAAAACAAATTGATGTCTAATCTCTTTATATGGCAAATGAGTTCTTTTGCTACAGTGGTTAGTGTGAGTTACAATGAGCTCAGAGTATAAATTATAAGGACAGTCTATGCCATTGTCCCTGTATTTTTAGGAAGCACCATTTCCATAAACTTTCTTGGCGAAACAGGAATATCTTTCAGTTCACACGTTAAATAACAGAATGTCTTCCACTTCTCTGATAAGTATCAAGAAGGCCAGTAAATTAAAGGTGCATATCAGAGCTCAAATGCTTGTATAAAGGAATTTTATACCAACTCTGAGAAGAGGATAAAAACAACCTGTATTGTAAACATTTCTGAGGGTTCCCAGGTGATGTCACATCAGTAAGGAATGAATTGGTGCCACACCCCTAGAAGTCCCTGTGATGGAGCTGAGGTAGCTGCTGGTCCTGAAGGTGTGCACGTTGGGACATGTGTGTGACAGTGCCCAGCTCTCCTGGTTGTGTTAGGGAGAGCCAGCGGGGTGCCTCCAAGTTGCCTTAATTCAGAGCAAATAACTTCACTCCCAGAATAAGAATGTGCTTGAAATGGTACTGTGCCTGTGCCTTAATCTATCCCTCTCTGTTCCTCTGTTCCCAGGGGAGGACATGCAAATGTGACATGATTCCCTGGTTTAGCCAGAGCAAGTAAAATGTTCTTAAGCTCCTCAGCCCTGCCAGGAACCTGCATCAGCCACTGGCTCTGGCAGATGCTCTAGTTCCCCCACCTCATGGAGGGAGAACTCTGCCAGGGTTTTTTGGAAATCTTTGTGCTTTCTACAGTTATTGGATTGTGCCATGAAAAGGCCTGCATTTATTGTCAGCCTTGTGATGCTTTCAGCCCTCTCCTTGAACACACAGCTTTCTGTTGCCTTTCCAAAAAGTAGAGCTGCTAAGCAAGGAAATTGCTGGGAAAGCTTCCATAAGTACATCTAGTCCTCAGCAAATCATAGCAATCAGTCTAACAGAGAAATTTAACAGAATCTTTCTAAGCAACTTTGTTGCACTAACTGTACATTACCAGGGTTACTCACAGTGCTTGAACCATGCTGTAAGTCACCTCACCATAACACCCTGGATTTTCTGCCACCTGCCTTGCTCCTCAGTCATTAGTTGACACGAGATTCAGACATTCTATCCTTGCCCCACTTGCCTTGCTGCTCAGAGGTGTGGAGCGGACACAGCAGGGAGGGAATGACATTAACAATGCAAATGTCCTACAGAAAGCAGATTGGGAGCTACATTTATTCATTTCTCTGCTACTCTAATGCATATAAATATAAATCTGACTTACTGTCAGCAGGCAAACACTGTTGGAACACATCAAACCCCCTAAAAAGGAAAGAGCAGGGAAGATGTTCTGGAGCCACATGTGGGCAGAATGGATTAGCTGGAAACTGGTGTTAGCCCTTCAAAGAGGATGCTGCTGGTCCTGTAGATCAAGATGAGCACAGGGGAAGATAGGCTGATAAAGCAACACCATGTCTAGCTCACAGCACACAAAATAATAATAAAAAGGGATTGAGCAGTGTGGAAATCCTACACATGTAAAATAATAATGAAACACAGTTTGCTTTTGCACAAAAGAGAAAAAACTGAAACCTTGGAGAATTCATTCCCTTAAGAATGACTTAATGTATACGCCACAGCCAAGGCACTTACTGTTAAGTACAAGGTATTTACTAAGTTTTTCTTACACTGTTGTAATTTGCTCTTTTTAATGGCTTTGCTATTGGAAAACTTTCCTATTACAGTTGATTGTTATAAGTTGTCCTCACAAAGGAAAAAATATAGCCAAGTGTGCAAGACAAGAGGACTACAATGCCCCTAAGTTAAATGCAGGCTTAAAGCATTTGGGTGGATGGCTGAAGGGTTCCCCAAACTACTGGGTCTGAGCCTTGAGCATAGGAAAATTTCCCATTCATGCTTAGGGGGAGCGCAGCCACGGGGTTCTGTGACAGCATCTATGGCACTGTTCAAACTTCTCAACAGCAAGAGGTGCCATGGTTGGCTTATAAAATTGATTCATACTTAGACCCTCAGGAAATCAACAAGTCTTTAAGAAACCAACAATAGCAGCATCAGAAGACTTCAGTTAGCAGGGATGATCAAAAGGAAACTTTATCTCTTTTTTTCCTCAGCATGGGCAATCCTGTAAGAATTCTTTTCTAAAACTGGCAGATATTTGTGAGGCTGGTTTCATCTGACAGATGCTGTGATTTTCTTGCTCCCTATAAAGTGGTAAAGCATAGTACAGTAATTACCCCATTGATGCTCCCAGATCAGAAGAGAGTGATGCAAGAATCAAGTATCATCTCATGGTTACACTGTTTTTCCAGCTGGCAGTACAATGTGCCACCCTGCTGTGTGTGCCACTTCCATCTCTGGATATGGGGAAAGATGGATGAAATCAGGAAGCAATCTTCAGAAGAGCTATCAAAGATTGGAAGCACCACGGCCAACCTGGGGCCTGCCCATGGAGAAGCTGGACTGAGGACAATTGGAAGGGACTCCAATATTTGTTAAACCTTCAGAACTTCATTGTTCAAACAGGACAGTGGAGCACAGCCTGATGGACTGGACTGATCTTGTAACAGGGTGATTTTTCTGTAACACACTGTTAATGCTGAATTTGTTTGTAAAATCTGGGTTGGTCTCTGCCATATAGCAATTGTTTTGCATATACATAAGAATGCAATTCACTAAAATTAGGCACAGAATTAAGTTAACTCTATCACAGTGCAGTCAAACCCATTATTTGGCACCATGTGGCACAGCTTCCCTGCCAATTTTAGTAGCTGTGGCAGGGAGGTGAGGTGGACAGTGCACTGCTGACCTCCACACATGGTTACAAGTCCCCTTCCAACCTGCCTAATGATGAGAACTTAATCTGGAGTATACACAGAAGGAAAAAAACCTAAATGTGATTGTGCCATTTCAATAAGCCTGATTAGCTAATAAAGGTCAGTCTCATTAGAAGCTCTTCAGGGAAGGATCCACTGAAGGAAATTAAGCAGCAAAAGAATTTTAACATGCTGTCCTCCCTCGTCTGCACCACACAATTCAAGGAGGATTCGATGAGAAACCAAATTATTTGAATAAGTGATGAAGGTGTTGATACACAGGCATTCTGTGACAATAGAAATGCATTTCTAAACTGCCAGAAGATTATTCCATGTCATGCAGAGAGTCTCTGTTTACTCCCTGCATAGGACATAGTAGTTGTCTTGGGTCCACAAAGGAAGCTTGCCCCTGAAGTACATCTCCTACATTACCTCTCTACTGCACAATACCCAGACTCCCATCTCCCTCCCTGTCCCAGGTAGTTAAGCTCCTACACAGCACCCTGATATGCCATTTCCTTTGATTTCCATATATTCTGCCTCCTTCAACTATGTGTTAATAGAAGCTGCTGTCTACTCGTGGGTATGACATCCTACTCTGGGGTAACTCCATTCACTCCTGTAAAGACCATTCATGAGTTATGTCTACCTCCTGCTTCCCACCTCAGGAAAATCTACTTCCAGAAGTTATAATATGTTACAGTACAAAAGCATGCAATTAAGTTATAAGAAGTACTTTTTTCAAAACATAGAATGGACCTTTGCCATGGTCTCCACACTGATCACCCCAGCTAAAGAAATGCTTTTAGCTTTTATCCTGCTCTGAAAGGTCTTAAATCAGAACTGTAGGTGGATTAGATTTTCTCTTCCCATGTTACTAGAGATTCGTACAGCATAAAAGAGAACAAACAGTTCAGTCCAGTTTTAAAGATGGAAGTTTAACTGAGAAAGTAACTGACAGGTCTCTGGGTTGCACTGGCCACTGAAAAAAATGCAGTGGTTAAGGAAGAGAATATGATTCTCTGTTGTTTCTATTGCTAGGCCAGAAGAATGCAGCAGCAGCACTCCTGATGCTAATGTTCTAGTTACAGCTGTTCTCTCATCTTTTACGGTCCTTCTGCCATGGGAATAATGTGGAAACAGTAGTTGCTTTGGACCCAGAATGTGCACTGCTGTTAATGAACACTCATAGTACCTCAAAGACTTTTATACCTTTTTAAATATACATTTTTAATGAGACATGAAGGCATTTTTAGCTGGGCCGAGTTCATGGGCTCCCATCAGAAGAGCTTTATCATAACGTGTTGGGTTTGGCTGGGGTAGAGTTAATTTTCTTCACAATACTTGCTATGGGGCCATGTTTTGGATCTGTGCTGAAAACAGTGTTGATAATATAGAGATGGTTTTGTTATTGCTGAGCAGTGCTCATACAGAGTCAAGGCCTTTTCTGCTTCTTTTATCAGTGGGCTGTGGGTGCAGAAGAAGTTGGGAGGGGGCAGAGCTGGGACAACTGACCCTGACAGATCACAGGAATATTCCACGCCATATGGCATTGACATGTAAAGCTGGGGGCAGAAGGAGGAAGGGGGCACAGAGTGATGGTGTTTATCTTCCCAAGTAACCGTTACACATGATGGAGCCCTGTTCTGCCAGAGATGGTTGAACACCTGCCTGCCCATGGGAAGTAGTGAACTAATTCCTTATTTCTCTTTGCTTTCACTCGCCAATTTTGCTTTCTCTATTAAACTGTCTTTATCTCAACTCATGAGTGCTCTCACTTTTACACTTGATTCTCTCCCTCATCCCACTGGGGTGAGTGAATAAATGAGTGTGTGGGTCTTAGTTAACCAATAGCAGTTAAACCATGACAAGTATCTTCTGCCTGAGATCAGAGAAATTTGACTTCATCCTCAAAAAGACAACCATCTCATTGGTGCTGGGTTGATGCAGAGACTAATCTTCCATGTTGACAGTCACAGGAACAAACTCACCACATCAGCTGTTCAATCTCACAGTTATGCACTGCAGGTCCCTACAGGAGGTGCAGACATCTCTTGGCAAAGCAGAAGAGTAAATATAGGAAGGGAGGATGTGGGTTCAGGACACCCTCACTTCTATTGGGGAACAGAGTAAAGTAGGATCGCCTTTCTCCATGGGACCATTGTGCTTCTTGTGGCTAGAACGGCTTCAACAGAAAGGTCTAGAAAAAGAGGCAACTGGTTCAAGAGATCGAGAGATATAAGATGCAGAGCTACTACCCAGAAAAAGAAAGGAGTAAGGGGACAGTAATTTCTTTATCAATACTGAAGGTGAACTTCCTTACCACTGATCCTGAAGTGCTCAGCAAGCCCTGAAGATCCTGGGTCACGTTTCTCTGGACACCGTCTCCATGGGTTGGAACTGTTGGTGGCATCGTTCGCTCCTGTGGGGTTTTTCTCTAGATACTTCACACAACTTCAGGGGAAAAGAAAGAAAAGAGACTGTAAAACCTCCCGAGTAGTCTTTGAATTCTGCTGTTTGTGACAGGATGCTTGCGGGGATGTCTTCCTTACCCTACTGTGGAAAGGAGAAATATGCTTTCAATTTGTTCATTCCTTTTGTGATAATCACAACAAAGATGAAGAAAATTTATCCATTTTTTGGTAGCCAACATTTTTTAAAATTCCCTGCAATCTTTTGTCTGAAGAGGAAATAAATGGAGGAGTCAGGGATTCATTAGGCAAATAAATAAAGCAACCTCCCTACATTCAGGTTTTAAAAATATCCTGTCAAAATGCTTTGATTTTCTTTGCTTTGTTTACTTTTGTGGCTAAAATAAAAACTTAAAACCTTCCTAAGTATTCACCTTAATATCCAAATTTTACAGAAAATTGTTTTAATTAAACCATCTTGTGGAGTTCTTTTCACAGCCATGGAGCCATTTGTTGCCGATGCCCTGCCTTAAGTGCTACAGCACTGAGTTAATGTGGTCATGGGGCTTATAAGAGTAACTTTGTGAGGGCTTCAGCTTTTATGTTTGCTTGTTTATTCTTAGAGACATATTTAAAGGGGCTTTAGAGCCCTGAACTGGCTCTTGACTGATCAATAGCTGTTCATGGAGACTGGTTTTCCCTACCTTGTTTTTATACTATTTGCTAGCCTTTTTTTCTGGTAAAATTCAGCTTTGCTGTAGCTGGCCAGAAGCAGTTCTTCATTCAATGTTGCCTTGCCCCTTCTCTGCCTCTGCTTCCTCTGTGATTTTTTTGGAACCCACCTGTCAGGACGGGGATGTGCAGGCAGCAGACATTAAGCAGGGAGCTGCTCCACCCAGTGGGTGCAAGCAGCAGGCACCACACGCACGTCTTAGCAGAAAAGCGTAGGAAGCTTCGCGTGGAGGTGTTCGAGCAAAGGATGCATAATCCTGTCCCTCGGGGAGATCACATTCCATCACGTCCCGTCTTCAGCTGCTCCAACTCCAAGCGACACGATGCAGTTGGGAAATCAGGTCTAAACCTGCAGAGGGGCTGCACCCAGTACAGTGTTACCCATAAAGCTCGATGCTGGCTTCTTGCCTTGGGGCTGTCTACAGAGGCTGGGCAGTTGCATAGTCCCTGTCCTGGACACTCGAGGGTCCCCGGGCTGATACCAGTGGGTCTGGAGCCCCGATCAGCCGACCCAGCTGACAGGACATGGTGCACATAGCCCTGGTAAAGGAATGATGAGGCTGCCACAGCTGGGGGCAGGCAGGGCTCGTTACACCAAAAGTAGCACAGTGCAAATATGTTTGTGCTAGTCTGACCTCATGAAACCAGGCTGTGAATCAAAGAAGTCCTTACTTTGAGTAGTATAGCATAACAAAGCTTGTGTGTTGAACACACATTCCCATAAAGCATCACCATGATATACTGAGAGATGAGGGCCAGGAAAATCTGCTTCTGCCTACACCCTGGCCCTTCCCTCTCATGCGCTTGGCACCAGGCACAGCCAGGCAGGCTTTTGCATTAGTCAGTACCAGGGGCGCTGCAAACAGATGGTGTGAAGCTGGGGCAAAAGCACTCCTGCTCTGCTGACTCACCCCAGCAGGCAGTCCAGTCCAGTCTCATTAGCATCAGCTCTGAAATGTTAACTGCTGAGTCCCTTGGGGGAAGGATTATAACTCAAAGGAGGGACAAGGTCAGAGGATACTCAGTTTATAGAAATACTTCAAGGTTGTAACTAAGTACAGCACTATTTTGGGAGGAGGTAAGCCTGGGCAATAAACTACTGAACAACAGAAGCTACTGAGAATTAGTCGGATTTCTGCCTACCCCTGTCTGCAAAGGGATAAACCTAAGGGAGATTTTGAAAAGTGCGTTGTGTCACAAGCAGCCCTGGGTGTAAAGAGAAGAATTCTGTGTTCCTCATGTAAAACAGCCAATTAAGGCTTGACCCTCAAGTATACTTCACAAGAGACTAGAAAGGCTCTGGGCCACCCTCTGCCCAAACAGCTCTTAGTTCATGATCTAATCCTTGTATTTTTAGCCAAGAGTGCACAACATTATTCTATTTCCTGAATTAAAGCAGAGTACTGTTACTATTAGTATTTGATAGCTTTATACTGCAATGGTTGTGAGAGCATCAAGAAAGTTCATCTGAATTGTACAAGGTGCTGCACAGATTTATAATTGATGGTGGCCCCTTGAAGCATCCCCAATGCCTTACACCAGGTGGTTCAGTTTCGTGCATAACAAAGCATGTCAGGCATTGTTCTCTGACCAGAAACTGAGATTGAAGCTCTTTGATGCCTTGCTCTCCCATAGTGCATAGATGGTCTGCCAATATCAGGCAATTTCTCTGCTCCCCCAGGCTTCTGGAAAGATGCTGAACACACTACGGCAGACATCTGGGGGAGTGCTGGAGCCTGGAATCATTTCAGAGCTAGAGTTTCACAGAGAAAAGGCTTCTTACCCCTGAGAGGACCTGGGCTAGAGGAGAAGAGTAATAAGTCAGTGGAACCCATCCCAAGCATGCTGTGACTACATCATTAAAATAAGCTTTCAAGCAGGGGCAGCCTCTCTCCACTCCTCCTCTCCAAATTCACATCAGGCTTTAACAGTGCTTCCGACTTGGGCTAGCTGGCCTGGCACAGACTACTCACTCAACTCACTGTGCTTTTGCATAATTAATTATCCTTTCACCTTGGCAACATGGATGTATGAAAAACATGTTTATTTCAGACCTGTGGTGTTAAGTTTTATGAAACTGCTCCACAGCTGCTGGCCGAATGAACAAATGGTTGTAGGAAGGTGTAAAGATTCCCAATTGCAACTACACACAGATTTGTTCTCTGCTCTGTAACACTACAGTGTGCTGGCTATGCACTGACTGCCAAGTACTTGTGGGACTGATGAGCCTTTTCAACCAGGTTTCAAATGCTGAGAATTCTGTGGAGCAGAGGAACATGACCTGTCAGAGGTGGCCAAAGAGGTCATTTTGATCTGAAGGATGAGCCCAGCAGGAAAACGAGATGATGTGTCACTGTGAGTGACAATGTGATCTGTGGACCAGCCTTACCAACTACATAACCTTTGACCTCCTGACAGGCCCTTTGGTTCCCCATGGTGCAGCTGATGGTCTCCCCAAGAAGAAGAGCTAGAGGATCTGAAGTATCTTGCATTTGCTGAGCAGAGAGAAAGTACCCTGTGTCCTCCTTGCTGGGCTGCAGCACTTGCAAACAGTATGTAGGATAAGGAGCAATCTCATGTCATTGTGGCAATAGTGATGATGTGAAATGCTGCAGCTTCCAGGAGGACAGGCAGGTCTCTGCACGTGTTGCCACTGGTATTATATGGTCTCTTTGCCACAACAGCATTAGCAGCGCAACAGGGAATTGTATTTGCTCGCATAGAGTCCAAGAATTAGATTCTCACAACATTTCTTACAAGCAGAAGGATAATGAGGATGGAAGAAGCAAATCCATCAGAGGAAGAGAGTAGCTTGGTAGGTTACCTATTGGCATTCTTTCACCTCCCTTTTGAAGGCAGGAATGGAGTCAGTATTTGGAAGTACTTCCAGTTTTGCTGAGCCACATTTTCTTTTAGCAGAAATGAGATAGGTACAGAAGGATGAGCTTCCAGCAGCAGGTGAGTGAGGTTTTGTCTTCCATCCTTGCTGGTTGTTGCCAGGAAGGCTAGGGCTCACTCCATACAGCTTCATTCCTAAATTGTCTTGCCTTTACTCCTCTTGGCCTGGGGGGACCACAGAGATAGAATGTTCTTCAGCCAAATCTGTAAGGACAAATTTTTCACCACTCTTCAAACTGCTTGTTCTTTTTCAGTTTGCTCAACTGAATACAGCTGAGTGCTTCAGCTCTGGGCCTACGTAAAAAAAGGGCTGAAAGAATTTGATGGTGATAGCAATAGATGTAGACAGGGGGAAGAGCAGGCTGGCCTTCAGGACATTGTTGGGGCACAGGTCTACAGAGGATATACCTGTGCCTGCTGCCCTTTCTTTTTAATCAATGTACTCGGTGTGGCTGCCAATTTGCGGTCCCAGGCAGAAGTGGCAGCCACACACAGCACCCAGCTTCTCCTTGGGTCCAGTGAGCTGCCAGCTGCCCCTAGGAAAGAACCTCCTAATCAGGCAAAAGCTCTGTTTCTTAAACCCTGCAAGCAAACCAGCTGTTCATATACAGAGGAAGCATTCCAGCATTATTTTTATGCTTACCTTACTGACGTAACTGAAAAGCATCAAAAAACAGTCAGCAATTTTCTTTTAGCTGACAAACACTTGCAGCAGCAATTTTACAGGTGATGTTTATTGGTTAAAGTGACCCCACCTCCACTTTACATCCAGCTGAACAATTGAAAATTTCATCCCAAGAAACACTAAAGTGCAGCTGGGGTATGTTCTGCTTCTCCTTTAAGATTAACAACCACATCCATTAGTCCACTACAGTGGATGTAAAAAGCAGAAACTGCACATTTCTTATCACTTGACAGCTGATTCCACCCGCTGAGAAGAAACTCTGCTGTCTACAGCCTTGATTCAGCACAGCAGGAGGAAAATGGCCTATGACAATCACACTACACATCTAAAACTCCTTACAACCTTAAAAAGGTAGGAGGAGAAACAGGGATTGAGCAGAGCTGGCACTTATAAAAAGTTAAAGGAGCATTCTTGAGAAAAGTGAATTTTGCTAGAAAACCAGGATGTGCAACCTTTTAATCTCCAGCCTACCTCTGTGGAAGATATGGAACAAGAGGAAAATAGGGAAATCATGCAATAAGATCATTACATGCCTTCTTTTAACAGGGAACTGCTGCCAAACTACCAGCATGTCATCTCCTTTCTCATGACAGCTATGTAATATCAATAGCATTTACTTGCTGAGAAACACACAGTTACGCCTCAGAAACACAACTGAAAACTAAAGATAAATAAATCAGCCCTGGTTTCTTAAAGAAAATGCAACATTTATTCCAAAAATAATTTGTGGACACACGGACTAAAAATGATAATTGTAGAGTTTGGGATCTTTTTCCCAGCAGATAGGATTTAGGTCCACAAAGGAGAGCAATTTATTGCAGTAACCTGGGCTTCAACACAGCCCCCAAGCATGGCTGCAACACCTCTTTTCCCCATTCCAGCAGCAACATGCTCCTGCACGGTGATTTTTATTAGCAGAGAGCACTGTTCCTACACGACATCTTTCACAAGCAGGTTTCAAGACACTTCACAAAGCCGAGCTCTCGTGCGCGCTGCCCTCACCGGGAGTCTGCAGGAGCGGCAGACGTGCAACGCCCCGGCCGAGACCGCTGCCCCCAAAGCGACGGCGCAGGCCCGGCCGGGCCGAGGCAGGGCCAGCAGAGGGCGCTCCGCCCCTTCCCAGCCCTCACGGCCCTTCCCGGCGCAAGGAAGGTGGCAGTGGCCTCCGTTCCCTTTTCTTTCCTTTTCCTTCGTCGGAAAGGAAAGAAATCCTCCACGTGGCTTACCGGGGTCTCTGTCCCCCGCCGCCAAGCAGCTCTGCACATCTTCCCTGCCGGGCTTCTCCGCGCCGCTCCCTGAGACGCGCTGTGACCCGCAACGAGAGGAGCCCCGCAGTCGGCTCTACCACAAGGTAGAGAGGGAAGGACTGCTCACCTGATCCCACCGGGAGTCTGCTGCCCAGCCAAGTTCTGCGTGTCTCACTGAGACGTTCCCAGGTCTGCACCCACATGTACTTTCAACTTTAGAGGGCAGGGACCCTGCAGGGCCAGCTAGAAAAGCCTTCAGGGGTGCCTGAAACCTTGAGGGCGGCTGAATCAGCAGCAACTAAAAGTAGCCTGTTACAGAGCACCAGTCCCACTAAAATACAACAGCTGTGAGATACACCAGACACATTCTGGTCACACTCTGTGACACGCACTTACACAGAATATGGCCTGATGTCTTGTGGTCAAGGTCAAAGATCTTGCTGTATTCACCGACCAGTGGACTTCAGCTAGAAGTCCTAACCAAGCCACCACAGAAAAAATACTTCACATACCTCCTCAACGCTATATGCAAATATTGCTTGGCAAAGGCTGGGCATTTCTCGGGTGTTACTTTCTTCACCTTTCCAATGGTCTGTTGGTTCTTCTTCCGTTTCAGACCATGGTCAGAAAAACATGCTAAAGAGAAGGCTAGTATTTCATGGCTCCTACTTACCTCCCATTCATCATTACACAAGTCGGTGTTCTCAGCCATGTGTGATCCCTCCTACTGCATCAGGCTACTTCCCAGCTGCCTGGCAGGCCACAATCTGCTCTTCTCCCTGTTCCTGTCTGCCATTGAAGGCATATAACATTGCAATCTGACAGCCATGAAAGCTGCCAAAATCCTACCCAATGTGAGCCAGCACATCCTGAATTCAGTGCAGATCTTCTTATTAGCTTCATCCGGCATGGATCAGAAATCCTCTCCACTGCTGAAAATCCTCCAAGTCAAGGGGCTTTTTCCACCATCTAAGCAGCTCCCAGCCATCGCAAGGCTGTTCCCAGAACTGGATGCTTGGTAAGTACAGTGACTGGAATGTGAAACAGAATCAATCTTGTGGCACTCCAAAAGCCACTTGGACCTGGCAATTTCCAAGAGCTTTGAGTACATCTGAAGAAATCATAGTAGTGATGGGAGAAGCAGCTAGGTTCAAACTATTATGAGGCCAAAGAGAATAAAAGAGTTCTGAAGCCAAGTTCCTGATTCTGTCTTGGCAATAGCTTACTGCTTTCTTCTGCCTTTTTAAAAAACGGAGGAAAGCTGCCACGCATAAACAATTTTTTCATTGTCTCTCAATATCCAAAGTACCTGACACAGCAAGAAGAAACCTCTCCATGGAGACCATGCAGTCCTGAAGCACGTTGTGGAAATAGCTGTCAGGCCTCGTGAATAAAAAGCGAATTACAAAGTGCATTAGAGTATCATTGTATCAGCTAATAACCTATGAAGGGTTTCTGGTTTTATCACAGACAATAGTTATAAAAAAAGTCTTATTATGCCTAGCTCATCCTCAGGGAACACAGCAGGATTAGTCTTTCTGGGATAAGTGCTTTGTTTTACCTGGGCAAGAGAGAGCTGTGATTTGCATCTGCAAGGTTCTAAGGACAGAAGTGCCAAAGAGCTCAGCTGGGTAAGGGGCCCCTGCCCAGAGCTTTACACCATTACTGTAAACCTAAAGGTAAAACAGTTCTGCTGTCATTTTACTTCATTGTAACCCTCCTATACCTACCTGGTTTCAGCCACATCCTTTTCACTCCACCCATCATCTGGTACTTTTTATCCCTGCTTTCCCTTCCCCTGCCAGGGGTCGTGAATATCCATGAGACGCTTGCCCAGAGCAGTGACATCCACAAGAAAGGGAAATGCTCTGAAGAGCTAACCCAGGCACTGGCCGAAAAGTGGAGCTGAAACTGGCTTGCCTCTCAGCACCTCCCCACCTATTTTTCTGCCTGCTGTCCTCTTCTTGATTCCAAGGATTACTTACAGGTCCTGCACCCAAGACAACTGTGTGTGCCTCAAACCTGCCTTTTCCCCATCCTGTTTTATTTTATTGGGTTTTCCAACTTCCCCAAGTGCAGCACAGGATTTGGTAATCCTCCCTGTTTCTTGGGTCTCTCCTTCCAACTTACCTGCTAGATGTTAGGTCCCCATCCCTTTTCCCCATTGCTGGAGTTCTGGGCATGCACATCCCTGCATTGTTCCACTTCCAGTGCTTCTCTCTCCAACCTTTTTCCCATGTGCATTGAAGTGTCTGAAGACACTGCAAGACTGCTCAATAGTTTAGGTGTTCTCTGGGAGGAAAAGGAGCAGGTGGATGATGGAGACTGGACTTCACATTGAAGGAGGTAGTTGAAAGAAGCCTTTTGAGTTCTACATCTCTCACTCTCAATCACCCTCGTGTGGGCTGCATGCAATTCTGTCAGTCATTTTCATTGCCATTGGTTCCACTTTCAACTGGAGAAACCCAATACTCACTGAAACAGCAATGCATAAAATAGAACCTAAAGGACAGTCACCAGGCTATAAATTCCCATCCCTGAGTCAATGCATATTTTAAGCCAAATGAAGGAGATCTATCAAGAAAAGCTGGGAGAAAATAGAAGCTAAGCTAGTAGTCTGGTATTTGGGATGCTTCCCTGCAAGATGCAATATCAAATCCCCTTGGAGAGAGGAGGTAATGAAGCAGAGTCTTCGAGCATCCTGGATGAACTCTGTACCCACTGGGGTGTCTGTAGAAGAGAGGAAATACTGGCACGTTCCTTGTCTCTCTCACTTCCCACCTCCCATGTTGTCTTCTTGCTGGAAACTCTATTAGAAACCTTTGAAGTGGCCATGAAGTGCATGGACAAAAAAGGCTCAGTGCATACAAGCACCTGCTTATCTTACTTAAGGGCTGTGAATCAAAATGCTTCCCCAAAGGTTCCCTAGAATATTAGCTCACAGGATAATGGGTGGATGAAAGATTAAAGGACAGGAAATAAAAGGTGAAAATAAGGAGCAAACCTTCATGAGAGAGGGAGTTCACCAGGGCAGTATCAGAGGGCCGAGTGTTGAAGGCTGTGATGTTTGGTGAACTTAGTAAATTACCTGGCGAACGAGTGAGTAATAAATGTGACAAACCTCCCGGTGGCTTGAGGATATGCTGAGTAAAACAGAAGGGTTATCTGTGAAGAGCTGCAAAACAACCATATGCTACCAAATGACAAGGTGAGAAGACAGCAGAAAAACTGCAACCTAGAAATTCAGAATAAAGGACATGGGAAAAATAGTGCTGACCTCATTATATCAAGACGGGCTCTTGGGCCTATTCTTAAAAATAATGTCAACTTAGTTTATGTTCCATAGTAGTTAGAAAATTAAGTGTCAGGGATACTTTGGGTAGGGGTAGTGAACACAATGGAGAATGTGAGGATAGCACAGCAGTGCATCTGCATTCCAAAAACTGTGCACTGCTGGTCCTGAAATCTGCAGAAGGGCTGAGCAGAAAGTAAAGGGCTCAGAGAATAAGAGCAATGGGAAAGATTAAAAAGTGCTTCCGTACAAAAAGTAAGATTAAGACCAGACCAAGTTTGGAAAAGAGACAACTGAAGGCTTTTATATACAATCCTGACTCCTGAATCCTCCTGACCACATCATTCCCTGAAAACGTGAAAACAAATCCTTTAGAACATTTTTCCATGTCAGGAGTGCAAACATGGTATTAGGATTTAAGAAGTGTCTGCATGACTGGCTGATAAATACCTTTACAAGGCACTGAAGAGTTTGATTATCAAGGCCTTGTACAGACAAACAGTGGATTCCTGTACATCCCACAATTTGCCTGTCAGTTAACTTCACATATGTGTTAGCAGACCAGGACCACAGAGAACTTAGAGGAAAGGGGATGGCACTAAGATTATGGTGTCCTCAGAAGTTGCTACTAATTTTGAATGCCTTCGTTCGTGAAGTCATTTGCAGGAAGGGATTTTTAGTCATGCCTTACATACAAGGCGTAACCATCTCTGCGTACACAGTAGCAGTTACATGATGAACACGGGTGCCCTCAAGATTGGGTGTGCAGAACTACCGAACAGCCACAGCGCCTGATGAAATGGGATAAAAAGCAGGTCAGCCAGCCTTTCCTGAGTACAGTCTGGAGCCTTGGCCCTGGACCACAGAGCTGCCCTGTTCTCCTGGCAGGCCTGCCGGGTTTGCTGCCATCTGGGCACCCCACCTGCTCCAGGCCGTTGGGGAGATCTCTGTTCGACTCCATAGCCAGCCCTGTGGTGCTTTTGAAAAATCCATTTTCTCATTTTGTAACCTTTTCTCAGGTCCCAAAGGACTCAAATTCTTCTGTTTTCTTTCCCAACCCAAAGAGATGCACTTCAGAAAGCATGGCCCCTTCCCTTCAAACCTCCTGCTTAGAACTGATTGTGGCTAAAAACCCTAAGCACAAAGCTGTGTAAGGGGAATCCTTGCTGGTTTTCCCCCTCATGTGAGGACAAAGGTGAAGTTCAGAAGCCAGCAGAAACTCAGCATTTAACCCACTTCAGCACCTTGTGAAGCTGATCCAGCCTTTATCTGTGTATTTAGACACTGCCACTTGATCTTTTCAAATCTGCCCTGTATAAAAGCACTAAAATTAGTCTATTTTAAAACACAGTAGACAAAGTATCCCTTAACCTCCCTCTCCCCCCAGAAAACCCCAACATCTCATGAAGCTTAGAAAAATTTTCTGTTTTCCCACAGGCTTGCTCCAAGACTACTCTGCCACTTCCTACTTGAGAAACTTCAGTAAGACAGAGACTGGTGTGCATTTACACACAGAGTTTCGTTCTCTCTCTTTTCTCATCATGAAATGGTTCACATCTCACAATGAGTAGCCCTTGTTTTTCCTGTTCTGCTGGCCCCTAGATTGCTGGGAAAACACCTCAAGGGCTCTTGTCCAGGCCTGCTGCAGCTCCTCCAGTGACTGTTGTGTGAAGAACCCGTCTGCCTCTTCTTGACCTCAGATGGAGATGTCTTTGCCTGCCAACACCTTTCTCTGAGGCACTTCCTGTCATTTCTGCCCACTCTAGCAACGAAGACAACAGGATGCAGATAGCATGCTGTGATTTCAATGACTCTCCCTTATGTAAGCTATGACCCATACTTTTGCTTTCTAATAAAGATGGCTCACTTAAAAAACAAATACGGCTAAAAACTATAAGGTTTTAGTGGGGAATTGAGATCTAACTGCAAAATCAGACCAAACAAATCAGAGGTGTGGAACTAGTGCTGATTTGAGTGCTGCTTTTAGGCCAGGGAAGCACTGAAAGAGGAATCACAAAGAGGGAGACTCACATTTCCATGGTTCTTGAACAGTCAGCAGAATACAGTGCAGCTCTCAGATATTTGGCCTCCATGAGGGACTTTCTAGCTGACTAGATCAGCTAGAAAACTTCACACATGCAAAATTCTCCAGTTTCAACAGCCCTAAGTATGGCAGAACACAAGTCATACTGGCAAAAAGCCAGTACTATGTACTCCTCTCTGTCCCTTCTTTTTCCCCAGGCTGTGTCTTGAGCCTGACCTGATGACAAATGTAAAGCAGAGGAGGTCACAAAACAACCTGCTAGTCAATAATGCTATTAGGACTTGCAGGCTGTGGTGACTGACCAGTCTACCAATGTGAAGCATAACATGGAGGAATGGAATTTGTCAGATGCTTGTGCACAGCTTGAAAGCACCTAAACATATGTTTTCTAAAAACATAAAGGTGCTGCAAAGAATGTTAAAAGCAAATAGCTGTGCACTTATATTATTATCCCACTATTAGGATCAAATGTGATGGGTCAGGGAGGAAAGGAGAGTGAAGTGTTCCCCATCTCCCATGCATGCTATGCTTGCAGCAGAAGCTGGCACTGCAGAGCTCTGGGCTGCTCCTCTGGGCAGAGCTGGACTGAGACAGAAGCCTCGAAGGAGGAAGGGCCAGGCAAGCACACAGTAGTTGTTCCTGCTGTGTGTGGGCAGGCACATCCCAGGCGTTATCTCTGGCACACTGCAATTTGGGCATGACACAGCTTGTTCCTTCCACACAGCCGAAGTTATCACTGAGCCTCCCAGCTTCAGCTAAGCAAACTCCTTTTGGGTGTGAGATACAAAGAGATGCAAATGTGCCGCTGCTCCTTCCACAAAATAAGTGAGCAGTCAAGCCCTTCTTTTCAGCCAAGTGCTTCAATTGCTCAACTCAGTCTCGCCTTTCAACTCAGCCACAGGCAGACACAGCTTCGATGCCAGGGCCATTGGAGCAGCCCCTCTTGCTGCATCAGATCCCAGGAGGCAGAACAGCAGTCAGCAGCCACCAGACAAAGTGAACAAACTGCTGGAAAAGTGCAGGAGGGATGGGAGGAAGCAAGAGGAAAGAACAGAAATGAACTTTAAAACAGCACTATGACAAGTGCTTGGTTTTTTGCCCCTGTGGTGTGAAACCTCTGTTTAGTTACTAGTTGGTGGCACTTGCCACTATCACAACGTGACATTAGGAAACTACATTTAGTCCTAGTGCTTGAATACATCCTAGCTTCAGTCTCTGACTTCTTTGCGTGTCAATAGCTGATGGGCTTCTTCAGCTGCCAGGAGCATCCTCTGCCTGCAGCTGTGGCTCCCCAGCATGTGTGTCCTTCTTGTAAGGCAGCACAGAGTGAAGGACAACCAGGGGGCTCAATCTAGGCCCTGATTAAAGCATTAATAAGTAGTACTGAGTACAGAAAAGAGAAGTCCCTAGAAACAAATCAGAACTGGACTGTAGGAAGCTGATTAGTGGAGTGGAGCAAACAATGCTCAGCATCCACCAAGCTGCAGAGTTCTCCTTTCTGCCAGGCTCACCAAAGGGAAAATAGGAAATGTGGGTCCTCTGCTGCTGGCCCCAGGCAGAGGACATGTTGTGGACTTTCAAGGAGGGTACAGACTCCTGTGTCATGAACTTTTGGAATGTAGGTAAAACACAGCCCACATGACTGCTGCTGAGGTTACACCTTGCTTCTAATAACCCCAACAGAAACCTTTACATGATGAAGAAAGTAATGTGTTGCCCAGAGAGACCGTGCATCTCCATGCTCGGAAGTTTTTCTTCAAGACCCAACTGGATAAAGTCCAGAGCAACTGGCTGGACAAGAGACTTCCTGAAGATCCTTCCAACCTGAGTTATCTTGCAACAGACCTTAAAATCTGCAGCCTGCAGCCCTGCAGTTTTCTGAGGATGTGCAGACAGCTGCAGCACCCTGGTTTTATTTCCCATAGGAGTTCTCCAGTTAGCCACACCTTGCTGTGCCACAAACAGCCCAGCCCACTTTAAATCACTGACACAAAACATCTGGGAAAAACACGAGCTGGTTATGATACACTGAAATTACTTCTGAAGGGAGACAGTTCCATCCAGGCAAGCACAGGAAAAGCCAGAGAGAGGGACTTGCTTCCTGAGATCTTACTCACTGAGTGGGGCAAAACCCCACAAGGTCCCCAGCAGCTCTGTCTCCCCAAAGCTGACTGACTCCTCAGGCTGCTGCTGTACAAAGTGGGAAAGGATCTGCCTTTCCCAGACAGTGGCTGCAGCTGGTCTTCCTTACAGAAAGGGGATCTAAGCGGCTGCCATCAGTCACAACCTGCCTTGGGGCTCCAGCAAGACCAACTCACACAAACTCCCAGCCCCACTCGCCTCATGCCCACCCAAAGCTGCTGGGGGAAGGGGATCTCACTGCACAGCTCTGAATATTTCTATGGGCTTCTTTTCCCCCAGCATTGCCTTAAAATGCCCAGCAAGGATTTCCTCACCACTGCCATTATCAGGAAGAGAAGGCATCTGTACAAGCCTCATCATCTCATTGCTCAGCTCCCAGCCATCAGTAACCACCTCAGCACAGCCCATGTCTCTGCTCCAGCTGCAGCAGTAGAGAAGTATCATCCCTCCTCCAGGGAATCCAGCTTGGGATGCCATACCAGCAGATAAACTGCAACCTCCTCTATTCCCCTGCTGTCTTGCAGCAAAGCAAGTTGCCCACATACAAGACTAACATCATGCTGAACTGCCTGCCAGGAGAGAGCTGACTGCTTTAAAAGAGGATTTAGCTGTCAGCCCAGCGGAAGGCACTAAGAGACGAGAGAAGAATTACATAAAGGTTTTAAAAGCAGACCACTCAATCCTCCCAGGCTGTGCCTGGTTTATGGGGACCTTTCCCTCAACAGGAAAAGCTGTGGAGGCTCTCACAATACTTGTTCACTGCGTTGGGACACAGTCTCTCACAGAAACAACAGGCTATCATAATTACACTTTCAGATGAGTAAAACCTGAATGTGTTGCATTTCATCCCATCTCCTCTCCCTTAATCCCAAAACAAGCTCCCCCAGGCCTCTTCCCACCAGCCTCTCCCCTCACAATCCCTGATCCTGTGTGCCTCACAGCTCACCACACCCAGTTACCACCCTCTGACCAGCCACATCCAGCTATCCAAAAAACTGTCACAGGGAAACACCATCTTTGCACTGGAACGTAGACAAGGAATACAAAATTGTTTCCAGGAACATAAAACATTACTCTGTGGGAGAAATGGGTGAAACAAGAAGGTGGCCCCTGTTGCCCACACTGCTCCCACAGCCACCCACCTTCTGCTGAGCCCAGTCACGGCTCCGGCTGCAGGGAGATGCCTGCAAGTTGCATCCTGCCCTGGTTTAGGCTGACCTATCACTGTGTGTGGTGCAGCGTGGGAACCTCTAGCATGAATTCATTATGAATGTGGACAGGGCAACTCCTTGACGTGAAGGAAGCTTTCTCCTTCAACTCAGTTACCAGGATCCAATTACAAATGGTGAGACAGCATCTAGTTTTTTTTCCAAGATTCAACCTCAATTTTTCATCAGATGCTTCGATTTGCTCTTGCTGCTTCAGAGCTCTCTTGCCCTGTAACTTCACTGCTAGCAAGAAATGAATTTTCTTTCCCCACATGCCTTGTAGGGATTTATTCAGTGACCTGGAAGACACTTTCCCGCAGACTGACCTAGTTCCACATTTCTGAGCTGTGCGGAATGCTGATCCAGTGGGCCAAAAAAACATCTGTTCAAAACACTCCCAAGGTCATCTCCCAAGTGAAAGATGGAGATCTGGAAAACAAAACAAATGGATTATCTGCCCCACCCTCCCAAACCTAAAACCTGATGTTGCATGCTCACAGGTTTGGCTCTGGGATGCTGAAAGCTGATGAGCCAGGACAGTTTGGTTTTCACCTAAATTAGCTTCAGTCCAAGTAAGTTCTAAAATCCTGATAAATTTAAAAAAACCACTGCCTCTCCTTTGCATCACTCTGGTGAAGCCCAGAGTCACCGTTAACGGCAGTAAACCCTTGTAAATGGGCTAAGAAGATATATTTGTGCAATAATACAAGTAAAAAGTCAAGAGATGAAGTGTTTTCTACATACCAAGTAATGGCCTTAAAAGGGATAAAAATTAGGAATCTAATAGAGAATGGAACTCTCGTATCCATAAGCACTGAGAAAAGTGGTACAAGAAAGCAGGAAGAAATGGACACTCTGGAAAGTCTTAACAAATCCAACAAAATCAGAAAATGGTTTAGAAGAACCTTTAAAATGAGTTTTATTGTCAGAATTTTACAAGTAGCCTTCAGTGGCATCATACAAGAAGAACTCTGTTGCAAAACTCTAATAAATAGTCTGCCCCAAGTCCCAAAATATTTTTTGAAATAAAATAAAACCAAACTTAAAAATAAAAGAGAATAAAAGCAAGACTTCAGGATGCTCAGAGATGTTAGCAATATTTCCCATTTACAAATAATATCAGGCATTATATAAATCTCCTTCATACAAGTCATTAAAAAACCCAAGACATTCTAAACCTTTACAAAAGCACTCCAGAAATAGTTCCAAAGAGATCCATTTCCATGACAAAACATTAGAGAAGAACTCCATGGGGATTAGCATCACAAATGAAGTTTGAGGTTGAAGTGTAGTGTGTACTTGTGTGCAGCAAGATTAAAGAGCGTGAAAAAGGGATTTGAAGAGAGCACGGAAGTCTGTGACAAGACTGTGCCAGTGATTTTCATCTGTGTATTTGAGAATGTGATAAAGGGGAGTGAGAGGATGCTCTCGAAATTAACCCCTAAATACACTGCACTTTATGGAAGGCAATATTTACTAAGATAGGAACTATATCCTCAGAAGGGAGTAGAAAAGGTTTCTCAGCACACTGCACAGTTCAACACCTGTGCAGACTGCAGTGCTTAAAAGTTGTATTTTGACACCTAAAAGGTACTTTCTGTAGAGGTAACACGTTGTGGCAAGTTAGCTGTTCCTTCAAAGAACAAGAAATTAACTTTGCTGGCATGAAGCAGTTTGGGAAATCTCATTCTAGACAGTTTCACCGGGGACTGGGGATTTCAGAGCTCCAATCCTGTCCCAGTGCTTTGAAAAACACACCTCTCTAATTCCCCTTTACATATTCCTCTGTCTTCCATAGTAAAGGATTTATAAGGTCTCTCATGCAATAAAACACAACTTGAATAAACTTTTCTCAAACCTGCTGTGATTTGAGAAAACCAGAGAAACAGAATGGGAGGGCAGGCACAGTGATGGTTTGTGTGGTTTTTCATGGAGACATTTCAGGGGGAAAAAAAAAATCTTAATCTCTTTACAACTTCAGCTTAAGTCTCCTGCACATATGCAAGGAACAGACTCCCCTGGAAGGGAAGGGGGCTGCACTTACTGAACTGAGCACTGTTGCTGGATCGCTGACGTGTCAGCCTGCCTGATGTGGTATGAATCGCAGCATGCCTCGCTTTGCTGTTTGTAAAGGTACTTGCAGCCATTGTTTCCACAGGAAACAAAGGTGCCAGAAATGCTGATGCAAGAGATGTGTGATAGATAATACGCCTCACCCATGGCTCACCTCTCTAGTCTCACTCTAAGCTGTGACGCTGGTTGTACTGTACCATACACTATGGACACGCGCTCTCTGCGATGTACGGGAAGGTAGCACTAGTAATCAAGCGCAAATTGCTAAGGAGACACCTAAAACATTGCATTACATCCCCTTGTCTGTGGCATACTTCAGAAAACAATGTTAGAAGAGCAGTAAAGTAAACATTTCTTTCTAATTTTCTAGATGTCATAATATTTGCCAAAGCTGCAAGGAAAAGCAGATTACCTGAAACAGAGAGAAAGGAGTTAATGGAAACAGAGGCAGATGGAACAGCAAGCCTGATCCTGGCCTCCAAATCATTTTATACATAACAGATAAAGAGACAATGTGCAAAAAATAGACATTCACATTTTAGCAGTTAAACTTTTATTTTACCTTTTTAAAATTATTTACTTTGTTTTTTCTACAAAAGGCAGACATTGATTGTTGATCTGCAATTGTTCTGAGTGCGCGCAGAGATGCAAAAAAGGGTTATTGGAGGATGAAGAACAGGGAATTGCTCTGACTATACTTTCACATGTCATAATTAAGGTGGCATTAAAGCTTAAGTCCCAGTAATAATATTCATAACAGATAGTTTCCTTCCCCGTACACCGTTCTCAGTTCATATCAATTGTGTTGAAAACCCATTCGGTGAATTTCTTCAGCTTTTCAGTTGCATTCTGGGATTCCTCCTGCAACCTCAAGTTGTCTTCCCGCAAATGCTGCACTTCAGCCTGAAGGCTGGCCTTGTCCTCTTTTTCCTTAGGCATAAGGAAAAATACAGATCTTAGTGGAAATTTTAGGTCATGCTTTCCATCTATCTAGAGCAGCAAGAATCTCTTAAGAGAGCATAAGTCTCATTCCTTTTAAGAATTTTATGTGCAGAAACACATGGGTTTATATCCAAGGGACATTAGGGATGTTTTCTTCGTCACATTTTGCTTGCATGAACAGAATTTCTTTGTATTAGATTCTAATACAGAAGCTGGCTCCCCAGGTGGTCCAATAAAATTGGGCATGACCAGTTCCGTATGTACAAGTGCTGATGGTGAACTAGGTAAAGGGTAGAGAATCTTCCTGCAAACACTTTCCCAGCTAAGAGACTTTATCTCACTGTAGCAGATCCTTCTTGGACCAAGTAAGCATTAAAACAATACAGGAAGTTTCCACAGCAGAAATTACATGTTTAGATAACACTGTCAACTTTTCATCAGCAGGACACACTTATATGGACTAACTTCAAGCCTTTTGCAGTGTCACCTGAATTAGGGGTGGAGGTACTGTGAATCACCCTCCTAATTTAAGCAGAGGAATCAAACACCTACAAATTCAGACACTCCATCCCAGCCATGCATAATTAGAAGCCTGAGAAAAGTAGCAAAGAAATGTCTTTTTCTCATACAAGGATGAGACTGTCACAGGCTCAGGCATGGCAAAGCAGGATTACACAGTTATTAGCACCACCAAGCACTAAATACACGTCTTACAAATCCTTCTGTAGATGAAATGCTTACCTTCCTTAAATCTTCTTGCAGCATCTTCAGCAAACCTTCCAGTTGGTCCACTTTAGAGGCAAGAGTTGGAGGAGATTCTTTACTGTTGAAAGCAGGAAACAAGAACAGGTCTTGATATGATTGACTCTCTTCACATGGGGTAGCTAACAGCTTTGTCTATACCAAGTGGCTGTATGAAGGTATGCATTTGGGTACACCAAGAATTCACAAAATGAACATAATAAAGGGTACACAGAACACATGCAGCACATTAAATAACAGAACAAATTTAACTCATGATTAATTGGGGTCATCCCATCAGTTGACTTCTTTCTACTTGAACTCATTGCATGTGCCTTGAATTACCATTGCTTCGGACAGGTTCATGAACATCTCAGACAAGAAAAAGCCTGCAAAAAGGTTCAACTGAACTTACAATTCTTTTATTTTCACCTCCCAATTCCATCTTCATGAGAATTTGTGAAGTTCTTGCATGAAGCCTAGAGATGGCTTCCAAATAAAGATATCCCTACTCTTTTCCTTGGTTTATAGATGGGAAAGCCTGCACATCTGGTGTATTTGCTTACCCTGTATAAGGCTTTATCTGTGCAGTGAGCTGGTCCTCAGCCTGATCACTACTGGAAGCAGCGCTCACAGGTCTGTGATTTTCATCAGCAGCAGCAAAGAATGAAGCTCGCTGAACTGAGAAGGCAAACATACAGAGAAAAAAAATGGCAGCAGTAATGATTATTTGTTCATGCACAGCACAACAGCTATGCTGCAAGATTTCAGCAATTTCGGTCTGTTTCAAGCAAGATAAAGTGATATGACATAGCAATGTCCTCTTGTCAGAAGAAAACTGGCAGTGCAAGTGTTTGCACTGGATTTTCCACTGTACTGGATGCAAGAAGTAAGTACTGGCTCTGGCACAACCAGCACTGTGCAGATCTTCCTGGGTATGACTGCATGATACCACCCAATAACTTAGCAACTACACTTAGCTTCCTCTACTCTATAAATAATGCCTTTATCTTGAGGAAAGAAAAGCTCACTGTGTGCAATTTGACCAATGCCATTTTTCAGAATCTGAAGTTTCTTTCTTACGCCTTATAAAATGTTTTCAGATTGAAACATGAAACCTCTTTCCTGCCTTGTGTGTATATTTCTTGTCCTGTAACTGTTCAAATGTTCTTACACATCTCTAAATCACTGTCACATGTGGTGTGACTGTGAATTACTGACTGCTCCTACCTCTGGAGTCTCCTAGCACAAACAGCAATATAAAGACTTTTAGCTTAATAAATTAACCTCAGCAGTTACTGGGCTCTCATTGGAAACAGAAGAGTATTGTCATTTTCTGTTTGGCAATTTTTTATACTAAAGGTTGGTGTAGCTCAGGGATGCAAGCAGTTTTTCTTTCAGCTGGTACAGATACCACTATTCGTAACTTCAGGCACTTGTGCTGAGGACACCAATCAATGGTGTAGAAGAGGTGTTCAGGATCACAAATCAGAATTTAGGCTCCTTGTATGTGTCAATCCCTACTGGCACCTGTCAGAGACTAGAGACTGGGATTATACTGAGACCAGACAACCAAAGACCAATAATTTTATTGAGATCCTTCTCCAAGTCAAATTTGAATGTATTTTTATAACAGTGAGATGAAGCTGTCAGCTAACACATTACTCCAGCTTTTTTTATCTGAGCTGTCAGTTTGTTATCTTGACCACAGTGACTATGTTCACACTTCTAAAGAGAGACACAAGTGAGTTTGGGGCCTACCAAGTGAGGGATTCAGGTTAATGAGGACAGTCAAATAAATCTCACCAAAAACCAGGGGATCCTTTAAAGAGAAACCGCCAACCACAGGGAAATGTGTTAAAACCTGAGTTTCACCCATATGTGGTGATGAAAAAGCCATCACTACAAATTCATCTCTTCTTGAGGACCATGGCTGACTTTGAATACTCTTCCCCAAGACTGCACAGCAGAGATATGAGCCAAACTGCTCCTACAACTCCTGTGGCAACAGAGCAGAGGACACGAGTACATCTTGAACACCCATGGAGACATGCACTGTCAATGATACATAAGGCTACTACCAGACAACAGCCAAGAAATCAAGTTACTTCAGAGCCTTCTCCAACCATGCTGAGTAAGGTCTAAAAGATTCAGGATCAGTGAAAAAACACTTCCATGAAGGTGGGACAGCATTTATGTAGATATTAGGAGCGGGCACTTCGGTTTAACACACCTAGAAGAATTTTCCATTGGACTCTAGTAATGTAAATTCTCTTTTTTCTAAACTGCATTTAATTTTAAGTTCAAATGTATCTAGGCAGTTTGCAGTTCTCTTCAGTTGCTAAGTGTCATGGAGATGGAAAATGCCATAGGATGAAACAATACTTACATGGAAATCTATGTCTTCAGGGTATGCAAAGGCAAGAATGGCAATGAAAAAGTATATACCAACAAGGCATATTTCCCAAATTATCTTGGTAGCAAACATCTGCTGCACTACATATACTTCTTGCTAGTGCAGTAAGCAATCATTAGTGTGCTTCTCCCCTACTATATGACTTTAATTTTGCACGTTTGTGCTGGATACCTTTCCCATACCAGCTGTGAAGTCTGCAACTGCTTTACATGAAAAGTGGTCGGTTTCACAAAGATTTGGTCAAACCATAGCACAGAGGAATTCCAGTATGAAGAAATGGGATCTGAGTATTACATACAAAGTTTCAGGCTCTTAACACTTGAGAAGGTACTTTAAATGGAGCTTAAGCTTCAGACTAAGTAGAAAATTAAGAACAACAAAAACAAAAGTCAGGATTAAAATAAACCCAAACAACCACAAAACCCACAGTCCTTAATGAAGCATGCACAAAGACCAGCTTCCTAAGTATTATATTCTGAAAACTTACCTTCAAAAGCTTTGGCAGCATCTACCAAGTTTGACCAGTCCAGATCAGAGGCAGAATCAGGCAATGGCATAAGACCAGGGTCTGGCATGGGCTGCCGTCTTTGCTCCTGGATATCTGTGAGGGAGCTGTCTGAGGCAGAAAACTCTCCTGGAGCGATGCAGAATAGATTATAAGCTCCATAAAAACACCCCAAAATTCATTTCTTAATACTATTGCATACCCTATTCTTAACTTTTCTGGCATAGCACTTTTGGAACCAAAATTCAGAAGAATGTTTCATCAACGGCAGTTGCCCAGATACAGTCCTTTACAAAGCAGTTTTCTAAACCCAGGACATTCAGCTTCTTTCTAACCTGCCTGCATCTTTGCAGCTGAGCGTATCAAAAGTCAATCTGACTCCCCAGCACTGGGGCTGGGGGCAATACTCTTCTACCCAATAATTCCTGCCTCTGCACAAGCTGAAGATACTTTAGAGGGCTCTGCCGCTTGCTGGGGCTTCTACAGTCCCTGGCACCTATTTGTTTCTGTAAAAAAAAAACAAAAACAAAACCAAAAACTGTGGGGTTTTTCCTTCCTCTTTACAATCTTGTAAACCAATGGGAGTTGACTTAAGCTTACGAAGATGAATCAGAACAAGAAAACCTTTAAAATGACTTTCAGAGCATTGCACATCTCTCAGCAGTTTAGTGAAACCTTCACAGCTTTACTTAAAAAAAGCCACACCCACCTGTAAGCTGGTACATGGCTCACTATGGCAAAAAAACACTGGCAAGCTTGAAAGAAGGATACAAAATCCCTGTAATTTTTGTGCAAATTAAAACAACAAAAGTGAAACACTTAGATTTTCACCACTAATTGGTGCAAGACCAAATTGTCAACCAAGAATTATTTACTTTATTTTAGTTTACTGGCTGGACAATCAAAAAATGTGCAATGCCTGGTCACATGTGTGAGCTCAGAAGCAGTAACAACTTCCTTTCTCATGCCCTCTGTCAGGCTGTAAAGAAAAGTTTTGAAAACCTTATAGGTAGTATTAGAAGAAAGAGAAATGTAGGAGTGAGAAGATGGACTGGGCACCTGGGAGGAAGCTGCTGAGAAGATGATAGTGAAGTCTGCTTTGATCATAGAGGACAGAATGACAGTGTTACAGGCAGGATGCAATCTCAAAATGCCACCAGTTGTGTTGTTTATTTCCCCTCCCCTCTTTTTTTTTTTTTTTTTTCCTTTAGTAGTCTAATAACTATATAACTTCAATAACTAAAATAACTTTGTAAGAACTTCAGCTAAATCATATTGCTGTCTGGGGAACTGTGACCAGAAAAGATACACTGCATTCACTTCTTTGCTCAGCAATCTTTTTTGTGTCTATGTGTATTTACTTTTTGTAAATGTAATTTCAGCTCAACATTAACACTGAGGATTCTTGTCTTAGTTCTTGAAAGAGTTATTTTGGAAGTTGCTAACATTAAAATATTTCCAATTAGTGAAAAGATACACAGAATTAGATTAAAACCCAACTATTTGAAAAGCTACCTTTTTTTAAAATGTGAGTTGGATTGTTAAGGCAGATGAGAAAATAAGAGCATTTTTAGCTCACTGTTTTCCCTCTTTAAAAAAAATGGATGTGCTCTGGAATCTTTGAATTTAAAGAATTTTGAATAACTGGAAGCCAACAAATACTTGTGGTACTAAATATCTAGCTTACTTAATCCTTTTCTCTAGCAAAGTATGTGTGGGAAGACAATTTATGTGCCACTCAAATAGCTGGTCCTTTTATCATGCAGCCCCTACATTTTATAGAAAATGGAAAATCTTGTTTTGTTGACAAAGGTACAAAGGTTATGTGCTAGGAGGAGTTATTAGTTTGGTGTGGAAGAGAACATGATAGCAAAAGAAGGTTTTGTAGTGTTTTTTTTCTGGAAAATACAGCATTTAAATGAAAAGAGACCAAGTGCTGCTTTCCACTTGTACTCAGATGGCATCATTAATCTTCTGACCCCAAGCCCTCAGAAGCCAAATCTTCCATCCATCGTTACAAGCATAACCAAGTCTGCAAAGTTATTTTAGTGCATATAAAAAATAGAAATGAAGAGAGCTCAGTTCCTAACTCTTATGCAAGAAACACGTTATACAGACACAACAGCTCATGAAAATGTCAGGTTCAACACTGAAAACTGATGCCTGGTGATCACAGTCAGATGAAGAGAATTTAAAATAGATTTCTTCATCAGTCTTCACTGTCAAATGTATCCTGTGTAGCTAAATACAGGCTGTGCTTAGGGCCCACTATAGTAAGTTGAATCTATTGATAGCCTTGCATTTTCCTCTTGAAACATACTAAAACATGAATAAATCAGAGCAGATATGTACTTCTTCGGAAAACACTGCAGAATCCTACCCTGAGATCTACCTTTATTTCTGGAAAACACACTCAGTTATGAAGTACAGTGGGAAAGTGTGAAAATTCTCTTTCTCACTGAGATATTCACATACAGCAACACACAACCCATCAAATAATCACACTGACACTTTTCAGTAAACTAATGGGGGAAAGCTCAGTGTCTTCATGACAGCACTTTACAAATAACTTTTTCTGGTTAGCTGTGTGACTGAAATAAGTAATTCAAATGCTGTAAAAAAGGGTAAGGGAATGAATTTAAAAACAGTTGGAACAATAAAAGCTGTATCTGGTCTAGCTGTATATACAAATGTCCACTAGTATTTAACCACTTTTGTATCACTATTTTGCTAATCATATTTTGTTCCCATAATCCCACACTAAGGGAACTGACACCTGAAGTTCTCTCGGGTGGATAACCAGGCATACATTATTGGTCCATTAGTCCAACTGGTCTAGGTGACTCTTGGAAGAAATGGCAGAAACTTTGCAGCAAGTGAGTCAAATTTCTGTGCTCCCTCCACAAGACAAATGCATGACCAGTCATGCTATCTTACACCCACTGAAGCGAGGAAGAAAAAAATTAAATTCCTGTCCTATTTTATATTTTCAGTCACGTGACTGGACTCCCCTCATTTGAGCAAAATCAAGAAGGAACTACTAACTGCTGTAACAAACATTTTCTCCCAGGATGATTCACAAAGGATTCCTCTGGAAGTCGAAAAATAGGAAATACACTTACCATGTAGTGATTTCATTCCCAAAGTATAGGATGGTCTCCGTAATGGCAGCGACTTTGGGAGAGAAGGGTAGGTGCTGGTGAACAGAACATCATTTGGCATGGCTTGGTCCAAGAGCGAGGCCCGCGAGGTGAAGAAGTGGTCCCTTTGACCACTGTAAATACTCTCATCTGACAAAGTCCTTTGCAAGGCACGCCTTGTGGTAGGAGTGCTGGGAAAGGGAGACTGACAGGACAGAGTGTGTGACTATACATTCATAAACACAAATAAAAAGAAATGAGAAAAAAAAAATCAATAAAGAAACTTCTGAAACCATTTTTAAATACTTTTTTTAAGTAAGAAACCAAGTGTTAACATAGCATTTTTTCAGAGTGGACAGGAAAAAGATCTAAAGGAATTGGCTTTTAAGGAGGTTATAACTAGGTAACATATACAGACCTTTTTTAGCCTCACATTCTAATTTTTAAACACCCTTCAAACTACCCCTGAAGTGGAAATCTGAGGCAGCCCTTGCTGACTCCAGAGATGACACGTATTAGAGAAATGGCTACAGAAAGAGCCTGAATGCTGCACAAACCAGAGTTCTCCCACTGCCTGGGAGAGGCTGCCTTCCTGAAGCAAACACCAACTAATTAGAAGTCTCCTATTACTGAACAACTAGGAACACCCACCACTGTTGTGGGTCTTCAGACGTATTTGAATCAAAAGTAAGTAAACAGTCCCATGAATAGGACAACTTGTGTCTTACCCCCACCATCATCCCAGCTTCCTCCATGCTCCACACAGAGAAAGCAACGCTGGGGTAGCCTGGAGTTATGCACTTTCAGGCCAGTGCCAGAGAGCTGCTACCATGACCATTCGACTCTGATTTTCATGAAACCTGCAGCAACATAGCTATCTCTAAGGCATAAAATTTCTTTACAGTTTGGTTGAAATTTGGTCCAAAGGCTTTCATGGAGAATTTTTTACAGAGCCTCATTTGCTGTGTAAGAGAGTTTTAAACAGAAAAAAAAAAAAAAAAAAAAAGGAGAAAATAGGTTTTCCAAATAGAGCAATTAAAAACTGAGTTGCTCATTTGCACATAAAAATAGTCCTCTCTTCTTAGAGAGAGAAAAAATTGTTTAAACAGACAGTATTCTACTCCTGTGATCAAAATCCCACACTACAAGGTGAGAGGAGCATGGAAGAGGGACTGTTGGTACTGTACACATAAAAACACTCTGCCAATCCCCTCACCTCTTACAAGTTTTAATATGAAAACATTGCTGGACATGTTTGTTTTATGACTAAGAATCAGCATTATTAAGATTACTTCCAAAACCCTGCTATCATCAAAACACAAGGAAAGAAAGAAGCCAACTTTTTATTTCTCATGCCAATTTCCTATTATCAAATCCTCCCCTCTATGTTGCCTCCTTCAGGACTTGCCCATCCCAGTATGAACCTGCATATACCATTAACACTACAGAAATGACAACTTCTGGTACATGGTTGCTACTATGGCATGCAGAAGGCTGAACTACCTTGCTTTATTCTGCTAATAAAAAGTTCTGGTACCAGAGCAGGTGAAAGAGAAAAATAAAAACTTATTTGTCTGAGAAGACACAACGCCCAAATAGTAAGTAAGGAGATAAGGAATACTGGTGAGATAATACAAAGATGCACAAGACACACAAAATCACAGCCTAGAACAAATTCTACTGACAGAGCCTTTGTCAGCCAACAGACTGAAAGGAGGATTTTTGGTGCAGTGAACTAATGCAGGCCATTATCATTCTTTCTCTCTTTCTTTTTCCTTTTAAAGTGATGTTGTAAGACTTTCTGTAAGATGAAATCTAAGTCATACAGTGGGCAGAATTAAGTTACTTTTAAAATAGAAAAGACGCAATTTATTGGTGTGGCAGAACATTTTTAACTTGCTGAAATTTATCAGAAGTGCAACCAGGAAATAAAGATCAGGGTAAGAACTGATTCACTAACCCCACAGCAGAAAAAAAGCAAACTTGGGAAGATATTTTGGAATGAGAACAATTCTCTTGCTCAAAACAACCAACAGGAGGTCTTTGCATCACCCATGTCCCAATCCTCCTCAAAACTACCACGAACTTAAGAAAAAGGGATCTTGCCAATGACAAGGTTTTTTTATCTCTGGCCTCAAAAGCAACATCTTAAATAATCCGTGTACGGAACCCACACTTACAAGCTTTAATAAGCCACTTCAGGTTTTTACTAGCAAAGAAAAGAAGTTACAGCTCTCTCTTTTGCATGGTTGCTGTGGAAACAATTTGGGGTCTGGATGAAGCACTGGCTGTACATGGAGACTAGAAATCAAGACATTCTGTTCCCAATTATGGATTCTAAAAATTAATATATGCACTTATATGTTATTCAATGCATTTTGAAACACATCAGGAAATGTTTCTAACTATTCTGCAAAAATACATGCTTAAGTTTAGGGATCATTTTTGATAACAGGATTAGTAAGGCATAAAAGTGTGCTTCATGCAAGGAGTTTCAATACTGTCAGTAAGTCGCTGTCTAGGGATGCAATCAGAGAAGAACAGTTAAAATATGTAAGACAACATTACAGGATTTTCCATAACCCAGCAGCACTAAATTTTCTTTGCCATTTGGCATATTTGTCTTTTTAAATCTGCACACAAAGTTGCAATAATATTGCAGAGACTGTAATAATCAAACTTTTCACCGAATTATTTCTCCAGTAATCAGTTAACAGAGAGATTATTTTCTGTCCACGATGAGAATTCAGGGAATATCTCACATTTTATTTTCCTGTTATGGGTGAGAATAGGAAAGGACCTATCTCTCTCTCTCTTCAACATACCTTAAAATTCTTCTGGGACTCAGGTGTTGGGCTATCAAGATCTATCAATTTCTTCAGCTCTTCTTCAACAGTGGATTTGGATGCTCGTTTTGGGGATGCTCGCAGGTCTCTTGCCGACGCCCGCAGCCGAGGATGGGCCATTTCATTGCCATCACTCTGGTGACGTCTTAAACGAAATGGAACAGACACATTCAGGTCTCAAAGCCCTGGGGCAGGAGGTACGAATGAAACAAGAATTATAGTACCCTCAAGTTTATAAAAGAAAAAAACTAAGCAGAGGGCACAAAGGATGGAAGAAGTTTCACTACTACAGCAGAGACTCACCTTAGTGGATACCTGTGGAAACATGAAGCTTGTTTAAAAACATCAACCAGCAATACAGGAAAATAATTCCAAGGTTAATGTAATATATTTTCCCAATAAGAGACTGAATCCGTTAAAATAACGTGCATTCTGTACAAAGCTAAAAAAATGTGTCTTCAGTAAGCCCAAAAGCAGCAAATCACCAAGTTTCTTTAATACTTCAACTGGCTTTTTATAATGTAGTTATCACAAAATTTCACCATTTCTTTTTGACAGCTAGTTACTGGTATCATCTATGGATACTGTGCCCGACTCAGTAACAGTCAAGAAGGTTTGAATAAATTACTTTTAAATGGGCTTTCTGAACCACTTGCTTTTTGAGTCATATTAACAATATTTTCACTACTAAGTTGTTTCTCAATTTTTCTTCCAGAAGAGATGTTTCCATATTGTAATGCTAAGATATCTTGGCTTGCTTTAAGCCAGTTAGACTGAATACTGGCAGCAATCTTAACAAGGCAACATGGAATGCCAGAGTTAATGCACAGCATGCATGGTACTACTACATGGATGAGAGGTTTAAGTAAAACTCAGGCTCTATAAAAAGAGGATTTTTTATATTTGCTCAAATGGCATTCTGAGTCACCTTTAAGAAGTCCCAAGAAAAGATAAGCTTTAATAGGACTGAAATCCATACAGCTTTCTAGAAATTATAAAACCTCCAACATTTACAAGTTAACAGGGAATGAGATTAGCCAACTATCAAATATTTAAACCCTACTTCAGAAGACTAGATTAGAGATTAAGTTCTACAGAAGATGAAGCATTGTATTAAACAGTCTTGAGCTCTTCTCTACAGAGAACTGCCACAGATCAAAATGCTTCTTCTACAATTAAAGCAAATGATCAAAAAAGAGAACAGAAAAACAGTCTTACTTTCTTGAATCCATAAACCCCACGGAGTTTATTGTCCCTTCTGGCTTTTTCCATCCGATCAGATACTTGCTAGTAGCACCCTGGCGAGGGTAGAAAGTCCTAGGACCAGATGAGGAGGAAGAGGAGGAGGAGAAGGAAGGTGCGAGCTGGGGAGAAGTAGCAGAATGAAGCTCTTCTTTAGGTGAGCTTCTGGCACTGGTGAAAACAACAGGGCTGGCAGAGTGTCGTGAGCTCATGGTACTAGGAAAAGAACATAACAAAGAAAAATTGCCTCAAAAGTGTATATATGATGTTAGAGCAGGACTCTGGGCACAAGATGTTATTCTTATCAACAGCAGATAGAGCAGCAAAACCAGTTTGCTCTTCTTAAGGGCATTCATCAATATTTCATTAAAAATATCTCACACAGTAATGAAAATATTTTGCAAGCAACCTCTAAGGATACAATATAACCACCCCTCACAAAATGGGAAATCTAGGGTTCATTGTCATTAGGCAACTTAAAAGTTATACGTGAGATTTCAGCTGAATAAGAAAAAAGAACCGAAGTACAAATTCTTGTCGGAATTCCTGGCTTTAAAAGAAAACAGATTTTGAAGGAACTTAAGCAACAAGAAACACCTCTAAGACTCCACAAAAAACCAAAGAAGAAATCCATACAGCTTTCAAAATAGGGCTTCCTGAATTTCGCCTGAAAAGCAGTTATTTACCATTTGCAAGGAAAAAAAAGGACTTGAATTGAGAAGTTAGAGCAGGTTTCTAACATATATCACCATCTGTCAAGAGAAAAAATGGCGCTGGGATGACCAGCTGCAGCTTGTTATTGGGAAAAGGAGAGGGGCTTTAGATGGAAGACAATCTTGAGTTATGCTGACACTCAAATCTGATGGAACCTATTTCCTATCAGGAGTGCTAGGCCTTAGACAGTATTTACTATAACAACCTTAAATGGTCAGTCATTTATAAGCACAGTAACAGGAAAATATTGTGTACAGTTTTAATACTGAAATAGCATTACATATCTGGAGACCAGTTTTCTACTAGCTCTCTACACAACTTATCCACATTTTCATCCCTGTATCTAACACTGCAGTGAAGGAACTTGAAACAGATGGCCCCATGGTAAAGAACAGTTTCTGACTGAGAAATAAAAATTAGCTGGAAGGCTAAATAATGTCACTGAATAATCTCTTTTTCCTTAGCTTAGAAGAAAATTCTTCACCAATCTTTTCATAACTTAATAAAACAATGCATTTTCACATCTATCTCTTTTACTGAAACAGAAAAAAGAATTTAAGGTTAAATTTATGTTGCCACCTGGGAAAACAATACCACCTACATTTAGTCTCAAGCATTCAGTTATCTAATCTATGCCACTTGTCTGGCTCCTGCTGCAGTCAATGCAGAAATATCCTAAGGAGGTGATTCTCCTGTCTTAAATTAGGCATCTCAGATATGCAGGGAGAATTAATGGAGTTTCTTTTCTCTCTTCATCGGTAACAGATGGAGTCTAAAGAATCACCCTGAAATATGTTTCATTTTCACGTGCCTCAACCTAAGCACCACAGTTCCCAGCAGTGAAATGCTGTGGGCTTGATGAAGAGCCTGGGTAGACTGTAGTCTTCTATGTCTGCTGCAGCCCAGGGGCATCACATCAGGGGCAAGATGCACCTCTCCACATGCATGCAAATCAAATTACAGTAACACAGATTTTTGTATTACAGAATTATATTTCTTCCTTCTCTTCATCTGTACATTCGGAAGGCCTATACAAAAGATAGTAGATTGAGAAAATACAGGAAGATATTTTCCTGTCTATCAATCCCATATATTTGGTGCTGCTAAGCACAACCTTCATATTTGTAACAGATATAAGGAAGCATAATTTAAAGCAAGAAATCAGAGAAAATTAAGAGCTAGGGGAATAGGCAGTACATTTTAATTCATTCCCCTTTTGTCTCTTCCAATACTGGAAAAAGAACTCCTACACATGCTGAGTAAACTAGCCCATCTGTGAGGTATCACTACCACTGCATAAACTGCCATTTTTACCCCCTCCTAAATACACTCAAGAAGTAGAAAAGTCTTTTTGCGTCAGTGTAGGGAAAAAAGAGAAAGGAATCTCTGTCCACATTTCAGAATTCTTTAACCCATCAGGTATTTCTCAAGGAAGTGCTAATTGTGACAAACCATTTGTTAATAAAAACCAGTAACAGCTCCTAGATAGGCTAATGATGTTGATCCTTAATGCTACTAGCGAAAGAGGGCAAAAACTGATACTAATTATGCTTGACGTGAAATTTATATAAGACGCATATGTATATTTAATATTTATTCTATAACATACTATAAATATTCAAATAATACTTGAAATGCACAATGTGTATTTATTAAAATATGCATCATATAATAGATGCCAAGAGTGGCCTGGTAAATGCTAGTAAAATTAGCATACAATTTTAAATACAGTTTTCTTTAAGTGCATTGCATATTTTGAGCTGTGGTTTTTACAATACAGTGTTTTCGGGAGGATATTCTGCTTCTGGACTATGCACAGAACTGGGACTGTGACTGAAGCTTTTCACCCTACCAGTAAACACAGGCCAACAGGATATTGACAAGCAAAGAGACACACTTGTTAATTGAGAGCATATTTGGAGAGCAAAAGACTTTGGATAATTTCTACGAAAACTAAATCAGAGCTGAAGCACTATGGTAGTGATGGGAAGTTATTAGAATATTTGACACCATGAAGCATGCAGAGAATTCATCACACTGTAACAGATACCTAGACCAGCTTAGTTTTATCTGGAAGAGTTTCAGTCCTCTTTTCTCAGGACACAGAGATGGTCACTCTTGGTCCCATATCTCCCACCCCAACTACTGAGACACCAAAGACTGAATTATGAAAACATTCAAATACTACATGACTGCAGGAACTGCAGATAAGCCATTCATAAAAGCACTGTACAATAAATAATATTTTAAATATTTTTAAATTATCAGAAGTAATGAAAAATGTACTTGATTACAAATAGTCAAAATTAGTCTTTTAATACTGGTAAGACGACCATAAGAAACTGTATAACTTCAGTAGACAGGAAAGCTTAATTTAATTTTTTTTGTAAGGAATTCATGCCATCAGCACATACTGCTTCATTTAATGACATTCAGCTATAATGATTCTGTATAATTACTGGCCTACATAATGCAGTTCTCCTGGGACGCTATGAGAAATCTGCACAATCATCAGGAAGGACTTTGGGAAAGGGGGTGGAAAAGAAAAAATAAAACTCAGCCACAAGCTCTGCTGTAAAAGTTAATCACTATAATTTACATTTTGCCACCAGTTCTCAGGTACAAGTTCTTTTATGCACCATTAAATGATCTGAGCAGTAATTATCACTCTTGTCTTCTACAGACACAAACACTCTAATTTGTAGTTATTTTCTTTTCTTTTGTCACAGAGATCTTTTTAGGGCCATATTCCTTTTCTTCTTGCTCAGAAACCTGACTTTAAAGACGTTATAGACATTATGGCATCCATATGGCAAAAGATAAAAAAGTGAGAAGCAACAAAGGATAGCAATTTAGAAACTGATAGAGAAACACACCAATTAAGCTGTTCACTTCTCATGAAAAGTAGCCTGTTCAGAATCTTTCTTTTGTCTCCCCTCCTTCACCTCCCTGAAGCAGGCATCTTCATAATAATCTCCATAATCTGTGCTTGTCTGTTGGCAGTGCCAGTTTAACCAGCCTCCAGCTCCAAGCCATTGTGCCTCCACAGAGGAAGCCATGAGAGAGCTGGGAGCAAACAGCTGGATGACCTAGGGTTCCACAGCTGTTCAGTGTGCAACCTCCAACTGAGGATGCCACAAGAAACAAAATCAAAGCTTTTTATCCCAGACTGTGCCTTTGATTTATTGTGAGGCATCAAACACATGCTCTAGTCTTCAAAAATAAGAAATAATAAAGAAGGAACGTGAGTCAATCTGTTTTTAATCCACCACAACAAACAATGCATGTGCAAGTTTTGCTGCGTTTCTCAAGTATCATGCCCCACGTGTTCTACAGACTGCTACTACTCCTTTTTGCAAAGAGCTGCACTATTAACACCTGAGTTTTAAATGAAACTTGGCAAAAAGAAACCTCAACTGTTTTCTCCAGAATAAAGCCCAGGAAACCTTTATCTGGAAATTTCAGTGACAGCTCCTAAATTACAAGGAGAGAGAATAATTTCAATAACATCAATACCATTCATTGTGTCAATGAATCCAAATCAACTACAGAAAACACAGTGTTTGGAGACACAATGTTATAATGAGACAACAACCTAGATTTCAGTTTGCAGTCAAGTTGCAAAGTATATCCATGGAAGATGAGAGCTGTCAGGGTGTGCCTGCCCTGCTACCTGTTTCTTTCTATAAAATTTTCTCAGCTTTTCTAGGGAACTAACCCTATCTGGTACTCAAAGAAGAAGCCAGAACCTCAGGTGTACAAAGATGCCATTCCCATTAGACTGTACAATAAAGCTTTCAAGAGTTACATAAATTTTCCAGAATTCTGTAAGTGTCTTCAGAAAAAGATGTCCCAAATGAAAATGCTACTGACTTTATTGCCATCAGCATTTTGTGTAAGAATCTCAACATGTAATACTGCAGCCAGTTACATACAGACAAGTACTGCAGGACATGCGGTAAATTCTACTGAAAGTTAAAAAATGCACATAAACGTGCTTATCTTAAAAGGTGTAACACTGTAGACAACCATCATACAGACTTTTTACCTTCAAGAAAGGGGCACACACTAACAGGTCAGAAATCTAAGTAAATCCCTCTGCAGAGTGTTTTCTTCAGACTTGATCAAGTCCTTCAGGCATGCAGAGCTACTGGAAACACACCAATCTCAAACATGTGGGTGGGATTTCTAGCAACTGAGCCTGAGCTTTGGTGCCAAAAATGGCCAATGAAGAGAGGCAGCAAACCAGAGTGGGGCCACCATTAATGGATCACTTAGTCAGAATTACCATGACAAAGTCTCTATGACAACCCCTTATTTGCAGCTACTGTATGAAGAGTTAGTGAACTGTTCTCATAAACATCTAGTCTTGCACAGTAGCTTTCTTCAAGACAATTACCAGGAATTGCTTTGGACTTTCAGTCTGCAGGTATTTTAGCTACACACTCAAAACAGAGGTGCCCTAAGAATAAAAATGCAACAGTCAGGTCCCACAAGGCCAACAAATTATGATGATCCCACATCTTTCCTGAAAGACCTATGGTTTTTTCTTGTTGCTAGTATGACAGAGTAGGAATATTTTTCAAAAACACACTGAATACTTCTTGGAAAATGGGTTAGAAAAATGGTCTAAAATGTTTTCTGCTTCTAGTAGCACTGATTAACTTGTAAAGTGGGTATCTTCCATTTGAGGTGTTCAAGCGTATTACACATGTACTTGATATCGCCGATTTTACAAGTGGCAAAACTGAGGGACAGAGGGAAGGTGACTGTAACATGTCATACCCACAAGCTTGCAGGAGAAGGAGATTAAGATCTACATGCTAGCACTCCCAAGCAACTTGCTGTCAGTATTGATCTGCGAGCAGATTTCTAAACAAAAAGACTGGGGGGGAAAAATGCAACACATCTGACATGGGTACTTGCAAGACTAAAAATGAACCCAATATTAAACTGTTCATTAATAACATGGACTGATTTCCTTTCTGATCCACACATGAACTGCAGTTGTTGCAAGATGTTCCCCATGAACACATCAGACATGTCTGTCTCATGGATAGTTTAGTAGCAGCCGTTAAGTACAGAATATGCTCTTAAAGACTTTTAGTGCTATAAGCAGTAGGAGATGAGAAGACTAAAGGTGGTCTTAATTTTCAAGCATTCTGCACAGTGAAATCTTTCAAAACACTGATTAACGTGAGTAGAACCCTCTCTCTTCAACATCCACTTCTCATTTTGATAAGTCAGAGAGCAAGAATGGGAAAATAAGTGTGGGGGGGGCTAATCATACAAGACGTGAAAATTACCTTGTATGTGAGACAGCATCACTCAGACTGTAAGCACTGTTCTCCCTCGTGAGAGGGTTGGAGGCTGGCTGACTCTTGCTGTGAATATCCAGGCTGAGTGAAGATTCAGCTTTGCGGTCCATGTGGCTGTCCTTTTCTAATGTCCTGTCTGCAATGGAGACCACCTCACTGGAGCTGTGCCACAGCGGTGCCACCTTCTCCTTGGTCAGCCCCGTGCGGGGGGATGTGGCAGCTCCCAGGGAGGCGGTGCTGCCGTGGCTGGGCCCGTAGGAAGTGGTGTCGATGCCACTGTCAGCCGAAGTCCCTTGAAGGTAGTTGTAGCTGTTCAGCTCCGATTCCGTGCGCTCTCCGCTGTCATACCATTTCTCATCACTGTGAGCACTGGAGGCATTGCTGGAGAGTGTATTGCTGCTGGAATGGCTGGAATAGTGGCTGTCAGACTACAGAAGAAACAACAAAATTATGGCAGTGGAGAGAAGGAAATAAAGGATTACAAAAGCAACCACTGCACAATAAGAGCTCTCTTAACCTGGAGGTATTGGATAGATACATTGAGGAGACTAATAAATTCTAAAAATTTCATTCAAACACAATGCACATCCTCTATTCTGAGTGCACACAAAAAAACTTTTCATATGGATTTGGAAGCCAGGAGAAGCCTGAGTTGTCTGTATTTTGTCCCACCTTGCAGTGGTTCCAGTTCTGCTCAGCCCAGTCCAATGAAATTGACTGAGCTGTCTAGACCTTGACTTGGTTTAGAACTACAATAATTAAAAATATTCTAATTTTAAGACTGCCACGTTTTAGAACATGAAACATAACCAATCCACAGAAAGTGCATGTTATTTTAACAACCCAATTGCCTATCAAAAAGTCAAAGAAGAGCATAACCACTTCTCTTCCTCCTTGGCAGTAGGGTGTCTTTCCTCCTCAGCAGGAATGTCCTTTGCAAATGACCACTTTAGTGAAACACCATTTAACTAATGTGAAATTCTTTTCCAAAAAGCAGAATTGCATGAAACGCTGCTTTAATGTAATGCTTTTAAATTATCCCATCAGGGCATGCCAGTGCCTGGCTGGTTTGTATGTCCTGTCCTTGGTTACAGCCCACTATTACAAAGAAACTGAATGTCCTTATGTTCATGGTGGTGGAATATACCATTTCAAGAAGAACTTTTTGTCATATACGTATTGCATAGTAGCTCATCTACCTTAGGGGTATTTATATTCATTTGGATTCTACAGAATTTATCTAAGTTCTGATCATCTGCAGAATCAGAACTGAAGCAGAAGGCAACAGACCTGTTGGATGACCACATGGCCTGGGAAAAAGGGAATTGATGGAAAGGAGATTTAAAAGTTTCCTATTTGTCTGCCCCTGGAGTTTTACTGAGCAGACAAAGATAGAGACCCCAGACAAATATAAAAGAGTAGATACTGCTTCTGTTGTCAGACAGAAATAGAGAACAGATACATATTGAGAACAAGAAATCATCAGCATCCGTGTCTTTTAATATACTAAAGCAAGGCTTGACAAGAAAATGGGGGAATGTGAAGTTGATCTGGACTTCTAGTTATCTCCAGTTAAAGTTACTTTTCTTAATTATGTACTTCATCACTCCCCCATCCATCTGTCCCCATAATAAAGATTTACTTTAACAATGACTAAATGAGAATAATGCAAGCATTAATAATTCCAGTGTTGCACTTTGCACTCAAGCTAATGAGTTAGGTACTACATCACTGTGCAGCCAAATGAAAAACAGGTCAATCTAAATTTAACATCTAGTCTGTGCTTCTAAGAATATGAAGACAGGTGTGTTACTGTTCGAGTTTCTTTGGTGTTTTCCTTTTTAAATAATAAATACGGGTTGTTATGAATTAATCTAAAAGCAATGCTGCCAATTGCATTTAAAGAATAATTCTGGCAAGCAGGAGCAAATTAAAGACCTGGAACCAATTAAAGGCTTTCTCACATCTAAATAAATGCAAGTAATACTTACAGCAACATCACACAACAGAACTCTGTCTTTTAGTTTGTTGCACAAATAAAAAATTAAAAAACAAACAAGTGATACAGCTTATTGAGTAATTTAAAGTTTAAAGGGTGCTCCTTTTATTACAGCGACTTCAATAATTTTCAAGACATTTTAAATTTACAAACATTACTGTATTTGTCTAGCTCTCTGTATGTAAATCGGGAAGTGACATTCTCCACAAAGGCATGAATACTTAACTCTGCAGAGACAGAAAGACAGAATTTACCATTTAGAACTTCAAAACAAATAAAACAAGAAAGTTTTTTTCAGCAGGATTCCAGGAGACCTTTCAGACAGACTTCCAACAGTATTCAAGGTATGTTATGAAAATGGAGAAAATACAAAACCAAAATCACTATTCTGTCTCAAAGCTGCAGCTTTCTGGGCATTGTATTAGAAGACGTATTAGTTAAACTCTAACTCTTACACATGAGGTCTAGGAATAGCTTTGCAAATTTCCACAACTCCTTTACCTCTCACAAGATAACAAACAAGAGGCTGCTGTTCAACTGGTGGCAAATCTTTATTAATTAATAAATATTTCAATACACTGTGCTGTAGGACTTAGGCAACAACAGGCCTGCTCTACTGCTTCCTCCATGTTCTAGTAGGGAACAAGATTATTTTTCTTTCCATTTTTTAACTGACACTCTAAATATAACTTTGAACAACACTTTTGGTATCAAGAGTTTGTGGAGCAAAAGCGAAACATTGAATAATTCCTTTTTTAGGATAACTTACATGACCCTGCTTATTCGGAGACAAGTGTACCACAGGGTCCTGTCTCATCAGTCTTCCACTGGGGCTCTCTCTGAAGGATGGCAGCACTTTGGAGACTGCTGGGAGATGGCACGTTGGCTCTGCAACACAGCACACAACCACGGGCTGAAGAGAGCAGTGCTAAGAAAACATGTAACCTGATTTTACGCTGCAATTTTTCCAACACTACCGTTAGCCAAAACCAGATACGTGTTGTGACAAAACACAGGTGAGGAAGTGGGGGCCCACTACTGCCTGGCACAAATCATTAAGGCTTCGTGAAAAACCAGCCACCACCATCCTGACTTTTGTTACAACAACCTGTGCACTCTCATGTCCCCACTGCCAAACAGCACTACATCAGAGAATTGAAACAGCAGAGTATTCATTTTCACAGGGTATTGACATCGGATCTCTAAATGCATGGTACCTGCTGACAGGAGATTTAAAAGACTGAAGACCACATTTCCCTAAATGGCGTTCTATGCAAGGCAGGACAATAGCAAAAGTCTACAGTGATCACTTAAATGAACCCATTTTCCCTACTACAACAAGTATTTCTTCTCAAAGTTGACTTAAATAAACATCTTCTAATTGAAGAGATGGCAAAAAAAAATCTCTTGACATAATATTATCTTAAATACTGCTGGCTGTGAATGTGGAAACTGCATAGATGTACAAAATGAATATTTATTAAACTAAACTTCACAAAAGTGAATGGAATTCAAATAATTCATCTTACATGGACACTCAGAGGAGTGCCCTTTGCCAATAAAACTTACTATTTTCCCAGGAGGTAACTGTGGAGGTCTAGAGGGTGTTCAGACACAGCCTGTTAGGTAGGTAATTGCCTTCTCAGAGCCCAAGGTCAGTATTTTAAAAGAATCTTTCCCAGTTATGAGTTTTTACATGTACTTCTACATATATTCTGCACTTTTTAAATGTTCCTTTTAAGTAGAATATGTGCTTGCAAACATCAAGTACTAAACAATATCCGTGGTACATAGTAGTGTTTTCTCCAACACAGCTACAGTTTGTTCATCTTGATCTGCAGCACTACGAGCTTTTTAAAAAACAAATAAAAGTTGTGACTTTTTAAAAGAATAATAATGATAATACCAGTAATATCATCAACAAACTTGATTTCCCCTGGCAAGTGGTAACAAGCAGTGTTGGTGAACAAAGAACAAAGGTGTTCTGTAGAGAAGGATAGGCCAGGAAGGTGTCAGTGTGTGGGTTCACTACATCTGAAGCTTATTTACCTTGGGACAGATTATCCCAAGTGGAAATGTACTTATTTGTCACAAAACCAAACTTTCACCTAGATTCACCAGATTGGCAATAAAGTCTCCAATCAGAGATGCAGTTTCCACCTCTATGAATACAAGACAATATACAGGAGATAAAATACAGGGATTTTATGTCAGTATGCATTTCTCATCCTTTGCCAAATGTTGGAGCCATCTCTCCTACCACACAATTTTTCCTGTTCTTTCTGGCCTTATTTATTTTGCTAATATGTTGACACCTGACACTGTAGAACAGAACTTGTTGGCACCTCCACTCAGCACCAGCACCAACACCCAACTGTTGGTCTGCAAAAGTAATGCTGACCCAAGATCATTTTTACATGTGTCATTACCATCACACAGTTTAAAAACACACGGTATTAAAATTGTTCTGTCAAAATGAGAACTGCAGATCAGTATAATCAGGTTTTTATAGAACTATTTATTTATTTTATATATTTATATATTATTTTAATTGAACTTTTATTTATCAGAGAAGTACGAGGGGAGTTCTGAGGGGAGGACTGACAGATGGCTTTGATAACAAGGCACAGCTTAATGAGGCTGTGAAGGTGTGTGAATCAAGAACACCATCAGATTCAGAGGCTGGTGGCATATGCCTAAAATTCCTCATCTCATTGAACTGCATTCTGTCTTGAACACTAGTCCATTTGTACAGTGATGCAGTAAAGTGATGCAATAAAAAAGTATGGAATTGTTTAATACAGGGTAAAAAAATGTAGAGACACTATCTAGCAACCTTGGCCAGGGTCATCATGTTGGAAAAATGCTGTTTGTAGATAGGTCATTTTAATTGGTATCAGTCTTACTGGTAATCCTTTCACGTCAAGCCAAAGCTGTAGCAAAAGGTCTATGTGCCAAAACTTCAAATGAAGGCCTAACAATACAAAATCTCAGTAGCTTGCTGTTTTATGTAGTTAATATGTTCCCCCAGCTGACAGCTTAATTGCCACGTGCAATGAAAATGTATATGTTTGTGGAAGGTGATTACCTACCTACAGATTTACTTCACTACTTAAACTTCAGTTGCTTTTTTCCATTTTATACATGGTATTTTTATAGCTTCAATGATCAAACAATCCATTTGCATTTATACAGCACCATTTGAAAAGGAGCATCACAAGCACTTAGACAAACTAAGCAAAAATTAAACCAAGCCAAGCCACTCGGGAGAGTAGGTAAGGTCAAACAAGTCCTCAACAGCAAGACAAATTAATAAGTGTGTCTGCCCAACCGCTTCTAAAAGGACAGAGTGTTTCAGGGTAAGAGCATTAAGGCAGATTTAGTCCCACAATCAAATAAGGAAATGAAATCAGTTCTTCCTCAGGTGATACTCATAGGTCTCAAGGAAGCAGACTGCAGAAGCTTCAGTGCATGCTCCAGACCTAATTATTCATCCTGATGAACAAGGTTAACTTTCAAAGCCTTAAGAGGGTTCTCAGTCTGCCAGGAGAGGCAGTGCCAAAGTCACCTTGCGGCCGCAGCGCCCCGTACGTACCCATCTGGTCAGCGATGCTGTCCTCGCTCCTCTGCCAGCTGGGCGTGGATTTGCCGCTGCCGCCCGTGTCCGACTGCGTGTTCTGCCTGTCAATGGAAGCAGGGGATCTACGGCTAATTCCAAACCTGTTCTCCCCAAAACACAAAGCAGATAATCATTTTAAATATGCATAAATCTCACAGAAGTGGGGAAAAAAAAAAAAAGCGCTTTTAAGAAGCCAGTGTCAAACAGGGCAGACCAATGCACAGCACAAATGCTTGAGGGTTTTATAATGCTTTACCATTTCACTTTTGTGGTAGCTCTCCAGACCCGTTTATCAGCTTTAATGCACACGTTTACAATATACATTAATTTATTGAGCATCTTTGATCAAGAACAGCTGGTTGTAATGATACAATTTAAAAAAAACTAGATCAAAACATCAAGAAATAAAATGATGAGTTTTTATTTACACAGATGTTTACATGAAAAGGTGACCAGACTGTTACATGTTACAGAAAACTCACTACAGTGAGTACAATATAAAAGTTTGGACGAAAAACACATAAGGAAATGAGGTGTGTTTATTGGGAAAAGATCAGATCCCTTCAACTACCTCAAAGCACTACCTCAAACTAGTCAAAGAAAGCATCAGGAAGTTTGCTGGGACAATCCCATGGATCTCAGCCACTTCCCTGGGTTCTAACCAAGAGAGTAGTAGGGTCATACCTCTGGGTGATGCAGACATTATGCCAACAACATGAATTTATTTGGGACAATATTAACACTGCCAAATATTTTAAAAAAGCCTCTATAAAGTTGACTATTGATTATGGATTCCCAAATCCTGGGGGTTATAAATTCTGTAAATTTTTAAGTTCTTTGACCGCAAAATAATTTGAGTGGATTGGTGCAAACTAAATGGAGCTGTAAGAAAGTACTGATACATACACCTATTGCTGTAAAAGAAAGCATAGAGAGCAAAACGAAAACTCTGTTCAACGGACTTTGTGAAATCCATCTGACTAATCTGGCAGGCTTTACAAAGATCAATAGAGACAGAGCAAACTCGAGAACAAGCTAAAGACAAAGGAGACACACAGTGTCTCTCTGCCACACTGAAGTCTACACACATTATATGCCTAAAAGCCTGAAAGACTTTAAATCTACAGTTCTGTATTACATATAAATCACTGATAAGTCTGTAAGAATTATAGCTGGGTTCAGAAATAGCAGATCAATCATTAAGAATTCATCAAGAATAATGCATTTCTGAGATTTCTTTTTTTTAATCAGACATACCCTGAAAGAAAAAGAAAATCCTCAAACTCTATATGCACAGAATAACACACAAAATAATTACAAGCTGATAAATCATCTATATAGCTATGAGTTTCTCTAGCTGTAATGTCTAAAAAAATGACCAAAAAATCAAATACCTCAACTGTGCTGTCTACTCACTCTACTAGCTACAGACTGCCCCACACAACCTCCAATGTAAGACAACTTCCCAGCTGTCAGAAAAAGCTCAATGTGGTTATCCCACTTAGAGTTCATGCACTTGTTAACTCAAAGGAAGCCACCACAGCAATATTACACAACTCAGAACAACAAAATCCCACTCCCGTCCTCAAAGACAAGCAGCTGGAAATGCCTGTAACGTGCAGCAGCATATTGAAAGTAATTGCATCTTGAAAGTAATGTGCAACATATTGAAATTTTGGTCTTCTAAAAATTCACCCAAACATGACCATACTTCCCTTTTGTTGACTGCTCCCTGATATAGCCAGCATAGATTTTGATGAAGTAAAGAAAGTGAAGAAAACCTGCATATATCTGCCTTCTGAATACAAACAATTTACATTGAAATTATGCAAAGAGAGCAACGTTCTTCCTTTTCATCCATACAGACTAAGTAGGATTTCACTTATCAAATATCTAAATTAAACATGATTAATTCAATACCAATTCAAGGTATGTATAAAAAGTCTAAACACAGCATTTAAAAGGTGACTGATTTCCTAAACACTGATCTGTGGTCTAGCTTTTAAGATTTGTAAACTCTCCTGGGAAGAATATATTTTCATGAAAAAATAACTAGAAAAGCTGGCATCTAAAAGAAAAAGCCAAACGCCACATCTCAGTGCAATGAAGTTGCACTGCACAATATTTTGCTTTCTCTTGTGATGTCCTCTTACCTAACCTCCATAATGTTCATATGCATATAAACTGTCAATCTTCCATCTGGCATGTTTTATGATGCAGGGTTTTTTTTCAAGGTTAGAAGTATAAAAAACAAACATGTTTCTAATTTTATTTCATTAAAGTCACTGCTCTACTAACTGAGCTGCAAGAAACGTGTTTAGATTGCTTTTTTTCATGAAGTGATCTATTTAAAAGCACAAATAATAAATGCAGCCAGTGCTATATTCCACATTGCTTAAATATAAAGCCCATTGGGGTATGAAGGAATGAACCTCTCCAAAAAAGAAGGAGAAATCAACTTGGATTAAAAGAACAGTGAAATTGCTTAAATATACATTTTTATCTGTCATAAGAATAAACTTACTATTTTAGTGGTTTTGGAATAAATTTTACATTCTACAATCATTTATTGTAGATGCAATAGTGAACACACAAGCACACACATATCTATCAAGATCAATCTGGACATTCTTGAAGGCAGTGAAGTTTTTGCCCACACCCAGCTTAGGATATGGATCAATAATCCAGAGGCAGCAATTACTGCTTGTACCAATGTCTGACAGGGCCTGGACTCACCCATGCTTCTGGTCATTTAAATTTCACAAACTTCCCAAATCTGTTCCACTGTGTAACAAGAAAGAACCTCACACAAATGGTGAGGCTGAGATTTCCTGCACTGGGAAATCTCAGGGACTGTCATACCTAGAGCACACTGGCACTTCACCTCTGGAAGATTACCTTCAGGACACAGCTCCCCCTTGGCCCTCACTCCAGCCCATCGTTCTCTAACATCTTAGCAACTGAATGTTACAATCTCTCTCCCCTGTTTTAACAACACATCCAAGGTAATGCTGACCAGCCCTACCTGGACACCAAACATCACTGCAGAGCTGCCCTGAACCTGCTCTTTCAGATCAACCTCAACAGAAAATGCACGTGGAACTACAATGACTTTTGGTAAAGGGACAGACATTAAATTGCTTGTTGAGGCAAGGAAAACATTTCTTCACAGTCGCCTTTTCATGCTTTCCATTTAGCCTGGTAGAAGATGTTTGGGAAGCCCTGAATAAATATGATTCACGTGTGCAAGGACAGTACGAGAGGCAAACTGCTTTTCTTATAGGAATAGAACACAACAGTAAAATAACTGGAGTTAAGCAAGTGGAGTTTTTTTTAAAGAGCATCCAATAAAAAACACACCAAGTTAATGTAGTAATTATTTCTTTAATTATTCCATTTAAACTTTGTTTCCTTGCACTGAATTAAAACTTCAACCCCAAAATGACTGTATAGTCCAGGTTTCTAGGACACATCTCTTTGCTGAAATTGCAAAATGCTTGAAGAATGCTGTAGTGAACATATGTGTATAATTAAACTTAAAGATGGAAAAGAGTTGGAATGGGTGCTGGTGTGCTCTGAGGCCAATACAAAACAAACCTTCAAGTGTGTCTGAAAACCCTTTCTTACTCAAGCGGTTATGGTTATGATGGTCTAAGGACATATGGCAGCAATACCTTTTTTGTAGTGCAAATGACGCAGTGGGAAAAGGGCAGACGATATTGGGAGCACAAGCTGCTCATCAGAATTCAAGGTAACACAGAAATGCTGCTGGCATAATGTGAATGAGCCAGAAAGTCCACAGAGGACAAAGAGGTTAAGTGCTTTTTTCCAGCTGCAGAGCCCAGAACACACCTATATCTAGTGTTTCCTTACAGCAAAGTTGAACATGTTTAAGAGCAAATCTCCTAATGTTATCAGGACTTAACCACAAACTTAAACAATGACCAGAACAGGCCTGACAGTGTCATGAATCAAAGCCTTCATGAAGGTGCACAGCAGAGAAGAGATTGACTCTTCATAAAACCTCAAACTGAGCTGCAGGAAGGACAGGGAGGACAAATCTTCAGTGCTGTGGAGCAAGAAGCAGCACTTTTTTGAACAGTGTTCTCTGGAGTGACACAGGGCACCTGGGGGCAAAAGACAGTGCCTTCTACTAAGCAGTTCCTGACAACGACATTTAATTCTACAAATAATGTATTTTTTAAAACACAGAAAAAGATATTTCTACTTTATAAAAGACCCAAACCAAAATGACTTACACACCATAGCCTGCAAAGTACTCAAGAATACTTCAGAGGGAAGCTTTGCAGTGTGAACTATCAGCAGTTTTGCCCCTTTATCTTCTCTATAGGAAGTAATTTGGAAAGTAGAAGACAGCTCTTCTGTTGCCAATTATTCTTTTCTCTACTTGGAGATCTTTGATTTATTGCTCCTTTCCGCGCTCTCTGAAAATGATACAGATTTAATTTCTTCCTCTGCCAGTTGCCCCTTACATTGACACTTCAGAGAGTTTGAAGATTTCTGGAAAGTTGGAAGCCTGAAGACAGAATGACTGTGAATATGTGAAAAAGAAGCTAGCTGTGGATTAATTAGCACTTTTGTGCCTACACATCTAAGTCTTAGTTGCACTCAATATTACTTTGCTTCAACTATTAACTGACTGCAAAGTCCCAAACCCATTACTTCTTTTATTTTAGCATCTAAACCTGTGAAACGAAACAATTTGCCACTTGAAACCAGCATCTTTAATGACGTTTTTTAAATATATAAAGGTCCTTCTGCGTAGTAACCTGAGCAGCTGTAGACTAGGATCAGAGAGAGCGGTTAGGCTGGAAGGTAGAAGTGGAAGCAAGGGATTTTTAAAACTGCCTTTTTCAAGAAGCATGACAGTGATATTTGAAAACAGACATGGTTTAATGCATGTAAACAACAGCTGACAGGAGCCTGTGTAAGCACTCCTTGAGTACACATTACAACAAATGGAACAGAGAAGAAAAAATCTGCTGAAACAGAGTATATAAGAAGTCTGGTGCCTACCCTTCTGGCATAGATTTTTGTCTGTACGTGCCTCCAGTAGAGCCAGTCTCACTTGAGGAGGATAAGTTGCTTGGAGAGTTGCGGCACTGCTGCGATCTTGCTAAGGCGATGGATGAAACGGTGACGTAGACATCGGAGCCAGGGGACAGCCTGTTCAGAGCAAGGGAAGCCTCACATCAGCAGGATCACACTGCAAGGCATGCTCAACAACTCTGCAAACTGCCACATCTGCAAGGAATGGCAGCATGGAGACAGCAGAAAGCCTATCAGTTGAAGGATCAGATGTTTCCCGCTTATTGATCTACTGGAAATCATGAAAAATCAATTGTAAAAACCTGGATGCATGGGAGGAAATAAAGAAAATACTAGCACACACTAAGAAAACATTCTGGTTTCTGAAGTCTGTTACAGATTGATTGCAAGGAATAATGAAACATGATATTCCTCATCAAAATACTAAATAGAAGAAAATATTCCTAATTCTCATAGCAAGCTCTTGCCTGGAATTTAAACTAACTGTAGTGAGCTGCCTATGCAATCTCTTCCAAGAGTACCAAGCTTATGTCTATGCCACCAAACTTGTCCACATTAAAACACAAGGGCTAAAAAAATGCAATGCTACCTCTTTATACCACCTTAAAATTCTCCCTGAAAACTTTACATTCTAATATCAAACTATCTCAACATATCGAGAACTCTCTGAAAAGACAAACTTGAGTCATATGAAGCCTTCACCTGTCAGAATAACTATTCAGCAAATAGTCTAGAACGACAACACATGCACCTGGGCAGAATGGCTGGAAGCAGCAGGCTTATACTGCCCAACTCATATCCTGTTCTGTAGTCAAAGGCTTTTTTAGATAACTGCTTTGTGCATTTTGTTTCCCAAACTTCAGCAGAATTCACTGGTGTTAGCTGGTTCTTTGTTCTCTTCAGTTGTGACTGAAGCCATTCAAAACTTTTGCAGTGATTTAAGTGGAGTTTGAGTTATGCCATTCACAAACAAATTCCCACTGTAAACAAAAACCTTTATTCATTTTATCTAGGAAAAACACTATAACTTGCACAAGTTAAATAATTTAATATTTGAAAAATTGATAATAACGTCAGTGAAACATACAGATAAGTTGCCTCAGCACCCAACCTGGATCTGGAGAAGATCTTAATCTGTATCTAGATGCTTAATCTGTATCTCTAAAGGAGTGGCAGATTTTAAATTAGCTCTCACCACAATACAGTGAAAACTTGAAAAGTTCAAAAAATCTTTTGAAAATGAAAAAAATACCACTGAAATTATTACCGTTACTTATGTATGTATACATATCGAAACTGTGTGTATATATATTTACATTTATATCAAATGTGCATTTGTCCTCCTAAGTACTTTGCAAAAAAGCAGTAAACTAACAAAATCTTAAAATGGAAAGAGCAGTAGGACTGGATCAAACATTTTGATCATCCGGAATTTCATGAAGCGCATATAACTAATAGTAACTCTCCTTCTGAGACAAAAAAAGAATTATCTAAGGCCTGATCACGGTGAGTACTATACCAAATCCAGTAATGCCTTTCTAGTCTACAAATGTATTTTAACTTATCCCACATTTATCAAGCAACGATTATGAAATATTTGATTGCAAAGAACATGATTCAAGACTTGAAAACTTGGGGACCCATAAGCCAAGCAGTTTATTTTCCCAGAAGCACTCCTATAAAAAGAAAAAAAAAATAATTTGGCCACACAAAAATGCACTCTCATCAGCATTTACTCACATATAAAGGCACACACATTTAATATCAGTTATGCTTGCAGAGCAATACACAGTTTAAAAGTATGACCTTTTTTCCCCAATACTAAATTAGAATTGATGGCAAGGAAACCAATTACTTCTCAAATAATTTCTTTAAAATGATTTCCTGTTGAAAAATGCTTACATTTTCATTTCAGATTCAGCTATGCCTTTTCTTTACATCCCCTGCCTTACCAAAAAGTGACAGCACTGTTCAGAAGGAACATCAAGATTTCAGAACTATGTCATAGAGTTCTAACTCATTTACAAAGATGAAAGACCTTGAGGGCAAAGAAAATTGTATTATAAATGTGGTCTGAACAATAGAAATGAACAACCAGTCAGCTAGGCCTTTTATTTAAAGAAGTAGTATATTTTTGTTAGTACAGTTCACAATTGCACTAAAACTCACTAATACTATAAGACACTTTATTTTGTGTGAAACATATAAGAGAAAAGAACTTTACAGCAAATTAGTTCAAATTGACTTTTCGAGCTGCTTTGAAATCTTTTGATCAAAGGCACTCCCCAGACAAAAGGTGTATTGGGTTGTGTTAGCAGCATGCCCCTATAGCTAAGATAATCTAAGCCTTTTATTTATAATTAAAAACCATACTAAAGCAAGCTCTTATCTATTGCAAAATAGAGTTTTAAGAAGAAATGCCGAAACAGTTAAGTGCATGAGTCCCACAATTGAATTTAAAAATAGGCCAAGCGTCCATTACATTAAACAGATACAATTACATTGCCATCAATTGAACTGGGATTATACCATGCATGATTTAGTTCTAACACATCCAGTTCGTCCTGCAAGAACTGGTTGAGTCTTGCCAAGTGTGGGAAGAACATCATCTTTTGTGAAGGCAGTGAGTGGAACGGGCATACATTTATTTTATTTAGTATGACAAAGCAGACATTGAAAGCATCCATCTTGCTCTTAATAAATTAATTTCCATGCCATCAGCTGTAATATTCCCCACATATTCAGCATGCACAGGTATGTAATACACACATCATAAGAAAAATGTCAGTCTAGTTCACTTTGTGCCTATGGCCTAAGGCAGTCTAATTACAAGATCATACACAGGTGCCTTTTCCTGTAAAACCGTATGGGCACAGGTCCTACGCTGTGCTACAACTTCTCCTGCAAGAGCTGCAGAGCTCAGAAGCAAAGGAAGCTCAGGCTGGCAGAAGAGGAAAAATGGCCTTACAGTCAGTGCTGACTTGCTAAACTGAATTCTTACTGTGCACTTGCTGGAGCACTCCAATATGACCACTGCCATATTTGTTAATGACAATTTTTCATTTGCTGTTGTTAATTCTAATTTTTCAAAGGCCTTATTTGATTCCAAGGCCCACTATACCTCTGAGCTGAAATCTTCCTAAAGCAGCTGAGGTCAACTGAGGCTGTAATTTGAATATATAAAGTATTAACAATGCTAGGCGTACTTCCAAATACGAGATGGCCAAAATAAGACACAACAAATAATTAAAACATAATTTATCTCTCTACCTTTGTTCTTAATCTGAAGAGGGCCAAAGACATCTCTTCTCACACAAGAATTTTGAAAAGTTTAATTAATACCCATGAAGCATTCAGAAACTATAGTAATGGGCTCCACTGTAAAGCTTAGAGGCGAATTAGTAATTGCATCTTTACAACAGGATTTGAATGTCATCCAGTAAATAAGGGACAGTGTAATGAAGAGGAAAATAAAATATTAAATAGCTCTTCTTTAATGAGCTGCATCCACTGTGTGAACTGAATGAGGCAGATGTCCTCTGTTAAAAGAAATTCTTGTAATTTAATCAAAGGAAGTATCTGAATGTACAGTTACACAAGAGTTCCGAAAAAAACCAGCACAGCAAATCTTCATGCTGGCATGCTTACCTTCCATGTGTTTGAATTTTACAATCCTAATAACACTGCAAGCCGTGACAATTCCCTGCAAAGACTATCTCAAATGCTCTCACGTTTAAAGGAAACCAATCCATTCCATTCAAAAAGGAAAAAAAACCCCAGCAGCTCTGAGGAAGAGGATAGCGAATGAAGCAGAAAATGCAATTATGCTGTCATGTTGTACCTTCTCAAGTTTTTCTTTTTTTCAATTTGATCACCGCCTTTCAGAAAACACACATTGTAACAAGAAAAGCTCTAGGGGCAGGCAATGGGACACCAGAGCAGTGTGTGTATGAAGACACACTGAACAGGCTCTATGGCTCCACAGATTATAGAGAAACTTATCCTCTCTGCTTCAGTCCATCCAAACATGAAATACACTGGACCAAGCAAACAATTACTCACTATCCCTCATGACAAAAGAATACGTAGAAGGTCTAGAACTATCAAGAGACCAGTTAGCAGGAACCTGGATGAAAAGATACCAGCCACAGCAGTAGAGGTGCACCCAGATCCAGGCAATCTTACACAGCAGGGGACTTAGCCAGGGGACTGTCAGACCTGGCAGAGAGTCTTTGTTTTACATATGTAAGCATTTCTTATGCTTTTCTCTGGTCCCCACTGATGGCCACTGTCAAACAGGAAGACCAACTCTTGACATGACACAGCAAGGCTCTTCTCAGATGTTTTTACATTGCAAGAGTTTGGCCACACAGCCACACAACAAACCTTTGATTTTTCCACTGCTACATCCAGCTCTAGCTCCCAGAGCTGGTAGGAAGTGTGTGGTTTATAATCTCATGTTGGTACATGTTTTAATTTGAAGAATGTGATGAGAATGTTTAAATAACAAAACTTCAAACCCTGTGAGGTAGGCAATGCGTGCACTACAATGATGACTTGATGGGTGGCAAGATGAGCACAGACACCTGCTTGTTTATATTCAGAAAAATATCACTGATCCAAGCTAAACTGCAGCAGATTAGGACTTTTAGGTAATATGGGAACAGTTAAACTAGAATCCATCTGCAGGAGTTCACCTATAAGCTACTACTGGCACAATTACTATCACTGACTGCATGGGCATCATTCAAGTAAGTACAGAATCATAGGAGAAGACTCTGCTTCCAAGTCCTCAATGTGACATAAAACCAGTCAATGATATTGTTCTAATACTTCCATACTGTGGAATTTTACTGCCAGTGTGTGACCACAGTCATGCTATAATTCAGTTTTCCATTTGGTTTAAAATATTGACTGTGCTCAGAAATCTTCTAGGTGGAGACTTAAGCTTTCATCCAACAGTACTCGATTGTAGACTGAAGTGCTCAAGTCCAGCAACACGCTTTGATCACTGATTTCCACACTTTTGCAGATGTCTGTCAAATAAGTTTATCATAAAACCGGTTCCGCTTTATGATAAATTAATTAAGAACAGATTATTATCTATCATTATCTCCTCTCCTTTCCTTGCACATTGTTTCTGATAGAGTGTGGAAACCCAGCGTACAAAATAAAACCTGAAAATTGGGAGGAGGGGAGGAAATAAAAAAATCAAGCTCTATAATTACATGTTCTCCAATAACATTAGCTCTGATTTACTTCACACATATGTGGGTTATTGTTTTTTCCTTAATGTATCCTTCTGATATTCATTCTGGGTTATAGGCTATATCGTATCCCACATGGACTAATTAATATTGTGAAATAAGCCATAATTTGGGACTTATTGCATTTATATTATTAGATTTTTCAGTCTTAGTGTTGCAGTAACATTAAAGATTTATTTTAATAGTTATAGTTTTGTTATTTTTCCTGCCTACAAATACCCACCCACATCAATGATGACTACATTCAAGGATCCAGGATATTGTGAAGACCAGGGAAAATATGCTAGTAAGCTGGACACATGAAAACAACCCAAATAAGGCAAATGTAAATACTCTGCTGGTTAGACACAGCACTGGGCATTTGTCTGCCTTCTCAGAATGAGGGATTGTCAAGAAACCTACTCTCCCACCTACCACAGCAGTCTCTATAGGGAAACAAGATGTTTTGATGAGTATGAAGTGAAATCCTCCTGTTCTCAAGACCGGTAATGCAGATTTTATTTATTTCTAACATACTTAAACGGACTAAAGGGAGCAAAGCACAGCAGAGCACCATCACTGCTGCCTGCACCAGAAACATGCACAGATGCCAGCACCTCCTACTCTGTGTTCTTTAGGGTAAATATGAAAGCTAGTGGTGACAAACTAAATGAGACAGTAGTTAAGAGGGCTATGAAAATCCCGCCTTTGTTGATTTTAAGATTTTACACAATAAGAAGAGAAGTAACTGAGCTTCATGAAAATCAAAGCCTTCTTTTATCATGTAGAGAAAAGACAAAGGAGTCTCACAGTGAGCTTATTGTTGGGGTTTTCCCCCCTCAAGTATATTTTTAAAGCAACAAAATGTATTTCTCCACTTTAACTGGAAAGACCTTAACCTTGTGCAACTGATGATATATTTATACTTGATTTACCCAAGACTAATGTGTTTAGCAGACCAGAAAGATGAGAGAAGAAATTTTTCAGGCATCCAGAAAAATTCCCAATGAAATTTAAAAGTTACTTTGATAATATACTTTTAAGGATGGAAGATTCAATAGAACCCTTTTAGAATAATAATAAAAAGAACACTTAAAAGAATGTCTAGAGGGGAAAAAAAAACAGCGACATGCCCTGAAAATTAAGGAAACGAAAAGTCAAAGTTCCACTTTTTGAAAACAAATACTGACTAAGAAAATGTAATTTTCACTTTGCAAACATTTATCAGGCCATAACCCCCCTCTAGAAGCCTCCAGGGACTGGATAAGTCTTGAGTGCCTTAGGTGTGTGATGTTGCCTGCATACAAGTTTATGCACAAGAAACACCCAGCTGTTAATACCCCTTCTCTCAAGTCAGCCAAAGGCTCTCTCTTCAACACGAGTCACAGAACAGCCAACTCCAGGCTCCACCCAAGCTCTCTGGTTAATGCCATGACGAGATGAAAGTGTCTGGAAAAACCAGCAACTCAGCGGAATCTGATAATCTGTCACTGCCTTAAGCTTTTCCCAGGTATTACTATGCCTTCTGGAACTACATAAGGAGATTGTACAGCACTGGAGAGAGCAAGAAACCCCACCAGCTCAGCTGCTATTCCTTCCAGTTCAGCATCTGCCTGTCTTCAGCTGTAACAGACAGATATGGCTTGTAGCCATGCAATTTTTATGTTGGTCCAAATACATCATTAGAGAGCCAAGTCCAGCATTTTACTGGCTTCTGCAACCTTTTTTAACAGAGTCTAGTCAGGTCGTCTGTGAAATTCTTAGTGCCTTCAGTGTTGCAAAATTTTTGCAGCTCCCACAGATGGGAGTTTTTTATGTATACATTTTAGAAAAATAAAGTAAGAAAATTAAGCCCTTGGCAACCATTGTAATTTCTTAACAAGGTATACAACACAGAATTTCACCTTGGTAGTTTCTTGGTCTTGGCTGTACCATCTTTGAACATGTTTTTTTCATCCACAGTTCTTCAGGATGTGAAAAAGATTTTAAGTTCTTTCATTAGAACTCTCTTTAACGTTTTCTACGACATGCATCTTATTACCACGGCTTTATATTTTTCATCCACATAAAGATGATCAGAACCTATCTAAAGCTTTTTTTTTTCCTAAAGAATTGTCCAAACTCAGAAATACAAGCTATTAACTTGTTCCCCTCCACAGATCTCATTGCAAATGCAGAGACAGATTTGTACAGATAATCAAAACAATGACAGTTCATTCGAATGCTATCAAATACATCTTTTTCCAGGAAATAATGAAAATACTGTGACATAATGGACCTGATACCTTTATCTTAATAAAGTTCTTGTTTAAAGAACTCAAAACAGCAAAAAACCCCAAGCCACCCTGGAGAAATCTAAACTTAGAACAATTCCTCCTCTAGCCTAAAATGTCTGAACACTCCCCAATCAGATAAATTTGCTTTCTGTACTAGTGAGAATTCTCTTGCTAAAAATCCTGTCAGATACTATTTCTGCCTTGGGTGCTTTAGGCAATTCCAGCAAGCCTATGAACAAGATAAATTTTTGATTTGCTTTTCCAAAACGCAGAAGTTATAAACACTTGGCTCTAACACTTCGACTGTAACTCATTTAAAACTTAAATAACAATATAGTAGTTTCAGAATACCATCCAACAAAGGGAAACAACATCCTGGAATACTTCATTATGTGTTTAATCATGCCAGGAAAGGTATTTCCTCTTGGCTATTGTTTCACTCATAGTGACGCCGTCTTTCGACTAATTAAAACCAAGATTAAAAGCAGTCTTCAGATACTTAGATAAAACTCCTGTGAATTTTTCCAGGCAAGATTCAGAGCAGCAATGAAAAGCCACTTGTGAAGAAGACACACACGTACCTCCGGCTCTCCAATGGGCGCCCATCACTAGAGATGCTTCGGGGAATGTTGGCTCGTTCTGGGGGTGGCATTTTTCCTTCTCCTTTTCCAGAGCTAATCCTAGAAGGTACTGGACTTTGGATTTGAGATGGTACCTGAGCCACATGAGGTCCCTGTCCTTTGCCTGCATTTCGCTGCCATTTATTATTATTTCTGAAGGGAAATTTGAATTCATATGACATTCCTTCATTCACTTTGTACTCCATCACTGGCATACGGTAGTTTTCTGAAGAACTCCTGGAAATAAAGAAATTTAATATGCAGCTTTAAAAAAATTTTAAAAAATATATCCTGTCCATAAGAACAGAAATCTGAAGACAGAAGCTGAATCAATTCCATGAAAGTATGAGATTTTCCTTTTTAGAAACATTTAAGAAATTTTAGAAGGCCTGCACAAGATGTGATGGTGACAGTCTTCCTCTTCATCCTGGTGAATGATCCATAACAGACTACCATGGAATCTGCCTGGTTGGCCTTGCCCCTGATTCTCACCCATTAACGACCCTGTTGTCATCATCATTAAACCTTAGAAAATCACACACTTCCTAACTGAATGCCTCTCCCTGTCCGTCCCTTCAGAAGAGTTTATAGCCATCCACTGCAGATTCCAGTTGCTGGAATTCAAGTTGATACTCTTTATCTGATTACTGGGCTATTCTGGCTTAGGGCAAATTTTAAGAGGGCTATAAAAGGTAAAAAGCTATGTTAGAAGGGTATCTCCCCTTCATAATTTGAGAAAGTCATGGGTTTTAGAACTTATCTGCACCCAGACAAATAAGACCTGAAATGTCTGTGCTTTTAGAGACACACCTTTCTGATGGACAGACATTAAAAGACAGGAGTCACATGAAATAAGGCACTATACATAACTTTCAAACATCTTTGGCTTTGGAGTACCTCAGCTGATAAATTTGCACATTATGAAAAGACTTACTAGAAGCTGTAGATGCCAAACCCAACAGATGCCTATTGCTTCCTGAGGAACAGCACAGCATAAAAATCAGACTAGAACAGGACATAATCTAATGCAGTCTACATAAGAAGCAGGGCAAACTTCTGCATACATTTCAAATGAGGTATTTGGAAAAAAGATGCGATCTTCAGCTTCAGTAAGGATAATTTTGGTACTTCTCTTGACAAATGTATGTCTCTCTGAGTGAATACTATGTGAATTTTTAAAATCATGATTACTTTACCTACATGCATCACTCTCTAATGCAAAGAAAAATAAAAAAATCAGTGCAAAATTTTGAACTTATAGCTCTTCCTCTAAGCAGTTATGCCATTAGGGGTGAGAAATATTAGTCTCTCTTCGCTGCAAAAAACAAAAACCAAGACAGAACTTGTTATCTGTCCATGCTGACATAAGCAAGTTGTGCAGTCTAATAGGAACAGACAAAGTGAAACAGTCAGTGCTGAAGTCTTGCTGCCCACAGTATACTCATTTTGTGGTTTTACTTTGGTCTACCCTGTAGTCTTGATGTCTAAATTAAATTATCAGTTGGAAGGCATGAGGTGAGCTGCTGAAGCACATGTAGTTCAGCTTCACCTGAAAGTGCTCCCAGGCCACTCGGATGTGATCCACTGCACAGCAGACAGGGATGATCAGGAGATAAGGCCACTCACAACTGAACTACTACAATACTGATATCCTTTGGTTTTTCTTTTCTCTTCATATTTTATGTCTCAGCTATTCCTTCCCTAGTGCTTATGTACTTAGTTTGGGTTTCTTTCTTTTTCCCCCGCAATGTAATTACAGTTTAGCAAGCAGGAAGGCACAATTTCCTCTTGATGCTGTGTCCTTAGCTTCAAGGTCAGCAATCAGTCCACTAAATGAGTTCAGTGGCAATGTTTTAATAACCATGGTTTAGCAGAGATTTAACCATAACAAGGCCTGCCTCTGCATAGGGCATGAGAACATGAATTGGGGTATTTGGATATATTTTTGCATCTCCTACTGACCTTGTACCTACTGGCCTGTTGCCAAGTCAGGTTATCTAACTGCACCCCTGATCTTCCTCCACCTTCATGCCAATCAGTTTATTAGGATAGCAGCTGCTTCTCATATGAATGTTGTATTCCAAGCAGAATGGATCTTCATTTTAGTTAAGGTCGGCAGAACTTACTGTAGTAGAAATACTCAGTGACCTCCAGATGACACAATGAAAGGACTTCAACTGCAGAAAACTGATTGTCAAAAGATAAACTGCTTTGTGTAAATATTTAACTGAAGTCTCTAGCAATATATGTAGAATAGCTACAAGTTCAAGACAGTTCTTGAACCTTTGTGATTTTGGATAGAGCAAATGGGGGGATCCAGAGTTGCTTTATGGAATTTTCTAACTAGCAATAACCCACCATGAACATTTGCTCACTACAAGGCAACACCAAAACTCTCTGATTCTGAGTACAGTATTTCAAAAAGTGCAGTAATTTCTCTTACTGCTATGGGTTTGGATACACTAAAAGTAAGCCTGTTTTTGGCTGTACTTAATTTAGTTCAGAAATAACAGGATCTCTGCTTTCCACACTGATTTTTCTGCTCTAATCCTTTCATGATGATTGCAGCTGAACTTTCCATTTGCTTGGGCTGCTAAATACTGCACAAAAGCTTTCCAAATATCTCATGAGTGACCTTATGCCACTGCACATTTTAATCCCTGACATATATTCAATTTTCCACTGACAACTAAAGGACAAATAAAACTCCATTTCTCTCTGCTCCTCCTTTGCTAGCATTTACAAAAGGAGTTAATGTTGCTTACAGTAAAAACAAACACGGATTTTTCATTTATACAAGTACCAAGTCTTTTCTCAGAAACATGATTTCATATCAATATAATAAATATGTGTTAAAGTTCAGCTCCAGTCTTGAGCATACAAAGATTTAGCAATTACCCCTACAAAGGTATTGACTGATTAAAAAACAGCAGTGCAAAATGCTCTCCTGGTCTCTCACTCCAAGGAACCCTTTGAACTTTGGTAACTGTAGTTGCTGCTTGGCAAACCTACCATAAGCCTTCAGCTAGCCTGCAGGCAAATTTATTCTATTAAAGATCATTCCATTTTAATCACACAGCAGCTTTTCTAGGATACGAACACAGGATGTCAGGAATATGGGGATTAGACTCAGTGATGTGGCTGAAGGCTACAGACAACACTAAGTTCATAAAAATTATAAAAGCCTTAGCGTGAATTCAGGGAAAATGGAGGGACTTAATGTCCAGTTTAAGAAAAAAGCACACATTACTTCTGATTTCTGATCAAGCAACATTTTTAAACTATAAAAACAGCAATATAGTTGACACGAGCTTCAGGCTTAAGACAGTGGGAAGTGAGAGAGATGCAACAAGATCTCTGGAATAAAGATGAATTACCATTCGCAGCAATTTCTCTGGCCAGATCCCTACCTTTGATAAACCCTCATCATTTACAGCCTTACTTATTGTGAAAACAGAAGCATGTGAGTCTATTCCCAGCTTTCAAGAATTATATCCACAGACATTATCAACTACCAACAGATGTGAAAGCAGGCAGGAAAGTGTACAATTAATTTTGATGTATCCTAAACACAATTATCACTATAAAGTTGTTTGATTTTCACATTAAATTCCATGGCTACATGAACTTCTTCACGTTTTATTACATTTTGGTATTCAATTAATATTTGGGGGGCGTGGAGGCTGAATAAGGGCAGTTTGTCCTGCTCTCCTCTTTCACCTTAAAATATTGGGTGCTGTATTATAAATATACCATGTTTTTTTGGAGACTAACACACTGTGGTGGTTCTTTCCACAAAACACGACACAATTTCAGAGCAAACACAGCTACTGCACGATACCTGCGTGGTGTGCAGTCCTCATAGGGAGGGACAATGACGACCTTCACCGTCACCGATGTCCTGAGCAGATCAATCATTTGCTCGTGGCTCAGGGTGGCCACAGCCACCTTGCAGATCTCCACCAGGCGGCTGCCCTGGCGCAGCCCCGCCTGCCAGGCGTAGCCGTAGGGCTCCACATCCGCCACGATGCCCTCGTAGTTCACGTGGAAACCCAGCTGGCCCAAGCCGTTCCTGCGCAGAGTCATCTCCACTGTTTCACAGCCCTTGGTCACCAGCTGGGAATTGAAGTGAAGACCAAATTTATTGCATTGAGACACCTCCTGGGCTAATTTAGGGGCTCAATGTTTAAGCAACCAACCAACTCCCAAGGAAGATGGTGGGACATGATCAAGGGATATATACTGCAGTCCTAGGTACGTCATCAGCTGAAATGGGTCTTGCTGCTCAAACGAATATTTTCAGTACAATCTGGTTACCCGAGTTCTGCCTTGGAATTTTTACTGCAACCACAGGAATTTTAGAAGATACATGGCAGCACACAACAGAAAAACACATGGAGTTACACAAGCATCTCTGTCTTTTATACTTTAGTAACCAAGAAATCATTCTCCATTTCTGGCTGTTTCAGGAAACTGCAAAATTACTTTTCAGTCAGAATGTGGTAGTACGTAGCTACTGAGCACAGCAAACCAGGGGCTATGCCAACTCTTCCAAGTACCATAAGCATAAATACCATCAAGAGCAATTTTAACAGGGCCTAGATTTCCTTTTTTCCTAATTGTTATACAACTACAGTTGTAAAATTACAGAAAAAACAGTGAATTGTAGCACATTCTTTCTTAATTTAATTGGATATAAAATGAGCATGGACAGATGTTTCATAGGGAGATACCATGATTCACTGCACTTTTAGTTTATCACATGCATTCAGAGAATATCTGAAGGTTGCAGTGGGGATTGGGATTGCACCCTGCTGGCAACATAATAAGTTAGTCTCAAAGATATTGCAGATTCATTTGAAACAAGATACAGCAAGCCTATGAAACAGAGAAAGGCAAGGAAAACAAGGAGAACAAATGAGGTGACACTTCTGCATTTGTTGTGTGGGAGCAACTTATGCACCTGAAGGACCTGGTCTTTTTTAATGTATTAATATATTTTCCACACACACACAACCAGCTGAGGCTGGTTGATATCTGATATAAGTGAAAGCAATATTGAGTTTTGAGGCATTATTTAAATTGAAGCTTTACTTGGCTGAGGGGTGAGAGGAGAAAGCAAAGAAGGGGAACCAAACAAGAGAACACACTCTAACCTCCAGCCTTTTGACGATCTCTTTGATGTCATCAATGTTGCTGATGAAGCTCTCCAAAGAAACACATTCACCTCTCTCATAGAATATTTTGATATTTGTGTCCGTGGAAGTCCACCCTATCACATCTCGACAGGAGCAATTGAACACCACGCTTTTTGTGTCCTGTTCAATGAGGACTACAAACTCATTAGAGATGCCCAGGAGACAGTCTATTTCCATACCCTTGCTGTAGTCTTTTGCATGGACACTCCAGACAATAGCACCAGAACTATAGATCTCCGCTCCTGAGTAAGGTTTGGACTTTTCTTTCTTTTTTGAAGCGAGTGAGATGAAGGGGAACTTGCCGGAAGGGTCAATGGGTGTGTTGGTGACATTCTTCTCTGCCAAGTCTTTCAAGTACTCTTGACGGGTCCTGGTGGCCATCGCACGGAACTTTTCTGATTTATGAGCAGCATTCTCTGCATTAATGACTTTGGCTAGTAAGAAGTCCCTGAACACATTTGATTTAGGAAATGTCACACCTTTTGGAATAGGTGGGCCAAAGGATGGTACATCTCTGGATCTTGTCACAGCAACACTAAATGAAATAAAAGAATAAGGAAGAAACACAGTGTTTCACTCTAGGCAAATTCAGCAGTTTTTGTTTACAGAAAATACATTCCCTCAATTTTTCTTTTCTTTTCTCAGCAATATGCCTAAATTTACATATTAATGTTGCCAGTGTGGAGATTATGCCCCCCCTTACTCTATAAACAGAAGGCCACTTTTTTGCATACAGGCATTTCTGAGTCATTCCCAATACCACAGCTTAAAAAGAGCTTCAAGTACAAAACTGTAGGGTTTTTTTTAATAATCATTCATGTATGGCAGTTCTAAATTTTGTTTGGTATAAAAAGAAAATTTCTAACTCACACTATTAGAAAGGCTAGCTTAGAATTCAGCTACTTAATGCTGAAAGGCTGATCTGAAAGCAATGCCAAGTGCTTGATCAACACTAGAAATATAGATTAAATGAACACATTAAAAAGAAAAAGGCAATGAAGTCATCTCACAAGGCCAGTTCCACTGTGAAAATCATCTGGTGACTGAATGCATACATACATCACACTACTGTTTAAGTTTTACATTTCTGGACTGAAAACCTCACTAGATGATATTGCATGCCAGTGATTGAAGATGACTCCAAAAATACCAGAAATAAGAAACTACTGAGAAGTTCAGAGATACATACTAAAAACAGATACTTTCTTTGTCAACTCTTCCTTTTAGTTTATGTACCAAGTGATGGACTGACAATATGATTGCCTTAGGCAACTGAAACCAGCTTAGCTATTCTCAATTGTCAATTCTCTTTTGATATAAATCAGATGAGAGTTGTTTGGAACCACTGAAGATCTGGCATTCCAATCCAGTATCATTCACTTGGCAATCTGTCCTAAGAGACTGACAACCCTACTTTGATAGTTTTGTGACAAAAAATGTTCCAACAGTTCAAATAGGATTTACCACATATCTGTAACTGGATCTGAAAAAGCATTAACTAACTTTGGCCAAAATACCATGGAAACGGACATAAAGAAGAATAGGATAAAGCTTGATCACAATATAAAAGTATTTGGTGTTTCACTTAGAACACTGGCTGGTATTATTTTCACGTTGATTTTATCTGAATTCTTAAACATAATCAGAGAAATTTCCCCCAAAAAATCAGTAACTAAGATTTCAGAATAAAACTTCTGAGGAGGCATATAGGAACACCAAAAATTAAAATTAAGCCACTCAATCTTTAACCATATCTTCTGGTTTTGACTGATAGGATGTTTTGCTTTTGCTGTTCTGAGTAACTTGGGGTGGGTTTTTTTCTTTCGGTTTGGCTTTTTTGGGGTTTTTTTAAACAATTATATTCTCTGGCAACTGATACTGAAAGATGTCGTTACTGTCATATTTCCTCCAAATGTATGCCAGTATATCTCAAAGCATGCAACAGGGGGTGCTCATGAAGCAACTATCTGACTCATCTGTAGTGGTCCTGAAGGGTCTGTTATTAAGAAAGGGAAGCCTAAGCATTAAACACAATTTTTGGATGCAATGAAAACCTACCAGAAGGTACCAGTAAGAGTTTGTTTGCTTCAGTGTTCAATGTCATGAATCACAGGGATAAGAATTCAATCTTTAACACATGCTAGAGAAGTTTTAAAAAGTGAGCAATGCTCAGAGATGCCAGACTTTTGAAATATTGTTTATCTTAGCTGGGAGGGAGAATCACTGGCCAAGACAGTGCTTGATTTTATTCCTTTTATGTAGTTTTAAAATATAAATTCCAGTACATTTTAATGCTATATGGTTTCCTGTTTTGTCTAGAATTATGAATCCACGAAACTATTCCAAATAATTCAGTGAAAAAGAGGTCAAACTTACTTTGAAAAGTTTCCTAGAAAAACTTTTCATAATAGAATTCTACAAATTTAAATCAAGTGTTTGCACTGAGAGGACAGAAAAAAGAAAGTATTTCCATATTAAAGACAGTACAGAGAACATACAATGTTTTGGTGGTCTTGTGTATCAAAATGAACACTGACATTCTCCCAACTATTTTTCTTACTTGTTTCCCCCCTCCTCTTAAAATTTAATCTTGGACCATCACTAAAGACAAAATTACTATTAAGTAACCAATGAGATTCCAGACCTTGCAGTTGTAAACACTTGAAAAATGAAGTGATTCAGGAGTCTGAAGGTCAAAAATAGGATCCTCAGATACTTAAATTTATTACAGTTTAGCAAGTATAAATCTTTCCCATGCCTCTTAAAAGGAAGAAATATATGCAGTCATATTACTTAAAGTAACAGACAAAAGCAGATCTGTGTTGCAGTATGCAATTCAAGTGGAAAATGCATCTGCAGTCCTTGTGGATGCATTTCCTACCTTCCCTTTGCTTCAACATCATTTTCTGTACAGGCTAAAAGCTGAAACATATGTCTAAGAGTTTAAGAACAAGCTGTGTTCACATAAATTATGCAACACTTGCATTTTTCAATAAACTGCCTGAAAATGAGTATCAGCACGAACATTCCTAGTCCAGGAGAGTTAATACACGTACAAAGTTCAGCATCAAGTTCAGAAATGCTCTGTGAACTTTACCAAAAACTTCTGAGAGAAAAGCCTTTAAACTGTCTATATTTACTCAATAAATAATGAATACACCGAGACGCTGCAGTCTTAAATTTTCCTCTAAATAAGCACTTGCCTCAATAAAATACTTAAGTGAATATTTGTATTTCTGTAAAAACAAGTTAATTCTAAGGTTACCTCATTTCAAGATACATGCTCTAAATCCATTGCTCTGACATTTCATATTTTAAATGATAATGCTTTATAGAAGTTTTCTGAGATCAGTCAACATTTAGAAATGAAAATACTTCAAGAGTTCGGTCTATAACAAAGGTAAGAACTTGCACTGATAGTAAAAAGAAGTGTAACTCAAAAACTTTATTTCTATATGCTTGCAATTTAGTTTAAAAATTATACTAATAGGAATCTCATCTTGCAATTCTTTTTTATATGTTACTATCAATTACCATTTTCTATTTGAATCATATTGACTTTAAGGTCACGTTAAAGCTTTACTTTTTGCTGCGTGATTGTTTGTCATTTCTTTGTTGGACTGAAACAAGATAAGACATGAAGATATTTCAGAGAGCTTAGCTTCTTCCTGACAAGATAAGTCACACTTTTTAACTGCCTTAATTTCAAAAACAGAGCATAAGCTCAGATGACCAAATTATCTGAGCAAGAAGTGGAGTGTTTTTTCCTTTTTTCTATTTCTTTCAATGCAAAAATATTCTTCTAGCATGCTCTTAATAAAGAGAATAAAAAGGAAGTGAGAAGGCAATTTTAAAATAATTTCCAAGTGGTTGATATGCACATGTATGCGCACATGTGTGTGTGTACTCACATCTGACAGCAGCAGTTTCCTCACTGGGCATGTTTCATTCACATATTCATGTTTGTCTACTTTTTAAGGTGTTTTAAATTCACATGACTCAAAACCTCCTTGACCCTCATTTTTCATTACATTTCCCTACTGAGAATTTAAGAGAAGAATGACAGCTGCCTTTGCACTCAAATTCCCTGTTTTCAGTGCATCCAGCAGTAGCTACCTGTAACACACGCTGTCAGTACAGGGACCGTGCACTCTGACAATGACAAAGACATGCTGGAAGTGGGATCGGATGTTCTTTGGGCTGAATGGTTGTGCTCCAGGCTCCTGGAAAACTATTGTCACAATATCATTTCCAATATGTCGTTTTCTCAGAAGCTTTAGTGGAAAAAAACCAAAAAAACCACAGGTTAAAACATAGACTTATCACAAATTTCCGATTATTTATTTCTCATTATTAGAAATTACTATTGCTCATTTTCCTTCCCCAAATGATACTTCAAGCCGACAATGAAACAATTGAGGATTTATATAAGTACCAGAATTAGTTGTTCACCTAATAAATTTCAGGCATGATTGTTTTCATAATAATAGAGGGTGAACTTATAAGGGAAATTTTTAAGCTAAACAAAGGGGAAAAACAACAAATCCTGTTAGTATCAAGAGTAATCAGTGATACATAGGAGGAGGAAAACATCCCCCATTTCACACATTTTTACAAGCCAGTGGTAGGTTCTATCTCAGGTTGAAAATAGTTGTCATTGTCCTTAAGACACGCTATAAATAATTTCCTGGTAGGCTTCTTTCAGTAAATACAAGACTACAGTACAAGAGAAGGTAAGCTACAGTGTAGTAGAACATTTAGCATACAAAAGCAAACTAAAAAGAAGTCTATGTTAACTTTTGTTGTAAAATGAAAATCTCTTTTATTTGCAGAAGTACAAAGCATCATTTCTAGAATAAAATGCATATACATACAAGCCATACAATATGGTTTGGTGTTTAACAAGACCAGGTACTTCAGTGTAACAAAGCAGTTCAGCCTACATAGTATAATATAGTTAAATAAAAAAAAAAAAGGAAAATAAAGGAACTTGACAAAAGGATTTTGACTCATGCATTCTTGTGTAGTGTGCTGGACCACCCACTCATTATCTGTGCATAGTACAATTTGCTGAATGCAATACTTAAAGGGCAATTGACTTAGCTGTAGAAGGTTTAAAATAATTTAAAATCTTCAGGTACACTATGTTTCTTCTGACATGTGCTACTGACATTACTGCATACTATTTACATCTAAGTAACACATAATTAAATAGAAAGCAGTCCAATGGAGAAAAATCTGTGATGTACCTACAATCATCTACTTTGCTCATCTCCCTGACACAGAAACAGCCACTTTTGATTCTTTAAGTGGTTTTTTATGGTAGTAACAAATAAAAGTTGTCATAAATACTCAATAGTTCCTCTACTTCTGAGAAGGAAAAAACTCTAAATAGGCATAGCCCATCTTACCTGCTGCTTGTTGTTTGGAGTATATGGCAACATCGTAGAAACATGGAACATGATTTCATAGTCCTTGTATGTTGTGTATAGAGAGTGAGTACCTGTTGAATCAGCTGCAGTTAAAGAAGACAAAACAAAAGCATTGTTTTAAAAAAAGTTTAAAAATAAACTTTCAATATTATTAAAAAAAAAAAAAAAAAGAAATATCAGCCAAGACAAGAATTCTTTTTCATCCTCAGTCCTAGCTGAAATACCAGCAAGTAAGAACTTACTCAGAGTTTATTCACCTGTCAAAGCAAAGGTCACAAAGATAGCCTGTGCACTTTTGCACACTTTTCCCAGACAAAAACTTATTAAGAATAGGGAATTTATACCAGAAGACCCTGAAGAAAGCCTACTTAAGGGTGAAAAGTGGCAACAAGTCTGAGATAATCTTCAAGCACCATCCAATATCTTGGAACGAAAGTGAACTGTAAGGAATGTGAAAAAGACTTCAGAAAGGAAGGCACACAGATACTGAAAATGAATACCCTGATCTCATGCATAATTAAAGAGCAAAGGACCTATAACCCTCAATAAGAACAGAATGAGTTCTCTTAGGCATAAATATCAGGACTTGAAATTAACTGTAATGAAATCAGGTAACACCTTCACTAGAACAGTTCCTTTATGGACAGGTACAGTCAAAATCCCATATAAGATGCCAGCATGCTTGTAACTGGTGATGGAAAAAGTCCACAAAAATGACATTATGATGCTGGTATATTAATCTAAGGTCATCTCACCTGTTTTGAGTACTAGCCACCCTATTTTAAAAGTTACAGAAGAAAGAGAAGGGATCCAGAAACAGGCCACAGAAATAATTATATGCGGATGGAGAGACTTCCATGTGGAGAGAAAATGATAAAAACTAGGATTATGAAGTTTAGAAAGAAAAAAAAGAAGAGGGGGATATTACTCAGTTTACAAAGTGTTGGTTGAAAACAACACTTGATTACAGACAAATTGTGAACTTGTTTTCACATTTTTTCACTCTTAAAAAAGTGACCTTGAAAAATGTTCCATTAATTTAAGCAGTAACACATTTAAAAATAAAATAGTGAGTATATTCTATTAAACACAACTTCTGTCCACAGTGCAAAAAGGCTGCTTTCAAACACAATTTAAAAAATAACTACCTTTATATAAGGAAAAAAGCATCCTGGCTATTTGAAGTTATATAAACATGCTACTAAATTATATAATCCCAGCTATTTATAACAATGTATTTTAAAAAGCTGTTAAAAACTACATCTTGGCATTTTTATTAGCAGAGAGATCATGTTACTAAGAAGATAACAGATCTGAGATTTGTGATGCATTTACAGTAACATAAATATACAATTTATTTACCCAGATTTTGAGTAGGCACTTTGAGAAGTTTGTTTCCTGTCAGATTCAGAATAATGAAATAGAGGCAGCTTTACTGTAAATGAAACACAAAATCATCTGTAAAATGAAACAGAAAGTTTTCTACATTATAGCCACATAGGGATTTTGCACTTCCAAATCACCTATCTGGAATAAAAAGGGAATTAGAAATAAAAGATCCCTACAATCTTAAAAAAAAAAAAAAAAGAAAAAAAAAGTAATTCTCAGATAACGTTTCAAGGAGACCGGGCTCTCTATTCCAGGACTCAACATCGTCAGTAGGGTAAACCAGCTAACTGCTAAATATTTTCTTTTTAATGCTAATTAGAACAGCAGGACAGCTGAAAGGGGATCATTTCATCTTGCACATTGTTCACAGCAGCCTCTGTCCTCTGCCTGATCTTTGCAGTGCACACCGAAGGAGGCAGATGCACCCAAAAGTCACCTAAACATCAACATCACTTCAAAACAGCTTTATCTGTTGAACTGTAAAGACACTGATTTGTACATCATCTTTTAGAGATAGAGCATACAAAAATATTACAAATAATTGGAAAGGGTGAGGAGCAGGTGCAAAAAGATAGGGAAGTGAGACAGGGGAAGGCAGGCCCCGAAAGAGGGGAAGGGGCTCAAAAGGTATTGCGGGAATAGAATAAAGCAATTCTGACAAAAAATATGCTAGAACACCTACATATGTAAGCCAAACTTTCATCTTTCCTGGCAGGACTTCATTTTATGCAGAAAAAAGTTTTCTGAGAACAGCACTGATTCTGCAAACCAAATAATCAGGCTACAATCCAAATGACACATTTAATAATTCCAATTATTTCCAAGCACTTTACAGTTAAAATCTGCCCTATTCAAATCCAACTACCATCAGAAGTCCATATCTACTGCAGTCTGTGCATCTCTCTCATCACTGAGATTTTCCGAAGTCCAGAATACTCTTCTTGAAGTACACCACCATAATTGCAGGTGTTTGCTTTAAATCAAATCACAGCTATTGCAATAAAATCCAAGACTGTGCACTGGAATAATATCCATCATTTCAAGGTCAGAACTGCAAGCCAGCACTGCAATCTACTTCAATTTCCTTTTCTTTAATAGAGGCCTGAGGGATCTACAAATTCATTAGCACCTTGTTACACTGAAGACATCCCCTCTGGCCACCAGTTTATGGCACAGCTATTCATGATGCTTTCCCAGCTTTGCCCCATTATGGATCTGGCTACTTAGCTGAGGTGTTACCTGATAGTTTTTTCCTTCCATCATTAATCATCTCTAAAAATCCACCTTAGTCTTCTGTCCTTCCAATGATTTTCATCTATTTTCACAAGGATTAACAGACTCACATTTGAAGTGGTTTTTTTCTAACACCAGTAGTGCTCAAAACTGTGGCTGACACCACCAGCATAGTACTGACAAATTCACCTCACTGAATCCACAGGACTTCGTCAGCCTGCTTCTACAGCAGGTTAACCTCTGTGCTAGAAAACTGCATAAAAACCATTATGAGTAGAAAATCTGACTCTCTGTTTCAAAGAAAAACATTGCAAGGAAGCGGAGGAGAACAAAAAATAAGTTACACTGATACGGCAGGACAACCATTAATACCAACTGCAGTAGGGCTCACAATAAAAAACATGAGAACAAATATTTTCAGAGCTTTATCTTGCTCCCCTCTGCCCTTTGTCAGCAGTTGTCTTCAATGGAGAAGCTAGCTGTAGACCTAGCTGTTCTTCTTTTTGTCATATACAAGGACTACACCAAGCACTCATGATCAACTTCTGTAATACCCAAGTTGTTTTCAGACAGAAATGAGAACAGAATCTTATTTTGTAATACACAAAAGCATATGTGTAACACAAATGCAGAGAAATGCAGATGGACTTCCCTCCAGCCCTATTTCCGCTTCTTAAGCAACTTAACATCTTAAGATTTGCTGGTCTCCCAACAAAAGTCTCAGACCCAAGAGTAAGTCTATCATTATTTCCACAAGGTTGGAAAGATGTTACGTAGTGCAAGTTAAGAAGGTAATCTGTCTGTATTATTTCATTACAAACATTGGGGTTTCTTGATGACCCCTAAATGAAATGTCAATTTGAAGTCCATTCATTCCCTAGATTTTATTATGTACTTAATACCTTCTGGTTTTATATCCTTCTTATGCCTTAATCAGAAAATCATGCAGTATATAAACATCTAGTACAGAAAACTACCATTATTAGCTTAGTTTATAGTCTTATCAAATTGATAAATCATAACATTCCCAACTTATATTAATCAACTTCCCTTATTTCCTGCATCAGCCCCACTACCACTCTGTTGGACACACATGCCATGTCACCAGGCCCAGCATTATCAAGATGATCCCCTTTAACAATTTCAAATACTGAGAAGCAAGACTAAGTGAGGGGGAGGGAAATAAAGCATGCCTCACAACTTGAAAATAAAGTAAAATGACTGAAATTATAATTTGAAAGATCACTGTGATGTTTATTACTTTAAAGTGATGCCCATAAACTTCCCAGTCACTGTGGGATAGGTGACATTTTCAAGCTCTATTTCCTATCCAAAGTCTGCAGGCTGCCAGGAGATAGACTGTTTCCCCTCTGGTAATTTTAGAAATAAACAAACAAAACTTGAAAAGTAGCATCTCTTTTTCACAGTGGTACTGGCAGAAATCCAAAACTAAAGCCCCTGAAGGAGCCAATACACTTAAATAGGCTTTCAGTTAATAGCATGCATGAGATTCCTCCTTTTAAGGAATTGGCTCTGTTATGGATACTTACCAATTAGGACCCTAACTCTAAAAATTTCTAAGAACAACTGTTCTGAAACTGCCTTTTGCTAGAGCAGCTTTATTTTTCTAAATTTGCATAAATTAAAAATACTGTGAATATTTCCAGAGTACGTATACAAATCAACTCATCTCCATGTAGAGAAAAATCTTTCCACGTCTTACATCATGCAATCACTTTCCACAGCTTGCAAAGTATTGTCAAAGGTACAGGAACTAGCAAAGTAGACTACATAGATCTGACCTTTCTGACAAGCCAATCAACAGATGTGATTTTAAGCACACCTTTGCAATGAACTGTGCTGCCACTAAACAGAATTATTGTGCAGGGAAATTTCCTGAATAGTGAGACTGCAAGAACTATTCCAAGACAGGGCTCTCTAGCAACAGAGGAGCACAGAGCTGGGAGATGGAGAAGCTAGCTGTAGACCTAGCTGTTTCAACAAAACCTACAAACCTAAGTCACTGTAAAAAACCACAATCCCCTCCTTTGCAGGTCTCTGTGTAAAGTCCAAGGCAAAAGGACCGACTGAAAACTTAGGGTAGCTATGGAAAATGTATTGCCTGGCTGTATTCTGCTGTTCACATATTCCCCACATCTGAGATGCAGCTCTTGTGACAATCTCTGGTCTTCAGCACTTCCCCTACCACAAAGTGGCCTTTTTTCCCATTTCCTCTGTAGAATATGCTTTAAGTGTTTCCAAATGCAGCTATCCAAAGATCTGAGTATTGTGCCCCCAAAGCACCTTCTCTTTCAGCATTTCCAGTCTGTGCTTTGCACACTCGCAGAAAGAAAATTTATCACCATCAAGATCAATTAGAAATGTTTGCTGCCATAGTTCACATTTGCTGCTGTCTAAACCTACTCATTAAGAACTCATGCATGCCCACAGGTAATCGTGTTTTCTCAGTAATCCTGCAGGCAATATAACCTGAAAGATTACAGACAACTTAAGAGTTCCTAAGCAGGTCTGCCTGATGAGGTTGCACATATATGAGCCTGTAAACCCTGACTGAAAGAAAATGTAGGAAATCCTTCATGAAGGCAGCAGTTTCCACTTAAAGGATTTCCTGTCCTCTATGATCATACTGAAGTGTTCACATACAGACTTTTTGTATTTTTAGATACAGAATGGATCTGAGTAGGTCTACTGGGCAATGTGAAAAAGATATGCCAGCTCTCAACATGAGGGAGAAACCTTCCTTACAAGAAGATAACTCTCAAAACCAGGAGAAATTCAGTCAATGTAAAGGTTCCATTCAACAGGTGCTAGATTGTAGTACATAAACTCAAAGCCTGACAAAATTCTTTCCTTGAGTCAGAAGCAATAACAAGGAATTCAAAACACCTCTGGAAAATTCTACTGCTCAGAAGAAAATGCAAAACAAGTACTTAAAAGACAGTTACAGCTTTCATGGGTATATTTGAGCAGATGAATCAACTCAATCATGCACCATTTACACATACTAGAAACCAGTGTACATGGGGCGAAAATAGGGGTCATTTTCCTTTTTCTTTCACATCTTAACTAGCCCAGAAGAAAGGGAAGACAGGATTTTTCTTTAACTACTGAAAGTAACAAGGTCACAATATAAAACCAGAAGCTAACTAAATATTTTCTCTGTTTTCCATACACATTGATTTTTGACCTAGCTTCACTTTATAAGCAACAAAATGACAGTTCAGACCTGTGAAAAAGGAAAACTTACCTTGGGAATTATACACATTTCCAGTACAGGCAAGAAAAATGTTACAACAAGAAACTGCGTGGATGTCACCTGGAATCATGTATATAATCCTTGTATAGATTAAAAAATTAAAGAGACTGAATTCAAACTTGAATGAGAGCAGAAGAAGGTTATCAGGTAATACTGTACGTGTGTCTGTGTGTGTGCATGAAAGGAGAGAAAAACACACGTCACACAGGTCTTGGCTTATTAAGGGTAACATGACAAAAACACTGAGAAGACACAACTGCAAAGTGTCTGGACACCAAATGGAGTGCTGAGCCTCCACCTGGAGCACTGCATCCAGCTCCAGGATCCTCACCACAGCAAGGACATGGACCTGGTGGACTGAGCCTAGAGGAGGCCACTAAGATGGTCAGAGGGCTGGAGCATCTCTCATGTAAGGAAAGGCTGAGAAAATGGGAGAGGGACTTCTCCCAAGAGCATGTAGTGATAGGACAAGGGGGAATCATTTTTAACTAAAGAATGGCAGGTTTATATTAGATATTGGGAAGAAAGTCTTTACTGTGTGGATGGTGAGACACAGAAACAGGTCACCCAGAGAAGCTGTGGATGCCCTGTCCCTGGAAGTGTTCAAGGCCAGGTTGGATAGGTCTTTCAGCAACCTGGTCTAGTGGCAGGTGTCCCTGCCCATGGCTGGGGGGTTGAAACAAGATGATCTTTCAGGTCCCTTCCAACCCAAACCATTCTATGTTTTTATGAAATGCACTCAAGGGAGGANGTCCCTGCCCATGGCTGGGGGGGTGAAACAAGATGATCTTTCAGGTCCCTTCCAACCCAAACCATTCTATGTTTTTATGAAATGCACTCAAGGGAGGAACTACAACAATATATATAAAATATAAGTATTGCAAATAAAAAAAAGCAGGTTCAATGTTAAATATGTAAAGTCAAAATAGGTATTAATTTAGGTTTAAAACCAAAGGAAGTTTTATAATCCTCTTAGGACTGATGATCAGACTGGTCAAGAACAGCCTGAGGAGATGGCAACACAATTGGTACAGGAATTAAGGACAGAATACAGAATGATGGAGCATTAAAGCACAGCAAAATACTCTGTGCCAGGAGACCCATGACAAGACCACAGCTTCTGGTGCACTAAAGCTGATGAATGCTTTTCAGCTTTCATGAATCAAACTCCTTATTTCATTTCCTTTGCTACAAGTGAGCAAAATAGCAAAAGATCTCCATAGGAACTGGTTAGCTCCAGTACTCAAAGAAAAGGAATACAAGACAAAATTTCCCTGAGTAATTTAAACAGATCTGCAAATTGAATACAGCATGTACCAGCTGATAAACAGGTATTTCACATGACTGATTCCAAATGCAGGGAGTTTCTTTTATAGCTACGGTCACCCAAGATCATCTTACCACTGCATTTTGTTGCAATATGTTTTACAGTTAAAGCTGATAATATAGCTGCCAAATCCAGTTTAATTTCCATAACTCAAAAAAGAAAAAGCACAGAAGGAGGAATACATTTGACAGGATGACTAAGACAAAACTGCCTAGAAGAGAAACTGCATGCAACAGACATCAGAAAAGCAGAACATCAACTTTTCAAGGTAGATGAGTTCTCAAAACATTTTTGAGACCGTTGTAAGTTTATCATTAAAAAAACCATGACATACCAGCTGTATTGATTAGCCTTAAAAAAACCACACTGATGATGGATTTGCAGCATCAATAATTGTTCCTTTATTACTGGTTTCTTGTCGCTTTAGTGATAATTTAATATCAAATCAGTACAAAAACCCAATTATTATCAGAGCTGAGAGACCGTATTGAGTTAGATTACAGTTAAATTACACACGTGCTCTGCTTTCACTTATATTAAGCAACTGCCTTCCTACAGCAAAGATGTTATTTTTAAGAACTCTCTTCAAAAAGGCAGTTAGCAACCATATCATGCATTTTGTTCATTTAAGGGGAAAAAATAATTTAAAAGTCTTACTTTTTGTATCCAGCTGAGCACGGTACTTGTCAAATCCCTTGAGTCGAACTCGCTCTCCCAATAGCTGAAGAAACTCCTCAAAGGCTGGACCTGCTGATTCATTATTATACATTTCCTCCTCTGTGCTTTGCCCAGCTTTGCAGTACATGATACCCACCTTAAGTTGGTAACTTAACTGCAAAAGGAAAAAGATTAAAATTTTATGTGTATACCAAGTGACGAAGCAACTTATGCAATGAATTTGCTTCCCACATTTTAATAAACCCGTAATTCACAAATGAAAAAAATACCTAATGTTGTCTAATTTCAAAAGTTAGTCTAGTTCCAAATACTCTCATTGTTTTCTATTGTAACTGCCTCGATGATGGTAGATTTAATCTGAAGATGTCAAAATGCTTTCTGAATTGAAACAAACAAGAATGTTGCTTATTTCCAGGAGGACAACACTGCAGATTCCAAGTGAGTGTCTAACACTGAGCCACATGGGAAGTGCTGGCTGAGTACTGCCAGGAACTTGACTCTCACTCAGGCTGGTACCGTGGCTACCACCCTAAGCTAAGCCTTCCACACAGAAGGGCAGGGCACATCATGGGCTCATTTCTAAAACGAGTGACAAAATGAACATTCTCTCACTTTGAAGAGAAGATAGAAATTATTCACCTATTAGCACATTCACCTGTTAGCAAGGTTGAAAGACTCCATGACATTCAGTTGGTCCTCCCTGACTTAGATACGGTGATAATAGCAAAGAAAATGGCTAATTTGAAAAATGCTGGTAATGCCTTGAAGATACTATTTACTAGCATAGATCTTCAAATACATTTGTGCTTTTTATTTCCATTTTCCCTCTAATTTGGTAGTTGATATTCCTAATACAGCAGAAGCCGAAGATGTGAATAAAGTAATTTTTTACCCAACTATAATTGTGATTCTTCAAAGCAAATTGTTTCCACCAATTCCAAATTGATACATGCACACAAAAAAGGAGCACACTGGCATCATTTACATCTGGACTACAGAAAGACAAGTTACAGAAGGGATGAAAGCAGCACCCTCAGCCATTTACTGCTGTCCTGAAAACCAGTTTCACAGGCAGGAACTCTGATTGAAGGAGCACAAGCGAGAGCCTTGGAGTTTATGCAGGTAATTCATCTGGTAGAAATGCATCCTTATTGCCCGGTAAATAATCTTTCCTCCCACACATGAATTTTTGCAGAGGCTCTATTTCAAATAAACACCAACTACACATACCAGAATAAAATTGTAAGAAAAGCTATCACAACTGGCATGAGATTTTTGGGCTACAGGTTAGTGGAAAGTGAAAATAGTTATTTGCAAAGGCACTGGAAGCAAAGTTATCTGAATATACTGTGATTTGCTCTCAGAAGATTCTATCCCAAGCCATGAGGCAAAGGATTTCGAACTTATTAGGACAATGTGGACACATAACTAAACTGAAATTCATTAATTTTAACCTATTATATTTATGGTGGGATAATTTAAAGGCCTACTCTGTCCTAAAGAGTAGTCCTACTCTGTCTCTAAAGAAAATAAATTTTAAAATGTAAAAACTCTGGGAAATGCTACTTTACTGTATTCTTCCTTTACTACCAAGGATGAATGATGATTTGAATAACGTATTAGCAGCCAGAAAACAAGGAGGGAAAAAGAACAGTAAAGATAACCTGACTTGTTTACTCCTGCTGAAGAAGTA